>CM033276.1:33950555-34341209 GCA_019343175.1 Oedothorax gibbosus
ACACCCCACTAATTAAAAAATAATAATAAATTAAACATAAAGCACATTTGGACCATAAATTTGTATGCGAATTATTGTGCATATAATTGGTTAGAAAATTAACTGATATTACCATACAAAGGCAAAAGTAACAAACTATTCTAAGAGTTGCAAACTAATGGCGTTTCAGAGCTGTTTTAATTTTTTGAGCTTATCCGAGTGCACCAAACTATAATGACTGTCCTTCAACTTCTCTGACCTGTGAATTTCTGTAAATGTTATATGACTTAATACAAGTTATGCATGCAATTATGAATAACTCTCATTATAAGTTGGAAACACTTAAAACAATTGTTTTTTGTGACTTATAATCTTGCTGTAACATAACATCGACTTTTACGCAAGCCCACAGTAATGCATTACTTATAGAATAGAAGGACAAAAGGAATACATCATGACTTGAACTCTCCAAAAAAATTTGTACAATCTTAATCCTCGATGATATGGTCACTTACAAGTAAATTAAAGAATTTGAATACTAGAAACGCGCATCTAAAGTAACTTTCGTTTACTTCGAAGCTGTATGGAACTTAAGAAGAATCGGGGTCAGTACGAAAAATTACCTAATTGTCATTCCGTTTGTGCACTTGCTGTTTTTCATTCTTAAATTTTTATTTTCTTTTTTGCTTGAAAATCTAAACTTAAATAAAAATTGTTTTGTACATAACTGGTAAAGGGATTGTTGAAGGTTAGCATGGGAATCTAGTGAAAGTATTTGTAAGAACTTATCTTTTGTTTTTAAAGTTGCACAATCTTGCTCTTTTTCGATCGTGGAACCTTCTGATGCGTAATTAAAAAAAATGGTAGATTATCCGTAAGTACTGACCTAGTTGCCAAATGGTTTTAAAGTTTTGATATTGAAGGACTATAAAAAACTACATTGTTGAGTTTAAACGAAGGGCATCGTATTTGGTAACAGTTAAAAAAAGTTGAAAAACCCAAGGTGCCATTTTATTTTTTATTTGATGAGACCAACAAAATCCATTAATATTACTATACTGGATAATAGCCAAATTGTAAAAACGCAGTCCTCGGTAATAAATTTATTGAATTGGAATCTTGCTTTTGGCATGATGTTTTAAAAACTTGGAATGTGCTTTATATATTTAAACGCCTTTAAAAAAAAAATGAGACCAATTTTTTTTAAAACAATATTGAGTGAAATAAAATGTGTATTATATTTTTTTCATGTGGTATTGTGAAATATCTTTGAAATATTTGCTTAAAAATTCATTCAATTTTAATGACAATAATCTTCAATCTTGGGATTTAAAAAAAAAGTTTTTTTCAAATAAATAACAATGGTTTGGTCCTAAAACGACAAACTATGAAAAAAATGAAAATCATCTTTCAGAATAATCTTCACATATTTGGACATATTCTTTGGCGACAAAATATACTATATAATATATGAAAACACGACCGCGTGGCCAAAATATACTGTATAATATATATGAAAACACGACCATGGCCCAATAAATGACAAACACTTGAATAAAATATATGTTTCTTGTTCCTATTGATAGTATGAATGACTCCATGACCAACACGAAAGCAGCAGTCAAATATGCAGTAAATAGACATACCACAACGCAAATTCTTCTTTTACGCAGATTAGCACCGGACCGTTGGTTCTTTATAAAATTGAACAAAAAATGTCTTAATTATCACGTAATTAGAAAGTTGAGAAGAACCAAGAAATTCCAAGGTTTTTCAATAGAACTTGGTGGTCAGAGTTGTTGAGTTGGAATAAGAATGGCATTGTCCGACTTTGTTGTATGTAAGAATGGCTGAAAATTTTCCACTGCCTATTTGTTACTGTTTTTATGATTTGAAAAATTCTTTCTCTTCACATAAAATTTCCTTAAACCTCAAATTAATATGGGATCGTTACCAAGGGCTATCATTTTGAGGTTAAGGCCTAAAAGTTTTAACTTAAACTGATATCTCACTGAATATAAACTGATATCTAAGCTGAAATTTATAATATATGCGGTTTTAAAATATGTATAAAAATATTAAAAAATATATATTTCTTTCAGTTTTCAAACAACATTTTCTTGCAGCATAATTCTTTTGTTTTCAAAAGCCCGTTCACTGTGTTCTGAAACAAAAAATCCTTAAAATACAGGTTTATTGCCGCTTCTAGCAATTAAATGTTATATTATAAACTAATATAAGGTTATTCTAATTATTTATATTATATTAGTAATTATAGCAGTTAAAATAGTAATTTCTGACTCTGAAATAGTCGTTTTTGAAATTCATCTCCAATATATTCAATTAGTTGAAAACAGAACAAATAACAGTTATTTTCTTTAAAGAAATTTCTGGATGGAAAATAACTGGAACCAAATGAAATGTGTATTTATTATTTCAAAAAAGTAATACAGACGTTACATCTCTAGTAAATATGAACTTGAAGGTGGTCATTAATGTAGCCACTTTGAAGGAGAGTTATAAGTAAATTTTTTCATTTGTTTGAAGTTGATGAGTTCCGCTTCACGCCTACGCGTAGTAACTCTGTTCAGATGGAAGGGCTGGGATTTACCTACGCAAAATTTACTCTGCAGTCGTAAGGTGAACGGCAGTATCTACAAAAACGACTTTACCATTTTTGAAATAAATCTTTTTCACGGCAAAAATCCTGTCAAATGTTCAGTTTTAAAATGGCAACTGAGTTGCCAGAATAAAATCGTAAAAAACTCAGAAATTTTCGACATTACATACGGTAAGTTCCACTTAAAATACGGTTTTGTTCCGTTAAACGCATATAACCGTTTTAAAATTGGGAAGTTGTTTTGCGTCAGGTACAACTCGAAACCGCAAACTTTGAGTTACAAGTGAAGCGTCATACCAAGTCAGCCACCAATATCTCTCAACTGATTGAAGACAAAAGAAGCAAAATCTTGTTGACGTTAATGCGTCCCCCAAAGTGACGTCAATGAGAAAAAAATCCGGAGAAAGCGTTTTTAAACTCTGCGCTATTATGGTCAGGCTATTGAACAGTATTTCTGGATTTTTGGCTTTTATTGTATTGCTCTTTCACTCCAATAGCCCTTGTGTAGCTCTAGTGCGACGATAATTCAAACTAACTAACTAACTAATTGCTCTTTCACTCCATTATATTATTATTCCATTGATTTTTAATAATAAAATACTCGTTTCATACACAATGGTTCGGGTAATGTTCCCGTTCTTACGGATAATCGCAGAGGCAATGGATGTTGATTGGTAGATCTTGGTAGAGATTGGTTGATTGGAGAGGCAATGGGTTGATCAATTGGATGTTTCACATGCGACCGAAGTAAAAAACCTTAATTATTGTTTTAACTGCTTTTCTTTATCAAGTTGTGGCAACGTTAAGTAAATTTAAAGTGTGGAAACATTTGCTGCTTTGCGTTGCTACTGCAGCAGTTTTTAAAATTGTAACTCTACTTGTAGTCCAGTAACGAAGTAGTCAAAAAGGGGTGTTTCAAAGGAAAAAAATACAGAACTTTTTCTCAACGGTTTTATATGTTTTCGAGGGTTCTGAATCCGAATATCAACTTTGTGACAAATTCTGGCATGGGAACAATAAAAAAAATTGAAAAAATCCCGAAATTTTACCCCATTTTTTTGGGTGTTTCCTTCTAGAAAGAAAAGTATTGATTTCTCAACAAAAATGTCTTTACAAAAGTTAAAGTATTCTCAACAAGCTAAAGAAAAGTCAATTGCATCATTTATGTCAGACTAATAGTTTGGTTGCTACAGCTCGCTGAAAATCAGGCAAATTCCGCCCGAATGTAGAAAATCCAAAATTTTCACTTGCAGCGCGCGCGCGTTCGAAAAATATTGTAGTCGAAACAGAGTTAGGAGTGGAATTAATTGGAACACAAACTATTCTTGTTACAAATGGTAGGTAACATGCTTCTAATGAACATACTGAAATTCGCAACTCGTGCTGTAGCACAAAATACGTTTATTTTGGCCACCATCTTGAAAAACGTCGAATTTTTAAAAAAAATCACAATAAGTCGAGTTTGGTATCAAATTAAAGGAAATTTTACGCTGACAAAGAATATGATATTGGTTTTAAAACTAAAATATTTACAAAGATGATTTATGAGCTGAAAATCAGGCAAATTCCGCCCGAATGTAGAACATCCAAAATTTTCACTTGCAGCGCAAAAATAGTGCAGTCGAAATAGAGTTAGGGGTGGAATTAATTGGAACACAAACTATTCTTGTTACAAATGGTAGGTAACATGCTTCTAATGAACATACTAAAATTCGCAACTCGTGTTGTAGCGCAATATACGTTTATTTGGCCGCCATCTTGAAAAACGTCGAATTTAAAAAAAATCACAATAAGTTTAGTATCAAATTAAAGGAAATTTTATGCTGACAAAGAATATGATGTTGGTTTTAAAACTAAAATATTTACAAATAGGATTTTGAAAGGAAACGATGAGAAAACGGCCGTAAAATTTCAATGCATGCGACAAAACCACCCCTTGTCATCATTGACACGACCAACAAAAGTTTGCTACTTTGCAACTCAAAGCCATGCTTTAATGAATAACAAATATAAAGTCCCCAATAATAAGCAACATTGAACAAAAACTCATGAAACGTAGTAAAATAATTAAGTGGACTGAAAGTCAACGCGGAACCTGGATTTTAAATCATTCGAAATGCAGTGAAATTAACTTATACAACGAGATTGCTGACCAGTGTTTCCCGTTGATATAAGTGATGCAAGAATGAAGAAATATTTTGTAGATTTTTTATAGACCACAGTCCATTTATCAACTCTTCAAGTGTTTTGTGGATTATTTTAATGGAATAACAGATTATGCAGACGAGGCTAACGTTACATGACTGGAAGAGATATTCGAAATAAACTAACAAACCTTTTAGAGATGGAAATTTATTGAAAACTGACTAAGCAGTTACGACGAAACTATGGAAAAAAGGACTAGTTATTGCTGGTGAAACTCATCGTATAAATTCGCGTCTTCTTGCACAGAGGATGCGTGCTTGCATATCCTTGGATAATATATTACAGGATGAAGAAGATTTTTTCAATTACAAGTTATCTATACATTACCAACTTCATTATTTGACCGTAGCACTCGTCAAATAAAGAAAACGGACACATATTTTGCAAACTCATTAGATTCCATTAATAACAATAAAATCAGCTGTCTCCTTGTGCCCAGATAAGTACTTCCTACGTTCTTGAAAACGGTGGATTTATTCCTCTGGACCACTTCTACAACATTTGGGGATGTCACAAGGCATTACTATAGTATAATGTTAACAGAGTTTTTGGAAAAGTTGTAATAGTTTTTGATGGATATTAAAAACCAAACATAAAATATATGGAGCATACCCATATATTTTATTTCACCCATATATACCTTTTGCAGTCCGTATTATATTATTCTAGGAGAAACAAAAAAGTCCTTTGTGTTAAAAGACGCGTATCTATCTGATGAGTTTCACCAGCAATAACTAGTAATTTTTTTTTCAATTATTTTCATCATAACTGCATAATCAATTTTCAAAATAGTTCCATCTCTAAAAGGTTTATAAGTTTATTTTGAATATATCTTTCAATTATATCATGTTACCCTTGTCTGCACTTTTAAAAATTCCACAAAACACTTGAAGAATCAGTAAATGGACTGTGGTCAGTAAAAAATTGTATTGCCTTGTTTAGATCTACAAAATATTCCGTCATCCTTACATCAGTTATATCAACGGGGAACACTGGTCAGCAAAATCATTGTATAAGTTAATTTCACTGCATTTCGAATGATTTAAAATCCAGGTTCCGCGTTGACTTTCAGTCATTCCATTATTTTACTACATTTCATCAGTTTTTGTTCAATGTTGCTTATTATTGGGAACTTTATGTTTGTTATTCATTAAAGCAAGGCTTTGAGTCGCAAAGTAGCAGACTTTTGTTGGACGTGTCTAATGACAATAATGTCAATAATGCAGTGAAATTTTACGGCCGTTTTATCATCGTTTCCTTTCAAAATCATCTTTGTAAATATTTTAGTTTTAAAACCAACATCATATTCTCTGCCAGCATAAAATTTCCTTTAATTTGATACTAAACTCGACTTATTGTGATTTTTTAAAAATTCTACGTTTTTCAAGAAGGCGGCCAAATAAACGTAAGCGCTACAACATAGATATAGCGCTACAACACGACTTGCGAATTTTAGTATGTTCATTAAAAGCATGTTACCTACCAATGTTTACAAGAATAGTTTGTGTTCCAATTAATTCCACTCCTTACTCTGTTTCGACTACAATATTTTTCGAACGCGCGCGCGCTGCAAGTGAAAATTTTGGATTTTCTACATTCGGGCGGAATTTGCCTGATTTTCAGCGCGCTGTAGCAACCAAACTATTAGTCTGAAATAAATAATACAAATGACTTTTCTTTAGCTTGTTTAGAGTACTTTAACTTTTGTATTGATTTTTTTGTTGAGAAATCAATACTTTTCTTGCTAGAAGGAAAAAAAACCAAAAAAGGGATAAAATTTCGGGATTTTTTCGATTTTTTTAATGTTCCCATGCCAGAATTTGTTCACAAAGATGATATTCGGATTCAGCACCCTCGAAAACATATAAAACCGTTGAGAAAAAAAGTTTTGTATTTTTCTCCTGAAAAACTACCTGGTTACTGGACGTGAAGGAACAATCGATTTAACACTGCCACTTGGATCATCCATACCCGTAACTACGGCGGGCATTACCGAACCGTTGCATGTTTAACGGTCTTGTTCCTATTGAACAAAAGAAAAAAAACTCTTCACAAATGTTTCTATGGAATTTTACATCATTCTGTCCTTGGGTTTTACAAGTATTCTTAAACGCAATTTTAGTACTAACCACCCTTTTTATACATCTCACCATTACTCACATGTCGCCTATTTATTACGTCTTATTTATATAATAACATAAACCCTATTTTTTTTGTTTCATATTAATTATTTTTCAGGGGCCATGAACCTAATATCCAGCCTATTGACGTCAGAAAACCCAATAAATGAAATAACCCCTTCATTAAACGTAATATCCTATCTTTAAATCGATATTATCAAACAAACAACACAACACCTACAAACCGAACTGCGTAGGTTTGCGGACTTTTCACCAAGTCAATTCTACTACCAAGTCTTCTACCTTAGAGCCAAAAAGGTCCATCTACAAAAATTACGATTTAAAATTTTTGGTCGCCTTATATGCAGTAATGATATTTTGACCTACCTCTTCAAAAATACTGTTTTGTAAATCTAAAAAATTGAATTTTTTTTTGGTTTTAAGTATCAGAATGGTGTAAACAAGAATTGAGATCAATTGTAGTTTCTGCGTTCTCTTGTAAATTTAGAAAATTGGAGGTGTACGCAGGACCCGGTTTACAATTTTAGAAGCTTTGGGCACGAGAGCAAATTTGGATTCAAAAATACTTCTTAAAATATTCGTATATATTTTTCTACATTTCAAAAACAGCAATTGTAATTAGCTTGGAATATATGCTCAATCCCCCAAATATTATTTTTATAACTTGATTAACATTTAGTTTAAAAACAACTTCATAACTTTTAAATTTTCATGAATGTATAACTATTTGCTTACTTCATATTAAAAATTTAAGTTTGGGGTCAGTTATATTGAGCATAAATTTTCCTGGACAAAATTTGTATTCACCCTTGAAAGAGGAGACCCCGGGAAAGTGCCCCGTTTTCCCTGCCGGAAATCAGGCCCTGTGTATCCCTCTTGATCCGAAAAAACCCTCTAAACCTCTTAAAACTAACACACCTTAAAAACTAAGAAACCTTTTGCTCGTTAAAAAATAAGATTTTACCAGTGGTTTAAAATATCAGAATTGTATAAAAAAAATAAGTGAGATCAATTGTAGTTTCTACATTCTTCTATAAATTTATAAAATTGGAGATGTACCATTCTTGCTCCCAATCACAGATTCGTCCATCAATTATTCCATCCTTATTGTGGTAAAAACACAGACGACTCCTTTTGATTACTACCACACCCCTGATACAACCTCAAGGCATATATGTGATCTGACATCCGAAGAGGCTTATTTAGGAATCAAAATTCTGATTGCCGAACTTACGTTGGATAATTGTATCTAGACTGGAAGGGTTCAGAATAAAAGGTTTCTGTTATTTATCTAGAACAAGTTTTTTAGGTTTAGATAATAATAAAATACCAAATTATGTAATAAAAAAGGGAAATGTTGGCTTCTAAAACTAAAGGGTATTAGCGATTTCAGTGTTAGTTATTAAAAAAAGGCGGGTGAAGGGTGTAGTTAGAAAACTCTCATTCTCTAAAGTATAACTAAGATATAGGGTCTACTCCGTTTATTGGCTACTTTTGATAATGATAAATTCAATTGACCGAAGTCGCCAATGAACAGGCCAGACCCTATAACTTATAGTTATACTTTGAAGAATGAGTTTTACAATTGCACCCTTCAAATGGGAAAACTCAAAAGTCAATTGTTATTCATTCTATACATTTGAAAAAGAAATTCAAGGCGTGTAAAATTAACCCCCGATTTATTTTCCTTGTCTACTAAAGGAATGAAGTACTTTGGATTTAATTAACAAAATATGGTAACCAAATATTACTGTCTAGATTTGAAAAGTTATAAATTGTATGACTAATACTGATTGTATTTTTTTACATTAAGTGTGTTGTACGTCTGAAAATAAACTTCCAGATGTGAAAAGATGGCATGGTGGGTAAAGACGTTTTGCCACTGAGGATACTCTTCAAGGATCTGTTCTCGACTTAGCAATCTTATTAACAGGTCGTGCTGGGCAATAGAAAATATAATCTCGCCCATAAACAAATCCTTCATGGTCCAAAATTTTGAAGCCAAGTAAGATGTCACTATCAGGCCGCGTTTGTCGGTCTCATGACTTGACCGCGGCTCTAAAACACGAGGCCCTCGTAGCTCTAGTGAGACGTTGATTAATTTAAAACGAAACCAAAAAAAATAAGATTGTTTTGTCAACACAACAGGTAAAATATAACTACCTTTTATTATACCTAACATCCATGTGTTAAACGAGTGGAAAATCCCAGTGTGGGTTTTAAAATTGGTAAATTGATACGTGGCAATATTAGTGATTCCCCGTGTTATTAAAGGAGGAGGAGTAGAAGATTCTTTAATGATACAATAGATGGTCTTGTAAGATGTCGTTGACTTTCTTAGATATTTTCTTTATGAGTGGAAGGGATAGAAGTTTGATAACAGACTTTAATTTGTATTTTTAGACTCTCCTGATTATACAATTTGAAGAATGTTGCAGATTTATGTGTGGGTTTTTGAATTAAAGTTAAAAGCAATGCATTTTTGTAAAGTTTGAGCAAAAATAGGAAGTGAGTTTTTTTTTACGTTTTGTAAAAATTATTTTTCAGAAAGTTTTTTTAAAGCAGTTGAATAAACTCACTGACGTGTACGGTTTAAGCAACAAAACGTTTTCTCCTTAAAAAATATTACAACTCAGAGTTTTTCAATTTGAAAAACAATTAGTATTTTTTTAAAAAAAAGTTTAAATAGATAGCCTTATTTCTTAAGATTTTTAAGACTGGCATTCTTTTTTTTTGTTAACAACTTATGAACTTATGCGTGTTGCAAAAATCTAGTTTTAAATAACAACAAAATTCCTTTTAGAACGAAAACGACTTGAAATTTCGCTATTATACTAGAAACTCAAATATGTTATTTCCGATTATAAAACAAGGCCAAAAAAGTAAAAATTACATATTTCGGTTTAATTAGGCTACATGCAGAGTATAACAATAATGATAACGATAAAAAATATTACAACTCATAAAAAATCCATAAAAAATATTACAACTCATAGTTTTTCAATTAAAAAAAAACAATTAGTATTTTAAAAAAAAAAGTTTAAGTAGATAGTCTTATTTCTTAAGATTTTTTAGGACCGGCATTCTTTTTTCGTTAACAAATTATGCGTGTTACAAAAATCTAGTTTTAAATAGCAACAAAATTCCTTTTAGAACGGAAAAGACTTGAAATTTCGCTATTATACTAGAAATTCAAATATGTTATTTCCGATTATGAAACGAGGCCATAAAAAAAAATTACATATTTCGGTTTAATTAGGCTACATGCCGAGTATAACAATAATGATACCGATTTTTCGTCAAAAATAACTAGACATGAATTTTTAAAATAAAAGAACAGCTCCATTCGTTAGGCGTAGAGGCCCACTATTAAGCTTTATAAAATATAAGTCAAACTTTCAAACCATTTAAACAAACATCTAGCGTATGTAAAAAAAATGTTTTTAAAATCTATATAATTTTCCTGCATTTCGAAAACCGAAAGTGCTGACTTTGTACGATATGATTAATAAAATTGCATTCCTCTATTTCCATTCCACTGGTATGAAGAAGAACCTGAAAACTACAAAGGATGTCCTTCCGCTAAATCCTTTATATCTCTTCCGAGTCGGTCCAGTTTTTCAAGAATTCGGTCAACTATATATTTTTTTCTCTCAAACAATCCGACAAAACAGAGTTTAATTACTTTTTAAAATGTCCTCAAAGCATAAAACGCAATTGCTGTGATGATGGCTACACTGGTATTATTTGCTTTTTGTTAGATATACTTCCGCATCAGTGATAGTGATAATTTTGTGAGAATACACATATGTAATTTTCGAGGAAATGTGAAGAAATTTACTTTTTAAATTTCGTTAGAATGTGCTAGAATTTAGTACAAAGAAGAGTTAGAAGTATTTAAATTTCAAAACAATATGTAAATTGAGGTCAACTTCAACATCATTACGAATAATAATTTTTAAAAATATAGCAAAACAAAAAAGCACACTATTGTCCGAGAACTGGACTTCATACCACTTAGGAAAAAATATTTCTTGTATGCATAATTATATATTTTAATCAAGAAAATATTTAAAGAAGGCTTCATAGTTTATAAAAAAATAATTATTTAAAATTTTAGACTCTTAAACGTTTTACTGCTTTCTCATACTAAATCCTTTTCAATAAAATGTAGTATTCAAGTGATTTGAGTTACGTCCATTTCACAATCACATTTGTTTACTGTCGAATAGGATGACTTTGGCCCAATATTTTAAAACTTGTAACTTCTCATTGAATACACTCTCTATAAATGTTCTTGGCTTTTTCAATTAGTAGCAACTATGCCTTGACCGATGAGAAAAAAATATTCGAGAAGAAAGTTAGTCTTAAGGTTTTATGCTTGGGCTAAAGTTACCCCATTCGACGGTACTTTATTTGACAAGTTAAAACCTTACATTTTCATATAGTTTAAAGAAAAAAAATGTACGCTTCTTATATTCAAAGCGCGTTAAAAATTTCTTTTGTTTCTCGTTAGATTCTAACACTACTATATCGTGATATAGCTCTAAAATATCTCCTATATAACCTTGGTAATATTCTCTTATTTTTAGACATTTTTATACGGGAACATAAATTTTACGTTGGATAAAATACTCATCTGGACCTATACAAAGATATCGTGTATATAAAATATAAATCTAACCCAGGCTAACTACAATAGCTGAAATAGTATATGGAATCCAAACAATATTTATTGTATAATATCCATTCAAAAGTGTCTATGTGTCCTTAGAATCAATAAGCAAGACGTGTCTGCGAAAAAATTATACTAAAAAAATGTCGACCAAGGAGTTTTATGAATCCTTCAATGTATGACGTAGAATAATAAATGTTTGAAGGCGAATACCGTAGGTATATTTAAAAGAATGTCGGCAATAACTTCGAATGACGTCAAAGAAGTATGAATATTTTCTTTTTCACATGTTAGTGGCACCTATAAAATTTCTTACATCTTTGAGTAAAAGAAATAATTTGTTAGTTATTGAATTGTACAATTTGATGTAATTCAATTAGGTAAAAATATGCTAAGTATCTTAACCGCTTAAAAAAATATTAAATTTGTTAATCCCTCTAACCATTTGTATTGTAGATACAGTCTCAGACTATGACCGGTTCAGGTTTCGAATTTGACAGGGTCAATTACTAAAATTCATTTTGAGAATTATATTTATAAAATTGCAAATAAAATATTTTTTTAAAAACAAATCTATTATTTTTAAGTGTTTTTATTGAAAATTATTTTTTAGGAAATTTATATATTCAACTAGCTTTATGAACCCGGCGTTGCAAGGGTGAATCCTTAATAACGGTGATTGTTTCTTTTTATGTAAACATTTATTTCATACCAATTGATCCCTTCTCCACTGGTCAGCACTAAATCGGTATATTATAATTTCCTCCAATTCTATTATCAGCATTACTTAAAAAAATAATCCGATTGTATCCATCAGGCCCTTCTAGAAGTTAGAGGGTTTTCCTATAGGCCCTGTTTAAATTAGTAGCGAGTAATTGAATTCTTGAGCGAAAAAATTAGAATTGCAATATTGTCTTGAAAAAGTCTTAAGTAAAACTATCTGGCATTTTGTTAGAGTTTTCTGTTCTTGACGTATTTATATTAAATATCGAAGCATTTTTAAGTGACATTAACTAATAAATCTCCGTGAATTTCATTCTAATATTCCCCGATAAGGAAACAGCAATATCAGAGAGTGACTAATCTTCAAATATAACATTTATTTTACACATCAAGTAAATTCTGCTGCCTTCAGAGTAGGACTTAAGTGCCGCAATTTCAGACATGTCTTTGTTTATTTGTATGGTGTTTTCTCCGACCCCGGTCTATCCCGTGAAAAATTTTCATGTGTGAATGTTTTACGAGTTATTAGTACTGTCTGTGGCACGGTTTTCCCCGGCTTTTGTATGCTAATGGATGACAAAAGCGTTGAATACTTATTTTTTTAAGGGCACAGAATTAGTCAGTAGTCTTGTTTGAAAAGTGAAAGTTATGTGTGAAAGGAAAAGCTTTTGATAGTTGAGTTTTGATCATGTCGACACTAGAACGTGGTTCAAAATATGAGACTGTTTGCAGATATATCTTAAGCTATAAAACTTTAACTATTACCAAAATTACAAAATCAAGTAATATTGCTGTTTTAGTGCAGAATGGATATTATGGTAAACATCTTTAGGGACTACTTTCTGTTTTGGTATCAACGAAGAAAATTGGCATACAAACTTTTTACTCTTGTTAAATTAAATCATTTAGAGCTTGTTATTTGAAATAGTTTTCAATGCTAAAAGTTATATTTAAAAAAACTCAGATTAAATTTTAAGCATCAAATAAAAGAAGAAAAATGGTGGAAATAGCAGAACCGTGAATCATGTGATTTCCATGCTCTTGAAATCCATTTGATTTTCAGGGGCGTGTCTACAATAGAAACTAATGACTTAAGTGAAATAATGCAATAAAAATATAAAATTTTGTTGTTCAAAGAGTTGATCTAAAACTTTCCTTAAATATTCCCTAACATTCACTATAAAGAATTAATTTAGTGTTTTATCATCATTTAAGTTCTAATACTTAGGCATTCAAAAATCAATTGTTAAAATAGCAATATACTATCAACGCTCTGCAAAGTAAACAAATTATCATACACCCGATATAGTACTTAAAATTTTTTAGTAACAATCGAAAAAATTTGATGTCGAATGTTCCGTAAATTTATAAACTGCTTTGCTTTCAATAATATTTGAGAAAATAAGATACTATTGTAACTTTACAATTAGTAACTAAACATAGTAACTAAAACATATACAATAAAAAAACGTCAATTTCATGTTCTTAGTTAAAATATCAATTAACTATTAACACTCTGCAAACTAATCCAGTTAAATGTTGAATTCTCTGTAAATTTTTTAAACTAATTTGCTTGTAATAATATTTTAGAAAATAAAATGCGATTATAATTTTACAAATAGTAACTTAAAACGTATACATTTTAAAAAAGTTTTTTTTTTACGGAAATTGCTAAGCGAGTGAGAGTTAAAACGAGAGACAGTAAATTTACAGTATTAAATCGTATTATCTGTAAATTAGCTTCACATGACGTCAAACTACAGTAGTTACTAATTCTGTGATTGCTTAATGGGTAGGAATAAAAGAAAAAAAGATTTTTAAGCAATTCAAAAACAAATTGTTTCTTCTTTTCTTAGAAAATAGGAATCCTGTTTAGCTGTTTCCAATCAACGGTACTTCAAGTCACACGTCAAAATAAGACTCTTACATCATTTACCTGTTTTGCTTTAGAGGAAATTTTCAAGATAACTTGTGATGCTACAACAAAAAATTATTGATATGCAAATTTATTGTAAACTTGAAAAGATGTGTTCAATGTCTTGGTCAAGAAGTTTACTCTTCAAGACTTTGTTTTTATGCATTGTAACATGTTTTGCATTTAGACTTTTAGACATTTTTTCTGCATTGTTACATCCTCTTCCTACAGAGTAGAGAATTTTAAACTTCAAGGAAACAGATAGTTGAGTTTTAAAATCTAACCAAATTTTTTTTTTAAATTCCAAACATTGAATAAATATATATAAACTGCTCAAAACAATTAGGGGAGCACTTCGCGTTCTTTCGTTAACCCTCTCAGTTCCAACGTTTTATTTTTTATTCTAAAAATCTAAAATTTGTTAAATAGATTCATTATGTATCCAGAATGATATGGTAAAAATTAGGGGGGGATTTAAATTTTCGAAACTAAAATTTAAGGGGGACAAATTGAAATCACAACTTTTAGGGTTAATTTTTTTCTTAAAATATTTTGGGAGTGAATTTTATTTTACCATATTTTTCATATTTTCAATTAATTACAACCAACATTATTTAATTCTTCAAAAGACATGATTCTTCTATCTAACGATAAGTAAGTGCAAGCTCAACTTAATGAGAAAAAAAATCGCAAGCTGATGATTCCAAATGCAATCATTGGGGGTGAAAGGGTTTAAACCATGAATTCCCCTAATTCTTTTGAGCAGTGTAAGTACTAAGTAGATAAAGATCTATGTATCAAAGTCTCCAAGCAACGCGTCAAAGGAACCAAATGTGGTTTTGTGCTCAAAATTTAAAGACTGATTTTAAATTTCCAGTCTTAGTATAATACAAACCTAACAACAAGACTTCGTTTAAAAATGAACTATCATCAACACAAAATTAATAAAAACACGACGAATACTTCACTTCATTGCACGTTTAATTCTCTCTCGTTAAAAAAAGATAAATACAGCTGCCAATAAATCTCAGAAACATATACTTTATTTCGGGTTTTCCACATACGCATATAAGAAATGTTGATGAACATTAATAAATAATTACCAGTATAAATGTTTAGTTTACATCTTAGTATATTCAAAGCTAAAACAGGGTATGTTTTAAAATTTAAATATCAACAACACAAATTTAATAAGCGAATACGTCATCGTTTAATTTCTCATTAAAAGCCCATACATCTCTAAAGCCTTCAGATCCGGAACTTAGTTTCAAAGTTACCTAAATATATCCGTGATTAGAAAAAGTTTCTTTTACGAGACGCATTAAAAAGCACACAAGGGTCAAAAGGATGTTTTAATTACCTGAAGAGCAATAGCCTTGAGTGGGGGTGTAAGAGGAAAATTTGAGGAGCTATCTGCATACCTATACAAAGATATATTTAACCTTCTTCAGTATAGTATTAATTGAAGGTTTTATTTAACCTTCTTACATTCTTTGATAGCATTAATTGAAGAAATTTTATATGTTTTTTTTTTGTTCGGTTAATTTGAATTAAAGTCACACTAGAGCTATCCAATAACTATTGACGAAGGCTAGTAATTTTGAGCTTGCGACCAACGTGCACCAATCCCATATATACGGCGTTATTTATTGAGGAGTTTTTTGTATTTTACCTGCCGCTTATAAGAAGAATGGTTGAGGACGGAATAGACCTCCACAGCATGGCACCTTAAAAAACTGAACCACGCTTCCTATCTTAATAATAATTAACTATGACTATCTTATAGTGATGAATTTAAGCCCCCCCCCAAAAAAAAAAACAACAACAACACCTTAAGATCTGCATCAGTAACTGCAATACTTAATTCATCATAACTATTACAAGACTGAGAACTAAATCTCTCTTGGGGGTATAAACACATGGGCTTATTTCTATTCTTATGTTTTGAATTGTTGAGTTTCTTCGAGTACTTTGTTTTTTTGTTAGGGTGTTGGGACAGTTGTGGCTTTTGATCTTATGACTTACCGCAAACAGGAACACTCCCTCTATTCATATGCCCTATCTCCCTGATGGAGTAGCATGAAACGAATGATTTTTGATTATTTTTAAAAATTCATTTGTGTATTGTATCCTTTGAGAGTATTAAATTTAATATGAACGATACTTGGACTTCTCTGGCAATTGTCCTGTTGAAAAACTTACGCAGGGAATATTTTCAACTATCCTGCAAAATTTTACAAGATATTAGAAAGATCCCTTTCGAAGTTGAACCTATTAATGGTCACTCTGAAGCATGCATGTGCTCAAGGCTCAATATGACTTTTCATGTTCGCGATACTAACAAACTGTATTCTTTATATAAAAAAGTTATTTATATATTTTTTAATTAAACTTCTTCATACAAACCTGTATACCTTTAAACCATGACTGAACGAATGCTGATTTGGGAATTGGTAAATAATCTTAAAATAACCAATCAGAAGTAGTAAAATCCGTGAAAACCTTAACAGACCTTAAACAAAATAAAATTAATACAAAACTTTAATTTTACCACTAAAATACCAAAATGACTTATTGCATAATGACAGAAAACCAATACTTAATTTCTTCAGGTACAGAGAAAAACAAATCCCTATAAATCAACAATATTTGATAAACAAAAAAATTAATTAACTACGATAAACAACTTATACTTTGTAACACTATGTGAAGTCTATTTGGCGTGTAATTTATAATCCGACGTCCTTGCTTTATTGAAATTATGAACTGGACCCAGACTAAACATCATCAGACATACATAAAAGCTGATGCACTTTTTTCAAGAAATGTTTTGTTCCGTAAAGTAAGTGGTCGACCTCTTGACTCATGAGTGCAAGATGCGGAATCTCATTTGAATATCGAATTCCGTGAAGGCTGAAGAGAATGAGAAAAGACAATTCCATTCGAGTGATATAGGAACTGTTTATTTCTTTTGTTTAAGAAAAGATATGCATTGATTCATTATATCAATTACATGTAAGGTTTTCCCAAGTACAACAAACCAGACGAAAAGAGTCATTTACAGATTAAGAATATGCAAAAATGATAGTAATATGTCTCGCTAAAGAAACAGATTAGATTAAAAGTTTTCCGAAACATCTATCTATATATATAATACTCTTATACGGAACCCAAATTTCCTTATATTTCTATCTCTGGAATGGCAACAGTCGAAATGAACAAAAATACTACAAATTTCAAAATGGCCGACTGAAAAAACAAAAAAGTGTTTCTTCAGGAATGGCTTGAAAAAGCGAAAAATAACTATAAATATTATGCACAAAACATAGTTCGATACGACAGAAAAACATTGAATGTATTTTTTGTAATGAAGAGAGGATGATTTTTGTATGTGTAGATTAAATGTTTTTCGAAACATTTAATATAAACGTTGAAGGAACGATATTGTCTAATATGTAAGATGTTTACATTTTGATGTCCTTAAGAATAACGATTTGTTTATTTTATCTAAAACATTTGTGTTAATACAATAAAATAAAAACGTAAAAAATAATTACTTTATTAAAGCATTGTTATTTATTTGGAGTTTTCATATATATGTAGAATAACTACGATTATTCAATTATAAGCAATATTTTTTTGGAAAAAATAACATTCGTTTAAAATATTTTTTTATTGTATTAATACATTAAGCAAATAATGCACAGCTGGTTTGAATAGAATCAGGCTCTGAAGTTAATATTTGCGTTGTTTCTTCGAAAAGCCATTTTCAAGAATGAAAAATTTAGTTTCAACTTCTCATCCAAGAAGAAATAATAAGCATGATTAATAAAAGATTCATACAATTTGTTTCGAATTTAATGATGAATAAAACCTTGATTTTCAGCACACAACCGGTATACAATAAAGCATGAATATCAAATAATTGAGTCTGTATATTACACGCACCACTGTCCAAATACAAAAATTTACCTTGAGGGAAGCCACTTAATATGCAATCGTATTTATTGGGCGGCAGTGGATCATTTATTCGGCAGTGGATCATTTGATAACTGATCAAACCCCGTTTAAAAAACATAATACAAGATATTATTGATTTAAATTGCCAGACAATGATCAAGGTTATTTATTGATGAATTGAGAGACAAAATAATTGCATGTTTTTTTTAATTTAATGGATTTAATGATAAATGCACAGGTACAAGATTAACCAGTCTGTAAATTCGTCAACTCCTTAGAAGGCGAAAAGTGTGTTCAAGAAAGTCATTTGTTTGTAAAAAGAACAGTAAAACGAAGAATAACTTGTTCCACGTTTTTTAAGATTTGTTAACTCTTTTAATTATTTTCTTTTAAAAAGAAACCTCATGAGAGGAAAAAAACATTTTATCTCTTTCTGTAAAGAAAGAAGTCCTGACTGACTGACTCACGTATCAACGCCCAGCCAAAACTATCCCTTTCCGACCGAGCTATCACGATCGTGCGGGTATAAAAGAGAATGTTCAAGCTCTTCAAAAATATTGATACCGAAGCAGCTGACTTATACCAGTCGTTATTTTTATAAAAAATGACTTTGTTTTTAAAGAGTTGCTGGCATTGATGCTGTTTAAGGTATTTTTTCGATAAAACTCTAAAATTTAGTCTCAACATCTTAAATCAGCGCCATCTGATAGCCGGTCTTAAAGGGGTATAGAAGGTACGGATTGCAAATGTTTGGGGTTTATTCCTTTTGTACTGACGGCGTCATTTAAAAAGCAATTTTTCGAAATTCAAATTCAAACGGGTCTAGGAGGGCAAAACGGGAGCCTATTTCTCCATTGGAATAGTATTGTGCATTTTTATAGGCTCAGGTTTTATAGTAGTTTTTATTTGAAAGAAATTTCGACGTGAGTGAAAATTGAGTATAAGCATGGAAAAGCCAGCGAGTTCAATATCTAAAATTGTAATTTAAACATTATTATTTGATTTAAGCTTCCACACTTCGTTTATAATGTAAAAAGTGGAAGCTTTTATAAAGGCTATGAACGTACGTTTGTCGATCCGTCATTCACATCATTTCTCTTATTACAAATGCAACAGACAAGTGTGATGCGTCAAAAAAATTCAGCGCATCGAAATCAAGATATATTAAAAATCTCAGGGAAAAACATCGAATTCGAAGTACTTTAATTATTAAAGAATCAACTAAAAAATGTAATACTCATTTAAAAGCATATTCCATTTTTAATGGAATTAAATCACCATTGTCACACAATATAGTCGATTGAGAAACTTAACTAAAAATTTAAAAAACTTTAAATTTGCGATTTAAGTCACATTTTAACTGCATCATAATATGTATCAAATTAGGATTTATTGATTGTTTGTATTATTTGTTTAGAAAAGGGACAAATGGCGTTTTATTTTAGTTAGCTCATTTTTAATGTACCTCTCAGTTTTTTGTGGTTTCCTAAAATTTGGAAAATGGAGGATGTGAATTTCGGAATCAAAGCCCTCAACACAAATTTTGCCAACAACAACCATGTAACATAAATTTTGAACATTAGTTCTTTGAATACAACCTATCCCATTTCAACCCTTTTCTATTTTGTTGGCAGACTATTCAACATAGGCTCGTTGAGTCGGCATTCCGACACAATGGTTTTACCTTGTAGCATTGACTTGTACTTACTTGTCCCATCTCTAAAGATGGTCTTTTCCCTACAAAAAAATAATGCCTCGTGTTGGACCTGAATGGAGCTAAAAGTAATATTTGTCACGATGCTGCAAGGCAAGGTCAAGTACTGTGTATTTTCAGCATGGGATTGTGTAATGGCTTGCATAAAGGCAGAAATGTATTATAATGCACGTCCGGTAATAGTTATTAAAATTGAGAATAAAAAGGGTTATTTCGTATTTGCTTGCAAAGTTTTATATTGTCTTCAATGAATAAATTTCAAGTGTATGATCATGGACATTAGGTATTGTTTGGGTTAAGGAAGCATGAATACAAGCACATAGACTATTGGTGAAATCCTAAACGATTATTTTTTTGTTTACGTTTTATATACGGTGACGGCATAGTACGAAACATGTTGGTCTAATAAATGACTAATCGTGCGAAGCAGGAAGGGAAATAAGCTGATATTGTCAAGGGCATGCTGGCTTTTAATGCATCTTTGTTTTAAAACTATTGTATAAATAACAAATCAAATTTCTATACTGATTAATCAACAATTTTCCCTGTTTTTCTTGTGAAATACTAAGAAATGTAGAGGTATCTATATTTAAATAATAAACGTAAATGTTCATCTTTTAAAGGATTTAAATGTATAAGACGATCTCTAGATAGTATTATGCAATTATAGAAAAAAGCTCATTATCGTATATGGAAATAACGTTTGGCAGTATCGAAGCAGAGTGACCTTTCTGCACATTGAAACCAACCCTAAAAGGGACAAAACCTTAGTAGTAAGCTCGTTATTGCTAAGTATTTTCGAACGAAATGTATCAGGAATATTTTGTGGTAATTATTTTATGGAGACATAGAAAACAATGAACAATTAAAAGTTAGACGAGAACTTATTGACAATGAATATATAATTATAGAAATCGACTTGTAAAAAGATTTGAAAATTCAACGAATGAAATTGCCAGACATACTGCAGAATGCCAGACCTCCTCCTTAACTAAGAGAATCTTTAACTACAAGGTAATAGGAACCAGAGCAAGGGGCAGGCCCAAATTAAGATAGACAGACGGCATCACTAAAGATTTTCAAATTTTGAAGATAAGGAATTGGAAAACCATTGCCAAGAAGAGAGCGGAATGGAAGCGAGTTCTTGAGAAGGCCCAGGCTCACACTGGGCTATCGTGCCAATAGAAGAAAAATCTCCTTATATATAACTTAATCTATAATAAATTTAGTATGCAATACAAAATAGCGGTATTTTGAAATGAGAATTTCATAACTATTGAGAAAACGCATTCAACAAAAGAAATGAGACCACAAAGAATTTAAATTAATAAGGGTATTAAAACTTAATCAGTGTGAAAACCAAAAGAAAATCGTAAAACAACAGATTTATTACATAAAAAAAATCTGAAAGCAAAAGAGAATGTAACAATAAAAAGAAGAAAATTCGTGTTGAGCTTAACAATGGAAGCTAATCCTGAATTTCTCAGATATTATCAAACTAGAATTAAGGATATGCTATCTAAACTGTTCTACATTAATTCACGATCTTTTGTTAACATTATTGGATTACACGATGTGCGAGGTATACGTGTTTTGTTATCTATGTGTGTATCGGTTAACTCATGGTATTTAGGATGCTAATAATACCTTTGACAATGGAGCATAAGTTGCGTCAGATATTAAAAAGATGAAGAAATGCGGGGATTTTAAATGCGTATTCTTGTCTGGTTTCCTAAAAACTTCCTTTCACGTTTATGGGTGGTTTGAACTGAATGCTGAAATGAAATTTGCGGATTGGAATGGCTGAGAATATTTTATTTATTTCCACGGTTACATTATTTGCTGAAACCCATAGGAAAAGAATTTAGAGCAATGCAGCTATTAGTATAAAATTTTTAATGAAAAAAAAGTATTTTTTTATTTGATAATTGGCTTGTTACAGGTGACGTATTTCCTTCCAGCTTTCATTCGTGCATTTCCTTCCATTGGTGCTTTGTTTCCACGTAACATCTATTCACCAATCGAGATTGGAGAAATAATTTATTTTATTCAGCAGTTCTGTTGCCACTCAAGATCTGACACTATGTTAGAAGAAAAAACCAAAAGTCTTCACGCTGGATCTCGCATTTGATCAAAGCGACATGGACTATTCCATCAACATCAAAATTAAAAAAAATTTAAATGCATCAGTTTTGAAATCACAACCGATGCGAAATTATTTCTTTGTCAAGTAAGCATTTTTCACTAGGTACGATTGGCTGTGTTAAAGCTCCTAAAATAGGCTGGAAATAAACAGGCGGAAGTGATTTAATTACCAGGTATGAGAATCGTCATAACAGCAAAATAAAAGAAAAGTAGTGAAAAATATCATCTGGTTACTGAATTATTGATTTTTAAGTTTTAATTGCTCAAAATATTCTGAAGAGGTCGTCATAATTTTTAAATTTTATTAATTTAATAATAACATAATGCTATTTTCCTTTCAATTTTGTTTTATTTTGCTCCTATGACGATTCTCATACCTGGTGAAAAAATGCTTACCTAACAAAGCAATAGTTTCGAAGAGGTTTAAATTCAAGACTAATGTATTCTATTCTATGGGATTCATCAAATTCTATTGGCCTGACCAACGTCCGAACATCCCTTTTAAACTCATTCCATTTTTCTGATAAGAAAAAATTCTCCAAACAATAAACTAACTTCCGATAACTTTCATTTTCCAAACTCATTCGAATCCAGAAGTTATTGGTAAACAAATTGGGACATTAGAAAGCGCGTCGGATGGGAAAGTCGGGGAAGATTTTCCGGGCGATAAGGAAGCGATTTTTCCCATTGTCCAACATTACGAGGTCGGCCAAAGAGGAAGCAGCTCGCGTTTGTCCAGAGGGGGGGTGTAGCTCGGGTCGCCAGTTCAGAGGTCGGCAATTTCCTAGATCGGCGGCGAATGTTCCGGATTTATTTGATGCGGCCTCTTTGCAGAAAAGAACCTCCGACCTGGACAAAGGTCCCTTAATATGAGCTTGTCTGAATACACACAGAATGGTTTGGAATCAAAGTTTTCAAATGAGTTTTGAAAGAGTAAGAAGATTAGTTGTGCAGATTTGGCATTGGGCCCTAGGTAATTAGCTCTTGGCCAATGGTGATCTGCCTTTGGTTCGCCAGGCTACGGTCCTGATGAAAGTTGGTGGCTATTTCATCAAGATTGTCATGTCTCTGCCTACTTTTGTATCTATCTGATATCCATTTTGAATAAAATAAATAGATCGTCAATTTAACAGTTAGTATAAACGGTAAGGCCCCACTTCTGCCATAAGGGCAACAATGGACATATAAAAAGCCATGAGGAGGACAGATGAACTTAAAAATTTTATAATATCTTTTACACTATTTTGTTAAGAGCGTTGTGTTAAAATCATGCTAATGGCCTCTGTTAGAACTTTTTGCATAAAAATCCCTTTACAGGATATCTCTAAAAATAAGAATAAGGAAATGTTATCTAGTCAAAATCCAGTGCAATAATTGGCTTGTCAAGTTAAGCAATTTAACACTTTGGAAGAAAGAACAAGATATTTGCAAACTAATATTGTTAGAAAACGTTTCAAGGTGACCGGAAACATTCCATTAACAGGAGGTCTCTTATAGTTTCAGAAACATTTCAGTTAAAGATAAAAAGGTTTCCGAAATTTTTATGATTTAATAACATTTCTTTATATAAAGCATTGATGAGCATTGGAAAAAATTAACTATAAAAAAATTTAACTGTTGCAGTGAAAACAAGTTTCTGTTTATACTTTCACTAATTTGTTTATCTCTCCTCAGAGTAAGGAGTACATTGCTTTTATTGAAAAATGCCCTTTGCCTGGGCTTATTTTTACTTTCAATTGGCCATATTCAAAAGATTTCACTTTTTTTCGGGCCAAACATCTCCATGCTATTCCTATTCTCCATGCTGCAAACTCACGTGGTGCAACGCATGACCGAGCACTAACTTCAGATTGGAGATCGGAAACGGATTGAGGATGCAAAAGTGTATTTGGGTCAGGAGTAGAAGATTTCCCTTGTAAAATCATTTGTATATCAATAATAGTTTATGAGAGTTTCTCTTCTCCAAGCATCTCTGTTTACTATGTCTTCCGGTGGTCTGGAAGTACACGGGAATTGAAAGGATAAATGCTGATTGTTTGTCGAATATTGCATCCGGTGATAAGTGACAATGGGGTTTAAATTTTTGCTATTGAAATATTGATAGTGGTTCTAAAAATGATTTGTTATTGAATAAGTGGCTATGGGGTTTAAATTTCCTAAATTTCATTAAATATTTAAACTGAACTTTTCTTATTTAGTTTGATTGAAATGGATGGTTTGGTTTAGTTTGAATTATCGTCGCACTAGAGCTACACGAGGGAAATGGATGGAAAAAGTAGTGATGTTGTAAATTCTCACAATTATCATATTGAGGGGTATCAATCGTAATCACAGTTTCTTTCTAAACTAGGGGGCAAACCCCCTGCTCGCTATCGCTTGCCAACTCCCGGGGAAATGCTTGCGCAGTTCCCTTTGGATGCCTTGGCGATCCAGGCTCGCTTCGCTCGCTCACCGTACATTGAAATATTTTAGTATAGACTTTAGTATCCTTTTAAAAATAAAATTAGGTTCATCTAAAGGATCCGGCAATTTTTCGGCAATTATTTCTATCCGGCAATTTTTCTCTAAATATGGTAACCCCGCCAAATCAGTATTATGGCAACACTTGGCGACGAAATTCGAGCAGAATCCCAATAGATCGTATTTTAAGCGAATTCGCCAAATATTACAACCCTGCCATTTCTTAAACCCACAGCGTGTTTGCTTGCTCAAGAGTTTCACTTCTTCTGGCGATTCCCCTGCGAAGATTATTGCGAAAATATTTCGCTGCTTGACTAAGATCCATTTGTAACTAAATTGGAAGCCGTGGTTATCCGTTAACGCTTAAAAACTACGTTTAAGAACAATTTGAATTTTTCAATTTCAACTATGAAATAACGTGAACAAATATATTGACGTAACTGGAATTTAGAAAACCACGCGAATTCCACGCGTTTTTTATTAATTTCAGTCGATCGAAAATATAATTTAAGTTTTCATACATTAAACGTTGTAATTTTACGCCAAATCTGGTATACTCCGACAAATTGGTATTATGGCTACCTTTGGCGAAATTAGCAATTGCATTCCCAATTTTTAAATCTTAATCCATTTAAATCCTTAATGCATACATTTATTCTGAAGTGTTTTTATACCAATATTTTATTAATTATATGCTTAACGATTTTAAATAATTATTTACTTTTTTTAATCAATTCTTCGGCATTTTTAACGTTCCACTTTTTTATAAATCGTTGTGTTTTATTCAAAAAACTGTTTTACTGCCGTATCGAACAATGTTTTGCACATAATATTTATGGTTGTTTTTCTTTTTTTGGCCTTATCGCAGCCATTCCCGAAATTTTCAATACTTTTGTTATTTCGTAGTGCTTTTCTCAAAAAAATACATTCAATGTTTTTCTGCCATATCGAACTATGTTTTGTGTATAATATTTATAGTTATTTTTCCCTTTTTTCAAACCATCCCTGAAAATACACTTTTTTGTTGTTTTCAGTAAGCTATTTTAAAATTAGTAGTATTTTTGTTCATTTCGATTGTTGCCAATTCAGAGATAGAAATATAAGGAAATTTGGGCGCCGTATAAGAGTATTATATATATAGATTACGATTAAAAACTCAACAATATTTAGATACTTATCTCAATTTAGACAGAAATTGTGCCGGTTAAGTTAAAATTTAAGTCAAAAAAGTTTTCTATGCTACATTATTAATATTCCAATAACAAATGAAAATAGGAAGCGATGCTAACAGTTCATAAACTTACGAAATAATTTTAAATCAAAAGCACAATAACAAAATACTCCTCAAATCCTCAACCCTAAATACAAAAAAAAAGAAGGCGGCGGCCTGAAATACTTATTTTTACTTGTAACTCAAGACTACCCAATATTTCGACAATTTTAGTGTCGGATCGGGTTTATTTTTTCTGGAACGGATCTTAGTCCTATCCTATAACTGACAATCCTAAACCTGACTACAGATGACATTGACCCTGATAAACTAATCCCACACTTGCGAATGCCGTTGGAATAGTAAGTTAAAACAGGGGCCCACGTCTGGTGTTAGGAGACAGGTGAAAACATCAAGTGAAATTTAAATTTCTCCAATAAAGGTGTTGTTGATTCCAAAAGCTCGTCATGTTCGTGTGATGCATATATTTATTCTCTTTATAGAGTTTTGAATTTAAATATCACATTAAAGTGGCTGATGTCTTTGTACTATAAGCAAAATTCAGCTTTTTTATGCTGAAAATACAGCTCTTATCAGATAACTGATTAAGAATAATAATTTTTGCATAGAGTAAGGAAAGCAAATATATTAATTATATGTTTTAGAACAATCTAAAGAATATATTTTAGAAGTTGTTAATCTAATTCTTTAAATAATAATTTAATAAATAATTGTTATATTGTTTGTTAAATTGTTTATATTGTTTGTCCTTTTTACTTTCAATTACCTAATATATAATATAAACTAATGACAGACAGACGGACCTATGCTCAAACCCCACTTTTTTTCGAACCCTTCAAAACGTGTAGAATTTTTTTATATTTTGAAGGAAAAAAAATCTTCAGTACATCCAACAGTAACAACGAAAATCCATATAAAACTGAATTATAAGTAAGAAGAAAGTAAACTTAATTAGTTTGCGATGTTATATATTTGTAAAACTACTTTTAGAAGGTCAGATTTGATTTCAGTGATGCCACTCTTACGAAAAGTAATTATTTACAAAAATAAAAATATTTATTTTATCTTTTGAAAATAATGTTGGTTATTACTTAAATGCTTATATTTGAAATTCTTTTTAATTCGAAATCGAACTGATGATTTTTGAATGAGGCCAAGGTTTACGAGTTATAGATTTTTGGCATTTATCGTGCCATTGTGTCGTCCGTTACGGATACGGTTAACGCCTGATTTTTATCCGCCGGATAATGAATCTGAAATTCTTTTGGAGGCGTGGTTGGAAGAATAGAGTTCTTTTAGTGTCCTTGCTATTATTGTTTTGTAGGATGGAATTACTTTTTTGAGGGGGTACAAACACAATGTTTCGTTTGTACAATTCCGAAGGCTAAGTTAAGATCAAACGATTGTGTAGGAAAAAAGTGATTCTTTGGATGGAACAAACATTTTTTTCTCTTCATTCTTCCTCTATCAAGATAATAGATAAATGCAGACAATGTATTTCAATTTATTTTATTGTGTGAACCAAATAAATACTGGTCATTCTCGTTTGTTTTTCCTTTAGTTTTGAAAAACCATCAATTGGCCTGTTTCACGTGACGTAGCCATTCAAACTTTCATTTCTGGATTTCATTGGTGGTTTCGGTGATTAGTGGTAAGAAACAGTAAGCTACGCCCACTACATTGATTAATCAATCAAGACCTTATTTTTATTCCTGTGGAACTGTTGCCACTCGAGACTTGATACATACCCATTTTAAAATTCAAATACATAATTGGGGAACTGTCTACCATTGGAATAAAATTCGCAGATTTTTGCGTAGATTTAAGTTTTATTTAAAAACCCTATTAAAAGTACAATGAATGCGTTTGCTATATCTTTCATAATCAATTTTAAATTGTCATAACTTCCTTGAATTCCCCTAAAGGAATTAACATATTATAGCAAATAGTTGTATCTAAATGAGATCCGAAAAAATTCGGTTGTTTTATAGACCATATAACAAGAAGGAAAATTTCGAGTAAACACTTTTTATAAACTATTTGACAGTTTTCTCTACTTCAAAGAATGGAAAATGCGTAGGAATTCTTAAATAACATAATTTTAATTGCAAGGAAGTCCTTACAAGCCGGATATTATTTTGTAATGGCATTTAATTTACATAAGTGGAAGTAGAATCCCATTAAAAATAAATAATAGAATAATGAGTAAAGTCTTTTAAGTGAAATGTTAAGTTGATGCTCTAATTAAAACAAAAGCTTTCATTTACAGTTTTGCTTTTCAGTATCGAAAAGGAAAATGCTTAATTTCATTTGAACTTTTTTTTCTTTTTTCAATAGAGAATGAACTCATTTTGTTATATTATAATGAATTTTTAAATTTATTTTTAATGCAATATTAATTAAAAAAGACATTGCTCAGTTGTTAAAATCTTTTATGTAGTAATCTATATCAATAGCTCAAATTTTATTTAATGGAAAATAATCCTTTTAGAATAAGTAAAAATATAAACTAACATGACACACATTATTAAAATTGACATTTTCATTTTGTGGAAGGGGCATGATTCAAGTGTTGAGTGGCAACAGACTTGTTGCGTGACGGTAAATTCTCTCTCTAGTACGATTGGGGAACAATATCACGTGTCAACCAATCGGAGAACCGATAGAAGTAAGTTGAGGAATAAAAGCTGGAAGGAACTACGTCACCCAAAACAAGTCAATCTTTCAAAGTTGTATTTATAGATAAATAAATGTATAAATTATGTTAATAATGCAATCAAACTTTTATTCTTATTTCCTTTATTCCACAATACAAGATTGAAATGCAATAAATACAAGCCCTTATTATTTATTGCAAGAGTGTGTAGATTCCTCATAATATTTAAAAATATTTTAAATAATAATATACAAATAAATTTTGACAATATTTAGTAAGTTACAATTTGTAAACCTCTGATAATGGTGTTTCTTTTTTAAGTAGGGGAACCAGGGACGGCATGACCTAACTTGTATTTTTTTTAACACTATTTATGGATGTGCAAATCCTGTCAATTTATACTTCATAAAGTATCACACAATATATATTAGTATTTTTCTGAAGTATTAACTGCATTAGTAGTAAAATATAAATTATTTAAAACTTTAGTTTTGGGTCATGTATCCCAATGTATGGGGATACATGACCCACCCCATATTTTGGTAAAATGACTAAATTATCAAAATGCTTTAACTTATAACAAAACTAATATATCATATAAAGTTTATATATTATATTTCATTTTGTCTGACAAAATTATTACTTATGATTTTTAAACCCATTAATTATTCTTATATTAACGAATTATTCAATTTTAAACGTATAAAGTCTTGTTTGAATACATAACTTGAGATTCTTTTATTTTTCAGAGAAAACACAGGTGGTTGACGAATCGCTTCTATTTTATCAATTATAACTTAAGATATATTATCCATTTCAGGCCATTTTAAACATTTTTCTTCGATTCTTTTTTCAAACTGAATTTTTATCTCGTCAGAATTTTTTTCTTGTACCTTCCCAACAAATCTTCTTACATTCCATTTTCCCAAAATATTTTTAAAGAACCCAGTCATTTACTTTTAGAACTCCCGTGATTTTTTTGAAAAATTTACTTGGTCTGCATCTATCTACTTTTGACTTGGGTCACATATCCCCAATTGGCTTGGGTCAAATATCTTTAGTTGCAAATTTTTTGCAGCATTTTGCAAATAAATTCATCAACACTATTATGCACGTAATAATAGCTAAAAGCATGAACAAAACAAGCAACTAAATGAAAAAAATATTTCCTTTAAGCCAAAAATTGTAGACCGAAAAATCTTATGGCACCAAAAATTTACTTTCAGTGCATGAAAACGTATTTCTTCGTATATCTAAACACGCATTCAATGATTCAACTGGGTCTTTTCACCATGTGGTCAGCTGACAGAAAGGAAAAAAGTGATGCCACTTCCAACTTATAAAACTTTCCCAATGCTGAGAAAAAGGAATTGGGTCATGTATCCTTATGGGTCAAATGTCCCTAGTTCACCATACAGTATAAAACAAAGAATATATATTAAGTCAATAAAACCCCATTAACCAATAATATATATTTAATCAATAAAATCAAAATAAAATAAACCTTAAAGAAATTTAAATTCTGAAAGCTTGTGTGTAATTTCTCTGTTGACTGCATGTATGCATATTTAAGCAATAAATGTATAGTTAAGCTATTACTGAACTATGATGGTTAATAAAGGCCATCGCACTAGAGCTGCATATTAGTGTTATGTCTTTATTTTTCGCCAAATACGTTGCAAACTCGCTAAATTATTAACTAAAACTAGCCAAATGGGCAATTTCTTTTATAAATAATTTATGGTCGGTTGTTCGAAGGTCATTGTGTTAGAGCTGTATAATGGGTGTGTTTGTATCTATATCTATTTTCTCGCTAAATTATTTCCCAAAATGCGCCAAATGAGCTAAAAGGTTTTATGTATTTATGAGGGAATTGTGATGACATTTATGAGTGCATTTTCTAGCTTATTTTTCATTTTGGAATTTTAAGGCAATGAAACGGGATTTTATACTTTATAACGAGCGGGAACAATAACATAAGTTTATTATCCTATAACAGGTTATATGGTACACATATTTGGAACGATTTGATATTTTTTAATCCGTGCGAAGAACGGGTATACATTTGCTAGTCTATAATAATAAAAGAGTCTGTCTGTGTGTCTGTTTGTCATCGGATCGTAAAAGACCTACTTATACTGCCCTCAGAAATTCGAAATTTTTAAGATAGATTCCCTTTAATATTAACGTGTGCACCTGAGGCTTAGTTTTTTCATATTTGTTCAATTTTTGAAGAAAATTCGAATTTTCTGAAAAAAATACACCACTTTCGCTCAAATCCGATCATTTTTTCTCCTTCCTGATGCCATCGGCTGAAAAAATTAAATAAAACTTTTAACGAAAACATTTAAAATTCAAAATGTTTATTTTATTCTTTTGCCATTACTTTCAGAAACTAAATTCATTATTTGAAAAATAATTGACATGTTTCAAGTGACGTAATTCCGCCAGTATTCATTCCCGGATTTCATTGTGGGTTTATTTGATGTTTTTTTCATTGATTTTTCTGTTGACTGCATGTATGCATATTTAAGCAATAAATGTATAGTTAAGCTATTACTGAACTATGATGGTTAATAAAGGCCATCGACCTAGAGCTATTAGTGTTTTATGTCTTTATTTTTTTGCCAAATACGTTGCCAAACTCGCCAAATTATTAACTAAAATTCGCCAAATAGGCAATTTCTTTTATAAATAATTTATAAGCTGGTCGGTTGTTCGAAGGTCATTGTGTTAGAGCTGTATAATGGGTGTAGGTAGCTAGATCTATTTTCTCGCCAAATTATTTCCCAAAACGCGCCAAATGAGCTAAAAGGTTTTATGTATTTATGAAGGAATTGTGATGACATTTATGAGTGCATTTTATAGCGTATTTTTATTTTGGAATTTTAAGGCAATGAAACGGGATTTTATATTATAACGAGCGGAAACAATAATAAGTTTATGATCTCTAACGGGGTATATGGTGTACCTATTTGGAATCTATTTGATATTTTTTTATTCCGTGCGAATAATGGGTATAAATTTGCTAGTTTAAAATAAATTCGAAGTAACTAATCTTATGACACCATGAGAATAATGTATTGGTATGTATTATAGTCAAATGTCCACTAGTTCCCTACAGTCTAAAAAAGATTATTATTATAGTCAATAAAACCACTTACACCAATTAATTAAATAATAAATAAAATAAAAAACCAAAAATTTAAATTTTAAAATTACTGTGTGTAATTACTCGTTATTTAAAAATCTTTTTATAATAAATTCGAAGTACTTCTAAAATAATTAATTTTTTAAAACCAATAAACTGTTATCATAAATTTAATCATCCAAAAGAAATATTAGAATAAAAAAATAGGTTTTACTTTTGTTTAATTATATATATATTTTAAAACCAATTAATTGTTATCATCAACTTAATCAAGCAAAAGAAATAATAGAATAAAAAATAATTTATATCAATGTTAATGCGAAACTGCTTAAGGCCAAAAAAGGTATTTGATAAGGAACGTGATTTTGCATTTCCCCCCAAAAATACTTACCTTTTACTTATTTAAAATTATATATATTTTAAAAGCCAATCAAGGTTTATCACCAACTTAGTCATCCAAAAGAAAAATTAACAATTAAAAATTAATCGAAATCAATTTTAATGTGAAACAGCTTCAGGCCAAAGAAGGCATTTGATAAGGACGCTGATTTTGGATTTCCCACAAAAAAGGCGTTGGTTGTCTTTTCCTTTTCTTTTGTCAAGTGTTTTGATAGCCTTGATTACCTTACGTAGGAAACTTTAATATGGGGCATATGAACCACAACATTCAAATAGGGCTCAAGTCCTTAGAGAGATTTCCGTATAAGCTTCTTTTTCATTAAAACTTTCACAGGAATAATTGTAAGGGGAAATCCTCTAATATAATTAATCCTCTTTTTACAATTAGATGTATCTACACATATGATTTTAAATTCTTGTTCATTGTAAACCTTCGCTTTATAACATGGTCATACATCTTTACGTAGTCAAACGAACTCTAACTACGCCTTTTAATGTTAAGTTTTAATAATTATTTCATTATTGTCTATTAGTTAAGATAACCTTGTTGTATCCTATAAATAATGAAATACGTATTAACATCATAAATTCTTGTTTATTGCATTAGAAACCTTGAAATGATTTTGAATTTAAGACATTTTATTTCAACTTATTCTTTTATTTGTTATATAAGTACAGAAATATAGCAATTATTTTGATGAATAGTATAAGTCTATATAATTACTATTAATATTAAAGCGTTGGTTATAAAATGCATACATGTAACATCTTCTTTCTAATCATGGGTTTGAATATGCATTTGTAAATGTAAATTCTGCATCAAGGCCAAAAATATTTTCTGTTTCTGATAATTGGTGATACTTTTTTTGTTTTACATTAACCCGGTTCGAATTTTTCCGATTAATAAAAATGGATAATTTATATCAAATGCTGAATTTGCATAATTTAGTTTTAGTTCATCAATAAATAAGAGATAAAGTGAATAATTTACGATTTGATTATCAAAATTATAAAACATCATAATATTTTTCAAAATACGTATCTTCTAAGCAAATGCAATTAACCTATGATTGGTACCAAAGTTAGAAGCACAGAGATTAGAAAAATAAAAACATTTTGGAATATTTAATAATTTTCAAATCCATAAAAGATTTACAAATTATTTTTTACAGATTTTAATTTTTTTTGTGTATATTTTATTCTTAACAAAAAAACGTTGGAAAAGTAAACAAACGCCAATCTAAAAAAAAACCCCTATGCATTTATTTTATAACAAAAAACAAGTCATTATGAAAGTTGTCGCTAAAAAAGCTGTGATATACAAGAATGCCAATCTCTTGTTTAAAACTTCTAGGACTTTATAAATTGTATAATCGACAACTTTCATAATGACTTGCTTTTTGTTATAAAATAAATGCATCAGGGTTTTTTTTTTTGAGATTGGCGCTTGTTTACTTTTCCAAAGTTTTTTTTTTTTTGTTGGGGATATCAGTACTTTTTTAAAATTTATTTTATGAGATGCATTAGAAAGGTTTAACAAGAACAAGTTGCATGAACAATAACAAAAGATACAATATGACTTCAAAATAGACGACATGATTTCAATGTTTATGGAGAATTGTATAACCTCCGAGAACAAAAGAAATATTATTTCTTACTTTTCATAGAAAAAGCGAATTGTTTAGAAAGTTTGAATGTTAATTGAACTGAACCTGGCAACCAAATATGGCTGTTTACATTTCTAGATCAAGATCAATCATTCCACTCTCGTTGTTGATATATTTTCTTTAAATAAAAACGCCAAAAAGTTTAAATGACGCATTCCGTTTATTAATTAGACATTTTTTTTCAATCTGTTGATTCAGATATTTGATTAATCATATATTTTAGAAGCTGTAACGGGACTTAGCGGCTTGTCCGTTGTGTTTTTGAGCTCTGACGCTCTTCGATGAAAATATAGCAAACCTTGGCGAGTTTTCGGAGGAACGTGGCTGCTAGGATGGCTTGTTTATTGCGCAACCATACCGCCAAAGGTAATATAGATTTTAATTAATTAAAATAGAAAGAATTATTTTTAAAACTTCAAACTTACGTATGAATATGAATTGGGGCATTCTTAATCGTTTAGTAAAAACCGCTCTCAGATTCATGGTCTAGTAATGGCTGTAGGTCTGAGCAAAAATTAGGCCAAAATTTGACTAAAACTGCTCGAAAGATTTAATATTCCTAAATTTCCATAATTTTTTTCTCTGCTGTTTTTTATTCTAGAATAACCAAAAAATTTTTATGTAAAGTAATCTACGAAACCTCTCTACGGTATTGTTTTTTTATTCTTCTACGAAGTTTAGTTTGCCTAATAGAAAATAAAATCGATTTTGACTTTATCATAGCGAAATGTTTAGAGTATATATACATAACTGCCGTTCAGCCCTTGGCGTCATTTTGAGATTGGCGGTCGGAACGACCGTTCCGTCTGATCATGAATATGGCTCCATGCTGTATCAAATGTAAATATGAGAAAACTAGGATAGAACTAAATAAAAAAAACCACTATAAATTATTCTATAAGTAGAAGAAGGGCTTTGACAATTTTTAATCATTCTATTGTTTTTATAAAATAATTTAATCTAAGCTAATCTAAATGACATACATATAAAATGTAACACATTTTGATCCTTTAACTTCTGTTGACGGTTTGGTGTAAAAATTAATATGTATTAAGGTACTAAGAATTTTCTCCTTCTACTTATAGATAAGTTTTTTGAAAATAACATATCATATAACTTTAACTAAAACTTTTAAAACTTATAAAATATCATATCGATAAAATTGTAAAAAAAATGTCATATTATTGAAGTCGTTCATTTGCATTTTTTCAAAAATACACTATTTTTGGCATGGATAGGATCATTTACATTCAAATAAAAAGTTAATTGAAAAGGGTAAGTTTTCTGATATAATAGAAGGGATGAATCATTTTCTCATTTCCCATAGATAAGTCAATGGTCTCTTTAATTAAATGATGTTCTTAAACCTTTTCATTATTATCTCTTTCTTTAAGTAAAGTTTGGATAGTTTGTTAAATTCCAGAAAAAAAAATTATGTTATCGGAAGAAAGATAATTTCATGAAGTTTTAATAATTTAATAACTTTTCTCCAAGCATATCTTTAAGTGATCAGCTAGGAATTGCGCATAAAAATTTGATTTGAGATAGATTAACGTTTTCTAAAATTTATAAATCATTATGCCGATATTATAATAACTGCTATAAATTGTTTCCGTTATATAAAATGTAACCGATTTTTTTTCATTAAAAATATTGATTAATATTTAAATTAACAAAAGAGTTTTACATAAATCTGATTGATCATACTAAAAAATAATAATAAATATGATTTACTTTAGTGTGTCATCTGTTTTGGATATATCACATTCATTCATAATATATTACTCTACTTATATAATTTTAATATAACAGTACTTCAAAACTTGATGAGGTAACATCAAAAGGATATTGATACTAACAAAATTTGATATACTATAAATTATCTTTAAACTCATCGCATATTATTACACTGCTATTCTCATTTAATGTTGGTGCGGTAACTAGAATCCGCATTTTTATTGGCAATAAAACCAAAGGCACGCTTTTGTTACGTGTCCAGATGCAAGCATTTGTGGGTGTGTGTTGAAGAGTTTTATTTTGCCATTAAGTCTTTAGTGTGACCTTGTTAATCGCTTGGTTTTGGACGGGCTTGTTTTGCCTTCAGCAAATAAGTTTGTTCAATTTGGAACAATAGTTCAGCCCACATTGTCGCCAACATTCTTTTCTTGTATCACATACATATTTCTTCGGGACGATCTGTGTGTTTGTTGTGATTTAAATAAGTGGTGATGCTCACCAAAAATTATCCCTACTTTTAAATAAACTCTCTTTTTAGAATATCGGGAATTATAACATATAAAATTACACTAACAGAAACTTGTATACAGAAGGGTTTTCGTAAAATGGCTAATATTATGTATACGAATAAAATTACTTTTACAGAAACTTGTGTACAGAAGGGTTCTGTTTAATGGTTAATATTACGTCAACAAATTGTATACAGAAGGGTTTCTATAATAAGTGCAATGTCTTTACTTTATTGTACAAAATTTCATCGAGCCACATGAGGATGAGTGATCCCTTTAAAATCGCAAACGATTCGTAAACTAACGAAATTATGCCTTATTGCAAAGGAAATCGGGATTATGAGGGAAAATTTAGTGTAAAAAGACGAGTTTTCTGACTGTGCAGGTAAATTAAAACTTCTCGTCTTCCTAAGCAAACTAACCTCTAGGACACAGTACTTAAAATTAGAGGGACAGTACAAAATAGACTCTATACTTTCTTTAGAAGCCAGTCTAAGCTAGCTCTGCCTTCCCAATTTAATCCAACTCTCCTTGGACATCCTCATAGGTTAAAAAGAAACATCCTGATGCATGTAAAGGTCTGGGTCATGTGTGCTGGAGAGTGAGGTCGCGACCTTTCCTGTGTTTAGCTGCTCGGCCTTGTGTATTGTGCCCCTCACGAACGGGACAGACTCCGTGTTTGACCATGCATTAGAAATAGCTCTGACATTAAGAAGTTTAATGTTGATGAGCGCATGAACCAGGAACAGGAACTTTTATTAAGAGAAGACTTTTACAAGGACTGAAATTGAGTTATTATTTTTACCGTTTGCTGGTTTTGAGAGGCTTAAGACGTATGAAGAGCTTGTCTGGTTAACTTGTGACAGATGCTGTGCTGGTTCATATGTTTTTCTTCTTTGGCACGAAGTTATTTTCAATTACGTAGGTGTAGAAAATTGGATAGTTATATTAAAATGTTAAAATAATCAAAATCTGGTAATAAATTGCAATACCAGTTTAGTTTTGTTAGATTATTAATAAAGTATATTTAACAGTTAATTGGTAGATTGATACACATCTTACCTGATCTAGAAGCAGATAGCCCAGTCAGTTCTAAGATGCATCTTAAAGACAAATTGACGAAGATTAAGACAATTGAGAAAAAGACATTGAGACACGAGAAACCACACTTGATGAAAAGGACACACCTAAACAGAGTTTTTTCAGTTAAAATAGCATTCATATACACGATTAAAAAATTTAATAGGTGTTCAATAGGTAGATAAGTTACATGGACAAGTGACAACAGACATAAAAGTTCACAAACAACCCAAACTGTGGCTAATGTTATAAAATGCTTTCGAGAACCCTTGATTAGTAAAACAGGAATTAATATTAAATAAATTTACTTTTTAAAGACATTGAGCTAGGTCAAAAATATGCAAGGTCTTCCATTAATACTTGTGAATAAAGGCACAGGAACTGTGACAAAATTTTAAGATAAACCATTGCAATTCCTTACTAAAGTGAAGTTTATATAGGACTAACTGTTAGCTATAAATATTTACCGACTAACGGTATGTAGTTTTTTTTTTACTAGTTAATAGACCAGGTCCAATACGAAATAAACGTATTGATAAAACTGTTTTTTGTTTCAACCATTTGCATATTATTACAAGTTATCACAAAAAATGCGCCAAAATCTTTTAGTTAATTTTGAAAATAGTAGTTTAATTTGTGAAAAAGATGGTGAGAAATCAGCAGATATTAGCCATAAATAGTTTGGTACATAGGATGTAACTTCATATCCTTTAACCTTTTTGCCTTTACTGATACTTTGTTCATCAACCAGTTTTTGACGTTTACTAATTTTGTAAACAGTATTAATAGCTGTCAAATCGGTATGGTTTACAAATTACCAACAAATTATTGTAAATTTATTTTAATACTTTTATTGATTCAGAGACGGCCATGAATTATAAATTTTCTTTAAAAAAAATTCTAACCAGGAAGAATATGCACTTGTTAAATGCAGTCAAATGTCCATAATAATAAGAGAACGTGGCTCCAACATTCTTTGTTATCTGAAGATGATGTTCACTTAACTTTGATAAATGCCAAGTTCAGAGGGTTCAAGCCTAATGAACGTATGCATAAAATGGCTTGGAACGCAGATAAACATGATTAACGGTAGAATTTCCCCAATATGTAGTCTGTTGTGGTCCAAATGCGTCGAGTAAGAATGACAGGAAACTATGCCTAGAAGGTCATTTTTTTAATAAAAAGTTGTCTTGCATAATGAGAGTTTTTTTCACCTTAAGGTAATAATTTTGTATGCTTGGTATGTGAAAAACATTGATGTGATTTTGGGAAAACCCCTGTTTTGTCTCGGAGAAATAATAATGTCGCCTTTTAAAGAAAATACTGCAAATCGTTTGAATTCAGTTACATAATAAATTGAAGAACTAAAGTATTGATTGGTAGTGGATTCAATGACAACAATTACAGAAAAGAAGTAAAAGTTATGGCTGAAATACAAATTTATGTATTGCCAGAAAACATTTGTCCCATTTTAAGGCAATTTTAACGACTTTGGCTTAACATAATTAGAAAATAATTGGACTTCCTAATCCTCTCGCCTCTATACGTGATTTTTCTTTTGATATTATAGTATCGAGGAAGTAGAGAAATGTCATAAATTGAATGTGAAATGTGTGTTAATGACAAAATTTTGTTAATCTGTTGCTTTGAAGCAGCCGATTGTATTGTGATGCGAGTTTCGTATTGTATTATTATGTGATACATATGATGTTATTATTTTTAATTAATTTGAAATCAATTTAACTAAATTTTTAATGCTGTTCTCATTTCCGATTATCTTTAAATAATAAAAGTTTTATAAATATTCCTCAAGTATTGTTATTTTGGAATTAATTCAATTAATTCTACATTTGAGTTGGGAAATGACTTCCTTTATAAACGTTTACTGATTCATCTTTTAAGAAAATGCTAATTTGTTTTAAAGCTGTAACTGGTGGGTTCCGGACACAATCCCGATAGACAGAATCCCGACAGGCCGTAACTCCACAGGGACGAAATCCCGACAGGTTCGAAATCCCAATAAATAAATAAATTAACCCCGCTATGCTTAATTAAGGCAATTTAATTCCTAATTTTTGAATTTGAACAAAGGGATTTTTCTTTTATTGCATTTAAACACAAAGTATTTTTGGTCTGTGAGAGGTGTTATATTTGAAATGCATATTATACGGAAATCACATACATAATTAATCGGAGTATTTTTTATAGTCCATTGTTAATGTTTTTTTTTATTTTAGTGCTTTCGTTTTATAATTTGGACTTATTTATTATGTGCTCTATTCCGATGGACATAATTTTTCTTACAGGTTATTTAATGATGGGAGTTAATTAATGATGGGATCAGGGAAAATAAAAAATAAAAAAGTCAAGGAAAATCTTCACGGAAATTTTTTTTTCAAAATTCTATCTTCCCGAACGATTCTTTGAACGATTCTTTCTTCAAAATTCTATCTTGCCGAAAATTCTTTCTTCAAAATTCTATCTTCAATACATTTGCACGATATTGTTTTTATTAAAATGTACAGTTTTGACTATAATTTCTTTCCTTATAAGTGGAAAAAATAATCTTTGGCGCTTTTTATAGTAATGTTGGACACAGGTACTTTTCCCCCTAAGGTTAACATTTGAATGTTTATCAAACTATCACTTTGAGTTTAGTCGCCACAGAAGGCAACTGGACATTCTTCCTCTAAACTGTAACTGTCTTCGGCAGCCTTTAGAAGGTCGACTGGATTCGAAGAAACAAATTAATAATACTAACGGTTGGCCTTGCCCATCCCACATTTAATGACGTCTTACCTTTTCTTACTGCCCAGTCGGGGCCAGACGTCAGTCGCCAGTCTGCCAAGTACTGGATTTTCCATTTTATTAAAAAAATATGTACTGTTTGCTATGTTGTATAGTGAGTTTGAGGTTTACAGTTAAGAAGAATTTCTGAGTCATCTCTGAATATTATGTTGCTTTAAAAAAGTTTTGTAATTATTCTGTTACCGTGTGGTTTATTTTTAAATCGTTACAGCTGTCTCGTATTATGAAATGAGTTATACTTGCATGTAAGTTAAGGATTTTCAATGGGCATGTTTTAGATCTTAAGTGGCAACAGAAATGCTGATTAAAAATAAAATCTTTCTCGACCCATGAATGTCACGTGGGAACAGGGCATCGGTCGGAGCACCGTTAAGAGAAAAAGAGGACGTTAAGGAATGAAATCTGGAAGTAATTACGTCACCTGAAACAAGCCAATTAAAGATATTAATATTTTACTATTTAAAACTCATATATCTATAAAGTTAATCAATTCCTGCAATTTTTACCTTTCTAATAGTGAGTTTTCATAAATTAAGTTAGGAAACAGTAACTTCGATTAAAATTATAGTTTTAATGTTTACATACTTACATCAAAAATAGTAGAGTTTCTATTATGTATGTCGGAAATTTCATACTAGTCTTAAATCTAGAAGTTGTCCGACTCAGTTTCATAATTCACATTTTCAATGCTGAACCATACATGATTACTTTCTGCAAAATTTCGTACTTAATTTAAGATATGAAACATTAAAACTCTTATTAAATTAACGAATTATAATATTTCCTGAAAAAAAAATCTTTTTAAAATTACAGAACACAAGAAGTTCTAAAAGAACGAAAATACCCTACTTTCCTGAAAATTAAATACTTACTGAAATTCTTTTCGAAAAACAAGTAGGTTTGTAACAGTAAATGTCATCTACAACCGCTTCTACACAAGATTAATACACATTAGAGAAAAATTGCTAAACACGGCCTCCAGTTACAATTTAAACTTTTAAAAGCCCAAATAAACTATTTTCATTAAATTTTCTTACGCAAAATAAATTAACATAATTTACTTCTGTTTATTTTATTTGCTTTTGGAAGATTAATTAAATATTTATTGATAACAAAGAACATAAACTGCTCTAAACTGCCCTAAAAATAAATGTAAATTAAAACTAACCAGATTCTTATGCAAAAAATGCCTTGTCGCTTTCTTAGTAAACAAATAATGAACACAAAGAATCCTATTTTGCGGAATTTTATGACGTCATTCCAAACTGATTCATGACAAAAATAAATTTAGCTTCAAATAATATTTTTAACTAAATAAAGTTTCTCATACCATTGTTGATTTGACAACAGCGATTTAAATGACTAAAAATAAAATTTCAATGTTAATTCAAAAGGTAATTTGGCGACAAATAAGAAGGCAGATATCCTTCCGGACGCACAGACAGACGGACAAAAAGTATGAAAGAGCGGTCTCTGAGGTCATACCTATATAACAAAAAATAATTTTTAAGATAGGATGGATAGAACAAATTTTGGAAGGGAGGTACGGACGGACAGACGGACATCATCAGCATGTCAATACCTACTTTTTCATTTTTTAAAATTCTTTCAAATTAAAAAAATAAAAGTAGGTTAAAATTTTTTAGTCAAATGAAGAAAAACTTGATATTTTTGATAACGATTCAACGCTTAACCGATCTGGTTTTCCACTTATCCAGAACCAGATAGTTTACATGGTATTTGTTAGTGGGTTAGTAATTTTAATTTCATCTAGCAGTTTTCTTCCACAGCTAATTTGAAAATAATTTCATGGAAATCTTTTTTTCAATTTCACTGTCAAAAACATCAACAATAAAGTAAGGCGAAGTTTTTTCTTTTGCTGTTATTTATTGGGTGTTCCGGAAGTTGTGTCGATCTTTTAAGAGTTTAACTATTCTAACTGTAACATATTTGATATATTTGGTGAACTGTTACTTACTGCTTCGATGTTTAAATGCACTCTTTTTTAAATTTAAAAGTATTTTGTTTGTAATAAGTGAAGCTAAAAAATACAAGTTCATTCGGAATCTGAGTGGGTGGATACCTGGAAGTGTCGTTGTCAGAATTATTTTACATTGAATGTTGTAAGTTAAGTTTATTTCTAGATAGATATCACGAAGTCCTCTTACTTTGTTGCTTAAAGGTTCTTCAATAGGCTCAAAAAGTTAGGCAAAGCAACTGTGTTAAAGCTCTTTTCAAAAGTCTAGAAATAGACAACTAGAGAGTTACTAAGCAAAAGCTATTGGTACTTTTTTCATTTCACGTATGCAAGTATCAAACGGAATCGTTGGCAACAACTGAATTTTCTGGCGACAAATAACAGTATACACAGTTAATGAACCACGGTACACAGTTAATGAACCAAATGATCTTACTCAATATAGACATTATAAAAATATTAAATTTCAATTTTAATGTAGCATACACAACAGTGTGTTAGGATAATAAATTGGTGTGTATAATGCGTTACAATATTGGTGTGTTGTGTTTATCTGTTGTTATTATATATATTATAATCCTACGTGTTTATTATATAATTGTAAAAAAAAACCATTTTAAATGTTATATCTGTGTTCTTTTTTTATAGTGTTTTTTATATGTTTATCGCAAAAATTTATCAGAACTAATTAGAACTTTTTGATATCGATAACCTGGAAGCATAGAATTTTGCTGTTTTCATGTTAATAAATTTATGGTAAAAAATAACGTAACTTCCGACTGTTAGTACATTGAAAATTTTAAGAACAAGCTTTAATTATTGTATTGTTACTCTGTTTTAGATCCTATATGTCCAGAAACGGGTCATCTCGCACCAAGAACTTATGAATTCTACCCTTTCACTTTTTGGCGGGAGGATTAGGCGATCGTGGTAGCTGGGCGTCATCACAAGAAAAGAAAAATAATAATCTATCATTTAGCGCACGCAGTTATTGCCATCTTTTTCTTTCATTATTTTCGATTATAATTCCTGTCTTATTTCCCAAACTTTTTCGATGGCCTACTTAGAGGCGCATTTCGAATAAACACTTTGTTGACGCTGCCGCAGAACGGTATTCGATTGCGCAAAAAACGAATTACCATTTTTCAACTACCCCCTCCTCTTTAAAAGCTCGTAAACAAAATAGTTTATTTTGAAAAAAGAAAATTCCAGTTAATTTCACTGTTTATTTGGGCTATATAGCCACATGACCTTGCCAAGGACGTTCATTCCAGATGCAAGTTAACGCGGTGGCATACATTAGAGTTTCGATATCAAGTAGCCATACTCCGGACATTTGACCTTATGATACAAAGAAGCGTCATTGACAGAGTATAATATGACTTTTTGAATATTAAAATACATACATTTCCAAAAAAAATCAAATCCTGAGTAGGTTTGTGAATTTAAATCCTTGCTCCTTAAATCTTTAAGGTGGCGAATAAGACGTTATTTCGAACATAAATGCACGAAATTTTTAAATGGTGTAACTCATAACGTTAATAAACCTGTCTCACTCATTATGCAAATACTGGATAATTTTAAGCTTCAGGCATAGAGTTGAATTTTAATGAAGAATTCTGATAAGAGAGTTGAGAAGGAGTCATCTTTTCAGATAACATTCTTCATGGTCTGAGTGTCATCATAAACTTCTTGAATTTCTCACGATCAGACTTTTGTCTGAAGGATATGACCACGTTATCTTGAAGGAGTCTTAAGGGGGAATGGGCGCGCTGGACCGGGGGTCTCCAAAGCAAAGTGCATCAGTGTTAATCCTATGGAGAACAAAAATATTTTCTCTGCCACATTTCTCCGGCTGTATTGAATATTTTTACAAGCGGATTTTTTTATGTGATAAATGTAGCTGACTTACAGGTCCCGACCTTTCCATTTTTTGAAATTGGTTCGAATATTTTTTTTAATTTTCAATAAATAATTTTACACAAAATATTCGAAGCAATTTCAAAAAGTGGGAAGATAGAGACCTGTAAGTTATCTACATTTATTATTAAAAAAAAACCGTTTGTAAAAATATTCAATACAGCCGGAGAAATGTGGCAGAGAAAATAGTTTTTTCGCCTTTGGATTAACACTGTGGCATTTGAGTTTGGAGACCCGCGGTCCAGCACGCCCATTCCCCCTTAAAGCCGGTGTTACACGGACTGGTAGAGCTTACTAACATTTGCGGCTTTGCCGATAGCAAATAATTGAAATTCATAACAATCACGCAATAAATAACATGATATTCATTATTAATTATCACATAACATCATACATTGTAATTATTAGATTTCGCTATAATGGCGTCATAAAATGTTATCATAAGATTATTTAACGTTATTTTTTTTGATGCAACAATTCAAAACTCAAAATTCATGATATTTGTGTGAATAGTTGAATGACTGTTTAAGTTATGTTAATTGTTTTTGAGTATAGTGTTGTTAAGTTGTTTAGAGTCAGCAATTGTAGCTACAATATAGTAATATAAGAGTTACCATAATTTAGCGTATTATTACATATAAACTTATATCATAGTAACATTTAAATTAAATATTTTATGATTGCTAAACAATGTTGCAGCTGTTGTACTTTAGTGACACACTACTTTAATAGTAAATATGCATTTTCTTTCGATAATGCTGTATTTGTTTTTATTGTTAAACATACCTTACCTATTACTATAAATCAAAGATCGAACAAAATGAAGTAACTTCAAAATAACCTTTAAACTTACATAATTAAGAAGTAAGAAAAATGTTACATTTTCAAGTAATTTTAACATTTTGGGCAGTATACAAAACTAGCTGCATGGCTCCGCCTTGCTGGGAACCCGTTACTTAAAAGAAAACTTGTTTCTTTTCAGGAGGCATATGCCGTGTTATTGAAATTTTCAAAACAAAATACTTAAAACAAAACATTCAAAACAAAATCGAATTTGTGTTGGCGCATGGTACAAACCAAAGAATAAGAAGTAAATACTTTTAAAGTAATATTTAAGGGATTTAATGAATAAAAAATAGAGATAAATAAATAAGCTAAAATATTTAAAAAATAAGAAAACATTTATTTTGAAATCTTTTTAATGGCTCTTCTTACTGGAATTTCAGGTTTATCGGCGGATGACGTCAAGCCACTGTTTTGGCCCGGCCCATGTGTTTTAAAGATATCAAGTACAAATACAAATACAAAAATTGTCGACCAACAACAGGCCAGAGGCCCAGCAAGGTTGGTCCAAAATAAATCTAATACATTACCAGTTTCCAATGACCGTCAAGTTTCTTTTTAAAATCTTCTACTCTCTTCGAATGAACAACATAATCTGGTAAAGCATTCCACTTATTGACAACTCTATTTAACTAGAGAGACTCTAGAGAGACTAACTAGAGAAAACTCTACAATATTATTGAAAAAAAACAAATATGAAAAAACTCGGGTGCACACTTAGGTTTTAAAGGAAATCTTTAGTAAAATTTTTCAATTTCTGAGGGCAGTATGAGTAGTCTTTCAAGATCCACAGACACACAGAATCTTTTCTTTTATTATTATCAGACTCTTTTCTTTTATTATTATGGAAAAATGTTTCAGACTTTTAGCCTATAAAACTTAATTTTATTTCTATGTCACATTGAAGAATCTTTAAAATTTCATAATTTTGAAATTGGTAAATGTTATATAATATATTAAGCCTATAAATTAGTAACTTCCATACATGTTTTCGGTTTTGCTGTGTTGCAATAGTTTTTAACGACTATGTCTGTAGCCTATTACAGATGTGACTCAAAATTTAATCTTTTAAAAAAAATATGTGTCATCAATTTAGTTTAAAGCAAGTGTCCTAATAATGAATTAGATAAGTATCTCTTTCTTTGACATACTTTTTAATCGTTAAATTTATTGTGACACATCTTAAAACTCATTGGGACTCATTCATTCGTGTGCATATTTATGTTTATCAGGAAGTGTACGCATAATAGGCACTGTTTTGTAACATTTTTTACGTTATTTAGTTAGGGGAAATAGGGCTTCCGATGCCTCGGCTTAGAAATACTTAAATGTTAATTGGGACATTTTTGATCGAGAGTCATTATTGTGCATCAAAGTACAAAAGTAGATTTTAAATATAAACGGGTTTAAAATTATTAGAGTTCCCATTCAACCTACTATTACAAAGTTGCAATACACCAAATTTTCACTAAATTAAGGAAATTCGACTTAAAGATTTATTTCATATAAAGTATCTATCTTTTTTTCTAGTTAGAGTATATTTGATTATTTTAATTATAATATTTTTTATCAAAAAATGGACATAAACCATTATTCCTAGCTATTTTAAATAATAATACAATATAAATATTCATTATGTCGAAGAGAAAAGTTTTTATTACATATCCATAAAAACTAAAGTCCTGAAGTAAATACCAGATTCAAGAATTTATAATTATTTAAATGAATTACACTTATTTTGTAAAATAAAATTGCTTGTTTTTATTAATGTTTTTCAAATAAAACAGTTCACTAATGGTTTTTGTGGTAAGCGCACAGACCAACTATAATATTTTATTTTAATACTAAATGAAATTGACTAAGTTTAACTCATTTGGACAGACGTTAAGTTCTCTATAAACTTCTTCACATACTTCTAAAAATAAAAATCAATCACATACACAAAAAAAACACGTTTATATTTCAGTTTATATTATAAATGATAAATATCAACTTTTAAAATAAAAGAAAAGTGATTGATATATTATATTCTCAGATAATAATTCTAGAAATTTAAATATCGATTTAATTTTTAAGAACAAAAAAATTACTTTAATAATGATTGATTTTTGCCCCATATTTTTATGAAATAAGTATAACAGGGCATTCCCACGCGTGACTTATACTACATTTGACGATTTAACAAATTTCGTTTGCATAGTTTATAATTATTTTCAATTTATTAAAAAAAAATATTGTATGTCAGTTTACCCCTGAACATATAGTATTTTTTGCAATCATAAAAAAACTATTTTGATTCAGTATTTTACTAAAAAAATAATAATAATGTAATGATGTGACTTGCACTACATGAAAGGAATTCGATTTTTAGTTATCACTTTAAACTCTCATTTCTTCTTCATAGTGCAGTAAATCAAAGTTCTCCCAGTGATTATTTCAAGCATAAGGTTTAAAGTTAAAAAATAATTTTAAACAAGTGTTGAAATATTGTAGGAAATTATTTATTAACATTTTTGTGCGTGACTTACACTACATTCAATTTATGACTTACACTACATCATGTGAATTTTATCACAGATATGAAAACTTAGGTGATAATAACCTAACATATGTCAATAATTTTGAACGAATTAAAAATTGTATACATGATAAAATCATAGTTAGGAAAAGTTACACAACGTCCACCAAATTTAGGGTTTCTGGTAATTTCTTAATTCCTTCTTCAATAGCAATGTCTGAAAATCTTCCTTCTCAGGCCACGCAGAAGACTTTGAGACCATTGCAGATGTTTAACTCTGATTGAATAAGCATATTTACTAAAACATTGCCCCCAAAAATATTAAATAATAATTTTTCCTACAAATGGAACTAAAGCCTGATTTCCAGCATCAAATTCGTTTTCAGAATTTTGTTGGGAGGTATTTACTTTTACAATTACCATTTGTTAAATCAGCAGTGTAGTATTTTCGGGGATTTAATCAAGCATTGACAATTTTACGTAGGTATTTGTTTAATTTAAAAAAAAAGTGCAATTATTGTATGTCAGGAATCGGAAATATTTATTTTCCTTTTGATGAGCAAACATCATTTAATCTACCTATTTCGCACTTTTACACAGTTGTCAGAAAACTACAATAGTGTTACGTTTGGGCAGATTTCTTATGCAAAGTGAAGAAATCTTCAGCAGAATGTGGGTAAATTTTCCTGGAAAGTGTGACTTCTTTTATACCCTCTTCATTGTATCACCAAGTCCATCAATTGGTCCTTTACCATGACTGAAGCTAAAGATGACCATGACTGGTGGAAGAGAATTACCACTTAATGTCACCAACACAGTTGGAATATTGTTGTTTTTTCTAATCTCCCGTTTGTCTGATGTAATGTCAGTTGTAAATGTCTTCCCAGTCCAGTTCCCAGTCCAAGGCAGTCCAAGATGTGCTGAGGTGATGCCTGTTCTTTTTGGCATTTAGGGCAAATAGGAAAACTTTTGCCTCCCCCAGAATATGTTTGGCTTTTTAAGTGTCCAGTGGCTAGTCGGGACAGACGGGTGTTGGTTTGCCGGTCACAAGGAAGAGAAAGGGAGAGTCCTGGTTTTTTGGCTTTATACCAGTCGTGAGACGAGGGTATTAGCCAATTCTCTTTATTCTGAGCTACTTTCATTGAGTATAACTCCTGATATTGTAATAGAGGTGGAATACTTTTAATTGAAGTTTTGTCCGTATAAAGTGGTTTTTGCTTTCATTCTCTTTAAGTTTTAAATTTACCACATCTTAAAGTCTTTCTCTTTGCTCTCCCTTGCTTTCAGCTGTTTATTTAGCCATCTTAAATCAAATTTAACAAATTATAAGTAATCTACAAATATTATAGCTTATCTACAACAGATAAATCAAACAGTTGTGACTGATACTACGTTGTGACTGACACTACAAAGTTGAAATGTTTTATAAATCGAGAAAAGGCTTTTTATTTTAAAATTTAAAGATGTGGAATTACACAAAGGTTAATATGGAAAGAAAATATCTTACAAATTTTGAAGCAAAGCTTTAATTTAAAAAGTTATAGAAACTTTAATATCTTTTCGTGACACACTACAGCCAAAACAGGGGATGTTTTTCTTTCTAATTAAGTAACTTTTATTTATAAATTCCGATTAAAAATGTGTTTTCAAGATAGTTATTATAGTGCATTTTAATAATTTTACCAAAAAAAATCTGATAAAAAATAATACTTAACTTAAAATTCAAGAATTCAAAATGATGAAAAACCATAACCTAATGCTTTAAAAAAAAGCAGCCACTTTGAAACTTCAGTGTTGCCACAGATAAAAACAATAATAGTTTTTGATGTAAAATTTTTACAGTCAAACTTTTCTAAATCACATCTAAAAATTTCAACTGGAATAAAAAAATACTTTTAAAATTCACTTGTGGTACGTATTTACATGGAATTAACCAACAATATTTACTTGACATTTTTGATTAGTAGTTGAAACTTTTACCGTAAGGGGTACATCTTCTTACCAGTAGGATAAATTATTTTATAACATTTTTATTAGGGGTGGTCACACAGAGTGTGATAGCAATTCAAATTATAACGTGAAAGTCAAAACCAGAAGCCTATTTTTCCCAGTAACACTAATCCTCCAGTACATAATACCCTTGTCACGACCATCAACAAAAGAAGAAAAGCATCACTAGAAATCACCACTAGAAACCGAAACAACTACTTTTAGCACAGAATAACAACAAGTAAAAGTGCTTCGAGCTCTTTTAAGAGCTGACAACAATACCCAAGAAGAATTGCCAAAGGCGTATTTCTCAGCTACTAAACGAAGACACTAACAATTTATGCTTTGTGGAAGTCTACTGCAGTGCAGATTATTACCCTATATCTTCATCATTATTAAGAAAAAGCAGCGATGGTGAGTATCAGGAAATAAGTGGAACGTTTTTTTCTGGAAGGAACTAAGTGCCAGAAATCATTTTGGCAAATCTTTTGGAGTTAAATATAATCAGTATATTTGTTGAAATTTCAATTTTTTAAATTTTTCTGAGTTTTTGAAATTTTGAATGTTAATTTTCTTCGGTGTAATTTTTTATAAAAAAGTAGGATATTTAAGCGTTTATTTACATATGTCCAGGTTTTTTTTAACCGGTTATAGTCCACTATGTATAAAAAAAAATTAGTGAAAACACTTATCATTTATTTTCTTTTAAGCTTTTTATAAATTTTTTCTTAATTTGTCAACACATTTTAAAATCGAAATATAAATCATTTTTATGTAGAAAATTTAGATTAACAAATATTATTAACTTTTATTATATTACATTAGGATTTCAAAGTTCAAACTGAATTTTTGTGTTTTCCTAAGAGAATCAGGGATCTTAAGCTTTAAAAGTGACAATTTCTATTTTTTTTTTGCATTTGTGTTAATTACATAAAAATCCACATCTGTTCTCGAAGCTATCCTTTTACAAAGTTAATCATAAATATTAAAATAATAAAATCTTTCAGCAGTATAGACAAACTATGAGATTAACTATAGTTTTATGACTATGTGAAGTTTGTAACATGAAGAATCTTAACCTGTGTGTGGAGATACTACATTTAACATCTTTATATAAAAAATAGTATTTTCAGTTAGGATGTCGGCATTTGTACGTTTATGAGGTCGCTGAACTTTGTAACCTTTTATTTTAAAGGAACGTTTAATGTTTGCAAGAAAATATTTCATAAAGGTGGATGATAAAAAAATATCAAGTCGAATAAATAACCTGCAAAAAAACATACGAAAGCATTGCAATAGTAATGCTAGAGGAGCTTAGAAAAAAAGTGATTTAATATTTAAAAAAAATTCACACCGTTAAAAATTTATATTTGGTTACACCAAAAAAAAAAATGGTTTTTAGCTGGTGAAACGGCTTTTATAGTGAATCATTTCACCACACATACGTTGTAGCTACATACGCACCATTTTTTTTTTATAAAACCTAGCACAGAACTTTTAGAAGTGCATGGTTCCTTTAAGAATAGCAATATCAAAATGTTTCAGGTCAGAAAAGGTGCAAAGAAACTGAAAGGAATACCAGAAAATTGTCCAAACAATATCTAGGTAAGGTTAGAGATTTGCCATATCTTACATGCGGAATGTAATTATTTTGTTGGATTTAATCCTTTGAGATAGAATCGAGTTTCCGGATAATTTAAGTATAATTGTATATTGCGTAATGATTGGTGTGAATCTTACTTTGCCTTATAAGTATTTAAATGAATATGTTGTGAAATACATTTTCAGGTCATATATATTATTATTATTATTAACCCTTTGAGGGATACAGACGTGAAAACCCGTTACCTAACAGTCAGGTTTTCCAGACATAAGTTTTTAATATATATATAATTTTTTTTTATTTTAAAATTACTAAATTTTAAAATTTGTAGTACGAAGTAATCATATTATTATCTGCTACATAAATATAATAATTATTATTTTTATTAAATGCGATTTTCAATTAAAAAATTTTAAATTATATTTTCATGCAGGGAAAACAAGCTTACACTTCAGCAAATTTGTTTATCCCCCAAAGGGTCAATAAATTTTATGTTCGGAATACATGGTAAGCCATTAATCAAACGTGGAGAGGATAGGTATATTAAGATACACCAGTTTATCTCCGATGAAATTTGTAATAATTCTAATATAATTTCATAATTTGTTTTAAATTCATAATATTAAAATTATAGTGAAACGTCGATTCCAAATATATGTTAATAATAATACATAATCTCCAAATATATGTTAGTAATAATACATAAATTCTTCCAAACATATGTTTCAATATAATTTTTTTTTATAACAACGTGCAAAAAAGTTAACTTTTTTTTATCATATTCATTCATAAATCCTTGCGAAAATGACACTTTACGTGCTTACGTCACAGACAGTGCCGAAAGTAGTACTTTCGGCACTAGTGCGGTAAAGTAAATAAGAGTATCATATTGGTAGAAAAACAAAATGATGTCATGAATATCTCCATGGAAACTAAATGATGTCATGAAACTCATTTATTTCTATTGGTTCAATACTTTTGCATTTTCTAATATCTCCATGGAAACTGCAAGTACTAAAAAAAATATTAAAGGAAATTAAATAAGACAAAAGTAAGAACACAAATTTCACGCCAAACAATACTTTTATTTAACATGCACATCATGCATCCAATATTTTATACGACACAAAATTTTATGATCTATGTGTTGTGGTGCTGTAAATGCGCTGTGCATGGAATGTATCAGTTTAAGTGGTTAACGTTCTAAGAGTAAAGGAAGAAAACGAGTAGGAAAAACGAGGAAATCCTTGTGCCAAGAACTAAATATTATGAAATAAATCAAGAAGTTCATAAAGAACTAAAATAGCCTACTTTCCTGTTACTTAAATACTTACTGAAGTTTTAAAGGGAAGAAAACTAGGTTCCTAACAGTAAATATCATCAACAACCGTTTCTACACTAGATTTATACACATTAGAAAAAAATCGAAACCCAGCATCCAGCTATAATTTAAACTTCTAAAAGCCAAAATCAACTATTTTCCTTAATATTCTTTCGCAAATTAACTTAATATTATTTATCGTCTTCTCTATTTATTTGTAGTTCGAAGAATAATTAAATATTTATTAATAACAAAAGTAATGAAACTACTCCAAACTACATTAAAAAAATAAGAAATGTAAATTAAAACTAAGCATAATTGTATGCAAAAATATGCCTTGCCGCTTTCTTGGTAAGCAATTTTAAATGAACAATCAAAGAATCAAATTGCGCTACATTTTATGACGTCATTCCAAACTGATTCATGGAAATATTATTTTGCTTCAAATATGTTTAAATACATAATGTTTCTCATGCCATTGTTGATTTGGCAACAGTGATTTAAATGACTCAAAATTGAATTTCAATGCCAATTCAATGGGAAATTCGCCGACAAATTGTAGATTTATGTCCGTCCGTCCGTACAGACAGACGAACAAAAGGTATGTAAGTTGGGTATCTGAGGTTAAGCTTTCTAACAAAAAAAGAATTTTTAAGATCCGATGGATAGAACCGATTTGGGAAGGGGGGTACGGACAGACAGACGGTCAGACACAGACAAACAGACAGACGGACATCGACCGCATTTTAATACCTACAGTGATTTAAATGACTCAAAATTGAATTTCAATGCTAATTCAATGGGAAATTCGCCGACAGATAGTAGATTTATGTTCGTCCGGACGTACAGACAGACGGACAAAAGGTATGTAAGTTGGGTATCTGAGGTCATAGCTTTCTAACAAAAAAGAATTTTTAAGATCCGATGGATAGAACCGATTTGGGAAGGGGTGTACGGACAGACAGACGGACAGACAGGCGGTCAGACACAGACAAACCGACATACGAACAGACAGACGGACATCGTCCGCATTTCAATACCTACAGTGATTTAAATGACTCAAAATTGAATTTCAATGCTAATTCAATGGGAAATTCGCCGACAGATAGTAGATTTATGTCCGTCCGGACGTACAGACAGACGGACAAAAAGTATGAAAGTTGGGTATCTGAGGTCATAGCTTTCTAACAAAAAAAAGAATTTTTAAGATCCGATAGATAGAACCGATTTTGGAAGGGGGGTACGGACGGACAGACGGACATCGACCGCATGTCAATACCTACTTTTTCATTTTTTTAATTCTTTCGAATTAAAAAAAGAAAAGTAGGCTAAAAATATTGTAACCATATTGTAAGACATCATTGCATCTTTAAATATTACAGTTTATATTAAATATTGGTTACATAAACTACTATAGCCATACTATAGCCAGATGTTATTTAAACAACTTAGTAAACTTAAAAATATATTTTTTTAAAATTATTTTTTCATATCTATTAAAACACCAATTTACTGACTTGTAAACAATATATTGATCCACAAATAATTTTCAAGTATGTTTATTCTACAAAACCACTAAATGGAAGTATAAAACTTTAAGAAATATTAAAAACATATTTTTTCCATATTTTTTGTATTTGACTGACCTAAATATTCTATTGAACACTTAGATTCAAGTCAGGAACGTCAATGTTTGAGAGAAAAGTAAACATTCCACACCAACAAAAAGTTATTGAGTGTGTAACATTTCCCAATTACATTCGAATAATGTTGCAATTTTGGTAAACATTGAAGGTTTGTAATAATTCTTTTTTTTAGTATACCAATGTGTTGGGAAACAGTAAATTAACTTGAGTGAGTGTAAAATTTCAAGACAGGCAAACGGAATATAAAACAAAGTGATTCATAACACTGGATTGGACGTCGCTCTTGGGAAAATCTGTTATTATGTCAAAAGATTTGAAATGTGTGTTAACTGATAGGTATATATTTATATGACAGATATATTTTTAAAACTATTATCTTGACTTTTGTTTGTTTTATTATTGGTTTTAGGTAAAAATAACTTCCTTTAAGTTTAGAAAAAATATTAAATATCACTAGGTCTTATTACGAGGAATTGTACATATTTTATTTAAACAGGTAATAAAGCTGTTTAATCCGGGATTGGGCGAGGTTGACCCATCTTTTCATCCCTTGAGTGGGTCGATAAAATGGGTACCAAGCATGCTTGGGAACTAAACACTGGGGTTCCACGTGAGGCTGACGACCTTACCGGGACATATGCCTAGCACCCCAGAGCCCTAGGTCAGGAAAGCTGAAATTGGCACGGCAGGCTTTGGCCCAGTAATGGGCTGTTGCACCGAGGAGTTTAGTTTAGTTTAGTTTAGTTTAATAAAGCTGTTTACAGATACTTGGAAAGACTACAAAATATCTAATTAGACTTTTGGTGGTGTTCATTCCTATACTTTGAAATATTTAAGTTTTATTGATTATATCTAAAGTATTTTTAAATTAACATAATCCCATGCCTTACCGTAGGTTTTTGACGAAACTACTAAATGTAATCTTTTAGGATGCTTCATCAAGTAATAAATTGTGTAAAGGCTAGTTTCAGATAGCATTAGCAAAGAAAAATATTATATTATGGAAAGTAGAATAATAGGTTTAGAAATTTTCAAAAAATCAATTTAAATAAATTGTTTCACTTTGTTTATCGCGTGCTTTGCACTGTTAAAATATTGTGCCTGGTAATGATTCCTTGTAGCTTCAACGGTTGTGTGCTGAAATGTTTTACCAAATTTTCTATCGCGGTTGAAACATTTTCAAAATTTTGAAATCTTTTTTGACCTCAAATTTTGAAAACAAAAACCTGATAAATAGTTAAACGAATACTGAATTTACAGTGAAAATTTCCTCACACAGCCATTGAAGCTACAACGAACCATATTTTTTTTGGAGAAACCAAGTGCCAAAGTTTTATTAGTGTGGTGCAAAGTAATTTCAAAACACATAACACAACATATACTTTTTTTTTTGAAGTAAAAGAGTATATCTCGCTGCAGCATCTATATATAAAAGGCAAAGTCCTGACTCACTCACTGACTGACTCACGTATCAACGCCCAGCCAAAACTCTATTGGAGGTACAGCTACCAAATTTTAGGAAAATATTCTTTTTATATCGTAGGCGTCATGAAGCGATTTTTCGAAATTCAAACCCAAATGGGTGTAGGAATAACGTGAGCCGATTTCTCCATATGAATAGCATTGTAAGATAAGTATATTTATGCTTTTTTTTCAATTTAAAAGAAATTTCCGCGCGGTCAGCGTGAACGAAAATTAAGTAAAAACGCATAAGAGCACGTGATTTTAATTTGTAGGATTGTTATTTGAATATCATTATTTTGTTTTATTTATTGAATTTAAATCTTTTGATTTTTTGTTACCGAATTCAATTTACTTGATGTTTATAAACGGTAAAAAAAATTAAGATATTTTTAAAATGTCTCATGACAGTAAAGGCAATAACTATTCTAGCTCTAATGAATACTTCTAAGAAATTTTGATTATCTCTACATATAGCGTATGTAATTTATGTTTATGAAACTGGCAATTTAATACAGCTTTGATATAATGGCCGATTGAATTTTGGCATTGGCGGCTTTTGGCGAAGTTGAAAACTTATCGTAGAGTAGTTATTCGCATCTAGTAGTATGGATTAGAGTTAGTTTGAATTATCGTCGCACTGGAGCTATACACGAGGGCTATTGGCCATGGGGGCAATATTAACGTGCCCCCATGGCCAATAGCCCTCGATATATTATAACCAAATATTTAACGAGCCCTTCCACCACATTCGGGACAAGGGAAATTTTTGGCTGCATGGGCCGTTTATAGGTTGGTAGTTATTTTGACGATGCCCGGACCTGAATCTGGGACCTATTGCATGCAAGGCCGACCTACTGGGCTCCCTAGCCCTGTCGGGTGGTTGAATATAGAGTGGAATGTTTACCATATTTTGGGTATTTTCGGGTGTAGGAGGGAAAATAAAAAACGGCCATTATATCATAGCTCTTCTGGCAATTTAAACACGGCCTATGGGAAAGTCCTCTTAACTCCTAGAAGGGACTGGATATAATCGGACTTCTCTTTAAAAAAATTAATACTCATATTAGAATGGGAGGAAATTATAATATACTGATGGAGTGTTGACCAGGGGAGAGGTGATCGATTTGCATAAAGTAAAAGATTACATAAAAACAAACCAATCGCCGTTAGTAAGGGTAAGGGTACACCCGTGCAACGCCGGGTTTGATAAAGCTAGTTAATTCTATAAAAGAACAAATATGACTTTTAATTGTTGGTAAAAATCCAAAAGTTTTTTAAATCAAATAAAAAAAATATTAGGAAAGACACTTTATCCCACGAATACGATTGTTACGATCACGAATTTATTGTTATATATTTAAAGTCGATATATATATTTTTTTAACTCGTATCTTTTACAAGGTAATTAAAAGAGCCATCCACACATACAACTTGTAATCTGTTAGTTGAATAACACGATTTACCAGTCCAATTTCAATTTCCTCCACTACTAAACTCCCTTGAAGACAAAGGTTACGGTTTCAGGAGATTCTTCAGCTAAAACAAGATCCATCTCCGCTGGCCCATTGTTTCATTTTTTACTTCAAACCCTTCTTTGTGCCAACTTCTTTAAGATAAATCTACAATAGATATGCATTTGTTGTGAGGAAGTTGATAAGCACAATGGAGGGAACACAGAGCGAACAAAACTGCTTTCATGGTATAAGGCATTTTTGTAATGAAAGCCGTGATCAATTGTCAGCGTCATTTAGATTCTCCTTGACCGTTTTCCATTCTAATTTCCTTTTTTAATTTTCTGTTTTATGCCTATTAGTCTCTTTAGAAAACCCAGTTTTCATTTAGTTTTTGGTTTTGTGTGTTATCCATTTCGATTTTGTTGTTATTCCGGTGAATTAAAAGACCATTGTTTTGCAATTTGTCACGGAGATCTTGTCTATTGGATGGATTAAGTTGATTCATTCATTCCGAAAAACCAAAAAACAATTGATTTATGTTCAAAATATACAGATATTTGAGGTAATAGTTTAGATTGAAATAAAATGCTGATCTGACATCAATATAAAACTTTAAATGACTATAAAATTCGTATGGTAATAAGTGAGACAGTAGGTAGTTATCGGAAAATGATGCGTCTTGTTGCAAAACTCACATTCTACAAAGTATAACTAAGGTATAGTGTCTGATCCGTTCATTGAAGACTTTTGACAATCGTAAATTCTATAGTTACTATTCTAATGATTGAATTCTATGGTCTAAGACTATTGATAATTTTAAATTCAATTGGGTAGTCGTCAATGATGGGACCGCACCCTATACTTAGTTATACTTTGGAACATGTGAGTATTGCAACTAGGCCCTTCAAATAAATTATATCTAAAAAGGATGCAAAAATTATTTACTTTCTAGAAGCTAAATTTCAACAAAAAGGCAACGATGTCAAAGATATTTCACCTAAACCATGTTATTGTGACGACTTTTTAAGACCGTGAATAATTATGACCTTTTATAGGCCATTTTAAGCGTCATAACTGTATGCAACTTAGTGGGAAGAGTATATCTATCTTTCAGTTCGCCCAAGACCTTACATCTTACAAGGGCGGCCCTGTTTATCATCAATTAATCACTGATTTGCAACGCAAAATCGTTGGAAATTTTAGCTAATTCAAACAACTGATTAATAAGATTGTGTATCTAAAATACTTCTTCGAAAAATGTTTCTCATCAGTGCACATTACTGATTCCTACGTCCTCTTTCCCAGAAGAACCACTCGCTTTTCACGGAGTATTCTTCGAACTTCAAACGACCTGTTGGCTCCTGATGACGTGACTTCAGTCACGTCACTTGGAACCACTCCCTTTCAGCAATATCGAACCCGAATCTGTTGTTTTAGTAAAAAGGAATGCCATTTTTCGAGTTCAAGGTTCGAACGGAACACTTTAATTCGGGCAAGGATTACAATATTAAGAACATTCCGTGTCCAATAACATTGATTCCTTCAATTGGACGGCAACCATCGCGTCAGCAATGTCACTGACCTTTGCTCGACCTTTATGAGGCCTTATGCCTTACGTAAGTGGTTGCCTACCCCACAGAATGGTGTCACCGTGTTTTGGTCTCTATTGTGGCAAAAGGAAATGGCGGGTCCTCCGGGCACACTCGGGATATAATTTAAGATCTCACTACGAGGAAGATACATGGTGTAGTAATGAATTGTTACAGCATGTTGATATTCAGTGAAAGGACTCGGGGTTGGAGAAATGAACTGGGGAAGGACTAATGTGATTATCACGGCTATTAATATCACTGCTTCCATTTGTGAACAAAAATAGTACAGTGAGGCAATAAAAATGAGTTTGAATCTCACTAAAAGAGAGGCAAAAGAACTGGTTCAATTAGCATGCAATTGTATAATAATTATTGCAAAAGTAGCGGTTTATATTTTTGATCATGATATAAAATTTGCTTTAAACTTCGTTTGTAATTTTAGGTAAAGCAAAGCAAATAGTGTGATGTATAAATTTTGAAACAAAAATCATATTAATTAGGTTGTATTTTTAACAGTAGTCTAATCTCACTATACTCACTCTACTACTTTTCCAAAAAGTAAATATAGTTTTGGCAGCGAATGCTAAAATATGTAAGCATGTTGAGCAAAAACCGTGTCCCGTATAAGGGGTACATTTTCCCTGCTTACAAAACATGCATGGGGGCATTTTTCTAATTATTCTTAAAAAGATTTAACACAAATAAAAAACTATTTTTTTTGTTCTTTTCGTACATTTTATAGTAAACTAAAACAGGCTTGTGATTATGAAATTGAATCTTATTATTTTTTTAAAGATGTTATGATCATCCAAAGTTATACTTTGGATTAGAATAGAATTGTAAGTCTAGTTTGTTTAGAAAAATAGAATTCGAAAACTATATTTAAAAAGCCTTTCAATTTTCAAAGAATATTGCAAATATTTTAATTTAGAGTAATAAAGAACCATATTATGGATGTAACTACAGTAATAAAACAGCATGACTGTTAAATACTTTCCCCTCATGCTATGCTAGAACGAACAAGTACCGATACCTGAAAATGAAATATTTTATTCTTTTAGTGGTGCTATGTTTGACTATATGAATGAAATGTATTACTATATGGATTAAAATAAGATACTTACTTATCACACAGAGTTTTTCTAAACTTCTTATATTTCGGAATAGATATATATATTACACTGTAAAAAAAATACGCACATTTGCCGCATGTTCACAGCACAGTCTGATGTAATTGAATGCTGCTGTTGCTGTAAATACAATATTACAGCACGAAGCTGTATTTTCTCAGTTTGTGCAGCGTACACGACGTGACTTGGGTCAGAGTTCTCAGTTCCTACCAGTCGGGAATTCTTACTGGATCGTGTCTGAGGCAACTGTCATTGAAAGTTATAGCAAATTTATATGCATTAGAATACAGCAACCGTGCAGTAAAAGTGATTGAAGCTTTTTTACAGTATAATTATAAGAAGACGTTTTGTACCGATTACATTATTCCAGTTATCCATCACTTGCATATTCCATTTAACCATTGTTTTCTTACAAATAACTTTTCAATTATCTTAAAACCGTTTCAATGAACTTCGGCATCTTTCTTGTCCTTGTTCTTTTTAAATCATTTCAAATCAAATTAGCACTAGAACAACCTTGTACAAAAGAAAGTTTCGAATTTAAAGAATGCTTCAAAGTCACGAAACACTAGTAGCTGCATACATATCCATTACTTCTATATGGATATCACCGGCTAAACTTCTAAACCATATTTTGACACTTGCGGTCATTAGATAAAAAGTTCTTTTGTAGTTCAGAATGAAGAACGAGAGTAAGGCGACCTCATAAGTAAAATGTGTCTGAATGTAACCGAATTAGTTTGAGGATATTTATAGTTTTTTTTTAAGCTACAACTATTATACTTTTTGACATTACAATGGGATATAAGGAGATACGTGTAATGAATATAAATTACTGTTTTTCCCATATAGAGGTTTGGCTTAATAAATCTAGATAAACCGAGGTAGTAGATATAGATTATAAATAAAATATATGATTGTTAAAAGTTAATCCTATTTAAACTCAACTACCAAGCAGGTAACTAATATATATATATATATATATATATAATATATATATATATATATATATATATATATATATAAAATATATATATATATATATATATATATATATATATATATATATATATATATATATATATAAATATATAATATATTATATATATATATATATTATATATATATATATATATATATATATATATATTATATATATATATATATATATATATATATATATATATATATATATATGTGTGTATGTGTATGTGTATGTGTATGTGTATGTGTATGTGTATGTGTATGTGTATGTGTATGTGTATGTGTATGTGTATGTGTATGTGTATTGTATGTGTATGTATATGTATTGTATATGTATATGTATATGTATATATATATATATATATATATATATATTATATATATATATATATATATATATTATATATATATATTATATAATATATATATATATATATATATATATATATATATATATATATATATATATATATATAATATATATATATATATAGTACATATAAAGCAATTGAAAAAATATATAACATACCAAATACATAATACAAAAGAGAGAATCTTACCAACTGGCGCTAAAGCTGCCATAATCAGTAAAAAACATAATAACGAATACAAAAACAAAAAAAGTAAAACAAAAATGAAAAGGGATATGGAAAGAAACCATAAATAGTGGGAAAGGCCATTTCATCAGGAGGTAAGGACCTTACGACACTATTAAAAAAAACAATACACTTTTCTGTATTGGGATGGACAAGAGTCAAATAAAAAAATCCCAATTTTACCCGAAGTGTACTGTGGAATTTCCAGAAGAGAATTAAAAAAAATCAAATTAAAAAAAAATCAAAAACATAAGACAAACTTACATAAAGCAGATGAAGCGAATAGAAAACAACACGAAACTTTGAAGCCAACCGCTTCTCACAAAATCCGAACTAAAACTTAGGTGAAACGATAGACAGTTACAGTGTGGAAAATAAGTGCGGTGAAGGAGAAAAAAATGACTATGAGTAAAAATTTAGTGACGTCACAAAGAAAGTTATTGCAGATACTTCTTTATAAATTTTGGAGAGAAATTGTTGTTGATAAGTGTACGATGGAGGTCAAGTTTTTTCAGACCAATCTTCCTTAAAAATATTGATAAATATAAGCTTTCTTTTCTTAATAATATTGACAATTTCATCCTTAAAATTTCTTACCAGTACAACACACCTTTGGAACAGTTCACTATGTGGAAGTGGACACTTTTTAAACATTTTCAAACCTTCATAGATAACAACTTTTATAATTTTAATTTCTCCCACTACAACCAAAACACTTAAAAGCTTCTGTCAAACACATCCAAATAATTTTATTATAACTCCAGTAGACAAAGCCTCCAATAATTATGCTTTCATTTGTAAAAACTTCTACTTGTCTCTTCTTGACAATGAACTTAAATCATCCGACACATACAAACTCTCCAATTTGGACTACAAAAGTGTATGTAAAAAGATTATTGCCTTCAATAAATATTTTAAAATTAATAACTCCTCCATTAAATTTCCCTATATTACCATCACTCCAAAATTCCACAAAACCCCTTTAGCTTTTCGCTTTATAACCTGTGGTTCCAACACTTACATCAATAAACCTGGTGATATCTTTTTAATTTGCTGAACAAACTTTACAATTTTATTATCGGTGAAGGCTTTACTTGGATTATTAACAACAATAAACCTGTTTTAGAACACTTGCATAACAAGAATATTCATTCAGTTGACACTTTTGACTTTAAAGATTTATTTTCTAGCCTACCTTTATTTCACCTAAAAGACGTCCTCACTGCTTATTATAATGATTACAATAGTATATTAAATATTAGTCAGGAATATTGGAATAAACTAATTAATTTTTGCATTTTTAATAATTTTATTTACAATAGTGAACAAATCTACCAACAAGTTAATGGAATACCACAAGGTAGTTCCTTTTCAACTATCCTTGCTAATTTATTTTTACACTGGTTTGAGAAAAACTACACTCTTTTAAATTTCACTGCCTTCCGATTTGTTGATGACCTAATTGTTTTTGATTATCCTGATTTTACACACCTTTGGCACAAAATTTACCCATCAGAACTTCTTCTTAAGAAACCAATAGCTCCACTTCTTCATTACAATTCTTAGACTTACAAATTCAGATCTCAGATAACTCTGCCAATACCAACATTTATGATAAACGTAATGACTTTCATTTTGATGTTATTCGACTTATTCCATGGAATTCTAATCTTTCTGTTAAAGTCTATAGAAATTGCATTATAAACCACCTACATCGCATTAATATCATCTGCAACATCAATAACTTTAAAAATTCCCAAAACTTGACCTCCATCGTACACTTATCAACAACAATTTCCCTCCAAAATTTATAAAGAAGTATCTGCAATAACTTTCTTGTGACGTCACTAAATTTTTACTCATAGTCATTTTTTTCTCCTTCACCGCACTTATTTTCCACACTGTAACTGTCTATCGTTTCACCTAAGTTTTAGTTCGGATTTTTTGAGAAGCGGTTGGCTTCAAAGTTTCGTGTTGTTTTCTATTCGCTTCATCTGCTTTATGTAAGTTTGTCTTTATGTTTTTGATTTTGTTTTTTAATTTTGATTTTGTTTTTAATTCTCTTCTGGAAATTCCACAGTACACTTCGGGTAAAATTGGGATTTTTTTATTTGACTCTTGTCCATCCCAATACAGAAAAGTGTATTGTTTTTTTTAATAGTGTCGTAAGGTCCTTACCTCCTGATGAAATGGCCTTTCCCACTATTTATGGTTTCTTTCCATATCCCTTTTCATTTTTTTGTTTTACTTTTTTTGTTTTTGTATTCGTTATATATATATATATATATATATATATATATATATATATATATATATATATATATATATATATATATATATATATATATATATATATATATATATATATATATATATATATATATATATATATATATATATATATATATATATATATATATATATATATATATATATATATATATATATATATATATATATATATATATATATATATATATATATTATATATATATATATATATATATATATATATATTACAGATGAAATCTACAGCGGTTTTCTAGAGTTTTCGTATATTGCTGCATTTGAGATAGCCCATTATACAGTCGGACAAATTATTAGACGCACTACAAGATTTCATGTATCAATCAATGATGAAAAAATACCTTTAGAAGGACGTTTGTGTTCCTAAACTTAAGCTATTGAATATAAAATACTATCTGCTATACTTAATACATGTATCGACATTTTTTTAATGATATGGCATTCTTTGGTATGTTTTCATCATTACTAAAAAAATACAGTGCGTCTAATAATTTGTCCAGGGACTGAATTCTTTGTTTTTTAAATAAACGTTTTTAAAAATTTAATATGCATGTAAAAACCTCACTGTAAATTTGTCGCTTGGTTTCACCTGAAATTTGGTTCCTTGTACTAGTAGAATGGCTGTGTGGTGAAATGGGGAAACATATTTTCGGTATTTGGTAGAACATGTCTTATGTTTTTGTTTCCCAAACCTGAAAAATGGTTCAACCGAATAACGAAAAAATGGTGAAGCCGAAATATTTGAAGATAAGAAAAAAAATGTAATAGGGATTTTTAACAATATAAAATTCTTTTTTAGCTGTACTTGAGTTTCAACAAAATTTATTTATTATGTGCAAAAAATTATTTAGCTACAATATTTTCGATAACAATCTACAGAAAATTATTACAATTAATCTTAGTTAAGTATCTAAAATAATTGTACTAGTCAAAATCATTTATTTATAGCTTGAATAAACATTAAAAGTTTTCTTATCTCTCCAGAAACTCCCACGATTAAAAAATCAAAATTAAATAATTAAATTAAGATTAATGCCCAACACTTACACATTATCACCGATAATATAATTTCTAGAAATGTTTTTTTTTAAATATCGACGATCTAATTGAATCATCTAAGAAAGTTAAAATAATTGGTGTTTAAAATACCAGAATTGGATCTTAAATAAAAAATTAAATATTATATGCAGAGCTTTTTCAAGGATTTTGGGAGGATTTTTTTTATGAAGCTTTTTTATTTAACGTCTTTTGTCCTTTCAGAGACGACACAAAATTGATAGCATAAAAATACGCAAAACAGGATTAACAGATATTATTACCTCAAGGTATGAAAAGATTAATGAATGTAATTACTAATCATTTAAGGAGTAACATTATTCTATTATAATATTTTTTTATTAATTCATGGTTGTTTTATCAGGGTTTTTTTATGAATGGTTTTCCTTTTATATCCTTATTTATCGTTCTTGTATCAATATTGTAAAAATGCGATACCAACTTTTAGAATAAAAAATATCCAAATTTTTTTTATTTAAACAGGAATTTAAAATTATTTATTTTTAAATTCAAATATTTTTAAAAAATAAATAAAAGAAGAAAATAGTTTTTAAAAAAATTTCAAATAAGAAGCCAGCTTACCTATACACTAAGCATTTGAGAAACATTTTTTTTTTGCAAATGTGTCAGTTTAAAATAATTATATTATTACACATTATTTCATATAATAAATAATTCATGTCTATAATAATTTTATATCCATTTATGGGGCAGCCATTTTATTAAATGAAAGAGTACATTTTAATAATATGACTACAAAGTAATTAAGAACATACTAATTATAATTAAATTTAATTTACAAAAAACCCTATTACGATAACCTATAGTAGAGAAAAGTCACATGCGTAAATTAAATAGTGTGGTTGGATATTTTTTTATATCCCAAAACAGTTGATAAATTTTGTATGGAAACAATTCTAAAGAACAGTTAAAGACACTTTTTTTTTGTATAAACATGGAAAGAAAATTACATAAAAAACGGATCAACACAATCAACCTCACTAGTGGTCTTATAATTTCATATTCCATTCCAAACTTATGAAACCAGCGTTATTTTTCAGTATATAAATTAAAAAAGAATTTCTTTACAATCCATATTCTTTATTTGAAGCTTTTGGAAGATAATTATACAGTAATTCTTTTGTTAAATTCAAATAGTTAAATATTCTCTTTTAAAAGCGAATTAGCGAAAAATTAATTTCACTTACAATTAAACTTCCATTAATTTCAGGTTCTAAAGCGTCCTATTTATTCTATTTGTCTTAGACATCTTTGATTGTTGAGTGGTATGGTAGTTTTCTAACAAAAATACCTGTCATCTCTAAGAACTATAATTATAATCCGAATTTAGGTCAACAAAATAACGTTTAAACCAAACAGCCAATTACAAAACATTAAACTGAAAAATTATTAAAAACTCATTAAAAAGGACAAAACATTAATTCTAAAACAATTTACTTTTAATTCGAAATTTATAAACTAAAGCCGCTTATTTATTTAAACAGACATTAATTAAAAATCGTTTGATTTAAAAATATTTTGAAATTATTATTTTCATTTTGAAAGTAATTGGAAATTAAGTTCCATTTTCAATAGTCACGAATCAATTATTTGAATGACGTCAATACTCAAGTGATGCCACCTCTAAAACTGAAATTCACATGGCGAATTCTAAACACGAATAGTTCGTTGTCCCAAATCTCAAATAAGGTAAACACATATGTTTATTTCGAATGCGTAGGAGTTTGTACAAATATCATTCGACATAAAGGTGTTTTTTAAAAGTTTGTTACGATAAATCTTTCGAATTGCAATGACACAAAAGGTGAAGAGCAATTGTACAATGCATGTACCATTGCACCATCGAACAAAATAGGTTAGAATATATGCATGAAGATAAAGGGAAAGATGTAGGTCATTTTTCAATTTACCAGAAGTAACATAAAACAACAAATCTGTTTAGGTATAGGCATTAAGGGGACTCAGTTCCCCAATTGTTTTTTTCTTTACATTGAGATTGACATAAATATTTTCTTAATAGGTGTAAAGGGATCTAAAACAGAGATTAAATGCATAAAATCTCTCCAGATTTAACTTTTTTAGTGATTTTTTTTTGTTCGCAGTATTGAATCCTTCTTAATAACTGTAAGGGTTGAATTTATGAAGCGAGGTATAGTTTCGAAGAGAAAAATATTTTCGTGGCTAAGTACCCGAATTTCATGAAAAAAAAATACAAAATTAAAACTTTTTATTCAAATAAATCTATCGATTATTTTCACAATACCATTCCTATTTATATTAAATATCTTGATTAATGACAGCATTATCAAATTATAAGTGTTTAGCAAAAATCTTTTAAAAAGACAACAAAATACACCGACAATAAATTTAAAAATAAAGTATAAAAAAAGTTGTATAAAAATAAATATTAATAGTAAATTATTATAATAATTTCATCGTTAATTGGAGCAGTTTCAAATAATTCGGTGTTTTTCTAGATAGTGGTCGTGGGTTTTTATCAGAAAATCAAAATCATTTAGAAAACTTGCGACCTATTTCAATACCCCCGATTTATCTAACGTTGTTGAAACAATAATAATGAAATTTTTTTGGAATTGTTGAAAAATTGGAGTAAGGGTAAATCAGTATGCCTGGTTTAAATATTATCTAAATAAACGAAAACAGTTTGTAAAAATAAATAACATTGAAAGCAATTATTCAATAGTTAAAAAAAGAGGCCCTCAGGGATCGATCTTAGGTCTATTGTTGTTTATAATTTTTATTAATGACTTGTGTAACTTAAAGATATTTGGTAAAATAATTACTTATGTATGAGTTAACAACATATGTGTTGTAAAACGAAATTATCACATCAGGTTTTATTAAAATTAAACAATAGTTTCTAGAAAAAGATCTAACAAGAAGTTCATAAAGAACTAAAATAGCCTACTTTCCTGTTCTTAAATACTTACTGAAGTTCTAATCGGGAAAAAAACTAGGTTCCTAAAGTAAATATCATCAACAGCCGTTTCTACACTAGATTTATACACATTAGAAAAAAAATCGAAACACAGCACCCAGCTATAATTTAAACTTCTAAAAGCCAAAATCAACTATTTTCCTTAATATTCGTTCGCAAATTAATTAAATATTATTTATCATCTGCTCGTGATTTATTTGTAGTTCGAAGAATAAATATTTATTAATAACAAAAGTAATGAAACTACTCCGAACTGCATTAAAAAACAAGAAATGTAAATTAAAACTAAGCATAATTGCATGCAAAAGTATGCCTTGCCGCTTTCTTGGTAGATAATTAATGAATAATCAAAGAATCAAATTGTTCTACATTTTATGACGTCATTCCAAACTGATTCATGAAATTATTATTTTGCTTCAAATATGTTTAAATAAAGTTTCTCATGCCATTGTTGATTTGGCAACAGTGATTTAAATGACTCAAAATTGAATTTCAATGCTAATTCAATGGGAAATTCGCCGACAGATAGTAGATTTATGTCCGTCCGGACGTACAGACAGACGGACAAAAAGTATGAAAGTTGGGTATCTGAGGTTATAGCTTTCTAACAAAAAAAGAATTTTTAAGATCCGATGATTAGAACCGATTTTGGAAGGGGGGTACGGACGGACAGACAGACAGACGGACATCGACCGCATGTCAATACCTACTTTTTCATTTTTTTAATTCTTTCGAATTAAAAAAAGAAAAGTAGGCTAAAAATAAATAGTGAAAAGACAAAATAGATAGTTTTTAATCTGTAGTCCGAACATTCAACAAACCTGGATATCAAGCACAATATTCTAATAATAAAAACTGACTCATCGTGTAACTGTTCTATAATCGAAAAAGTTGAAAAAATTAAATATCTTAGTTTACATGTTCATCAATAATTTAAATGGAATTTTCATGTTAAAACATAATAACAAGGCGTGGTTTTGTATTTAGGCATTTTATCACTCGAAAAGTTATTAGTTCATCTTTTATCAAACAACTTCATTTCTCTTTGGCTATGTCCTCACTACGACATCAAACGCCACAAAGGCAACAAATGCAACAAAATTTGGCGAACGCCAAGGGCGCCAAACGATGCAATAGCATGGGGACTGACTCTGCCAAGTCGCCAAGTTTTGTTGCATTTGTTGCCTATGTGGCATTTGTGGCGTAGTCAGGACATAGCCTTTGATTCAGTATGAGATATTATCTTGGGGCGGTGATTACTTAAGTATAATCATTGATAAATTCTTAAAAGAGATTAATTAAATTAATGAATTTTGAAAATGTGTAACAAATAAAACTTCAATTTTAACTTTACGAAAAATTTATCTATGTAATAATTTCCTCTACTTATATCAAATTAGTAACAGTAAACCTACCATAACTAGGCTGAGAACCGGACACCACAGGGGTATGAAGATAGATGGAGATGGCAAGAAGATCTATAGAAGCTGTGAACATTGTCCTGATACACAGCTTACGCCTACTCACATCTATGAGTGTCCGGCTATGAGCGCCAGCCTAAGAAAGATTGGAGTACTGCCGACTATGCTAGATCCGTATGGAGACAACATTAAGCAAGTCGTAGAAGAAATTATCAAAATTCACGGACACATATAGAGTTCGACTCTCATGGACACGACAAAAAAAAAACCCCAGTAAACCTAGCAATTATAAAGAAAATAAAAATTTCTCTATTCAGAAAAAATCAGTATATAACGAACATAAAACCAATAGAGAATTTTTTTTGAAAGAGCATTTATCCCGTAAATGTATTAAATTATTACCGGAAGAATTACAGGAAACTGGAAGTGTAGCCAAATTTAAAAATGATTTGAAAGTTACGTTGAAAATGTGAATAAAGAATATTTACTAATGTACGAACTTATTTATAAAGTCACACTTATTAGCTTCCACACTACGTTTATAACGTAAAAAGTGGAAGGTATTATAATCGTCCAGTCTGTCTGTCCGTCCGTCTGTCCCTCACCCACTTTCATAGACCAAACTACAAATGCTACGGACAAGTGTGATACGTCAAAAAATTAAAGCGTATCGAAATTTGAATACATTGAAAATTTCAGAAAAGAATTCAAATTTGAAGTAATTCAATTAAAAAAAAACTGCAAAATTTAATGCTCATTTAAAGAGCATAGGAAGCCATTTTTATTAGAATTTAATCACCATTGCCATTCGCAACAATCGCTCGAGAAACTAATTCTTTTAGACAATAAATTAAAATAAATTTATTTTTGCGACATCGATCAGTTTGAAATGGCTTCAAATATATTTCACTACGAGATTCTTTGTACGTTGATATGAAATGATTTCATTCTATTTAAAAGCGAAATGTAAATTTTGAAATATAAATTAATTTTTGCAAACGATAAGTAATAATTATTGAATTTTCGAAATAAAATAAATGAAACTAGCCAAATTTAGCATGTAAATGTTAGTATAGTTTGGATTGTTGTAATATCACAATAGATGGTTCATTATGATGGTTCTTTTGATGGTTCATTATATATGTATGAGGAACGATGCATAGAGAATTCTAACTTTGAATAAAAAAATAAGCGAAAGTTCGCTTTTATTTTTAAAGCATCAATTTTACTAATTATTTATTATTCTCTTTTTCGAAAGAAAGTTAATGAATATGGGAAATTGTGGCAACTAGAAGATTTTATTACAAAAAGTTGCATCATTTTTTTTTCGAATTTCAAACAAATTCAGCAAATGATAATGAGTAATTATTTATTTGCGAAAGAAGATTAATGAAAATAGTTAATTTTGGCGTTTAAAAGTTTGAATTCGAAATAAATTATAGGCTGAAGGACCTGTTTGGGGGCGAAATTTTTTCAGATGTGTCAATATCTAGTTTTGTAAACTTTGTGTGCAAATGGTAAATATAAATTGTTATTATATTCAGTTACATCCTTGTGAATTTAATCAATATAATATACAGTTCCTTGTTTGTACCACCTTGTACCTTGTTAATGTATTTTGTTTGTGTTAGGTTCAATATGGCTGTTTGTTTGAGTTTCCTGGACAAGCTAGAACCCCTTGGCGATCAATATAATTTGTTAAATAAATTTTTCCCCCTCTTCTCTGCCGTGGGTGGGGAAACTGCAGTAACCACAACAACGAATTAGACCGTGCTTGCTCTGAAATAACCAGTCTTTCAGTATGTTTTCCTATAGGTTGGAGTAATTGAGTGCTTGTAACAATGTTCCAAGTCATTAGGCTAGTTACTACAGTATACCTGCCCACGAGGGGCCCGGATGGCCGAGTAGTTTGGACCACTAGCTAGCAGTCTGCGAGCTGTAACGGGTGCGGGTTCGATTCCCGCCTTCGCCCTGGGTGTATTTTCCTTTCTCTGTGACAGTAAAATTCTTTCTGTGTCTGTTTTACTTGACGAAGGCTTATAAGCGGGTCTCTGATTAAGCACACAAGCCGGAATATATATGTACTTACCCTACCCTACCTGCCCACGGCAGTTCTGATATCTTTTACATTTGAACAGACTTTACGATTGGAAAACACGACTGCTTTATATTTAAACGATTTCCTTGCAGTAATTTCTTATGATTATATTATCAAGAAGTACTGGAGGACTGGATGATATCATAATCAACAGCCTGACATTTGATAAATGAATAAATATTCAGTTAATAAAGTATTAACCTTTTTAAATCGACTGAACGCAGCTCGCAATTATGCTTGTTAGTCGTTAACCTAACTTTTTAACCAACTAAAACGAGTTTACACCAAGCCCATAACTATACTAACTTGGTGTTGACTACCAGCTTAAGTGGCACACTAACCATTGTAAAAAAATAGAAAAGAAACTAAACAAAAAATATTTAATCATGTAGCACAAATTGATAATAAAAACTTTTAGTGTGAAACACCCCGCGACTTTCAATTGCCACACAATAATAGATTTTGATACTATAGAATTTGGTTAAAGATTTGTGAAAGAAGGTGTTTTTGTTTGGTAATAATATTTTTAAAACCTAAAACACTATAGTAGCTACTCTTTCTGTATAAACGATTTTCTTAAAATCCTTATTATGATATCCGAAAAATACTAGGAACTCGCGTACCAAGTTGACGTTCAGCTCTTTTAGTTCGGGCTGTAGAGTGGTTTCAGACAGACAGGCAGAATATCAGACGGAACATTGTTCAAACACAATTTTTTCGGTGTCAGAACTCTCTAAAACAAGTAGAAAACCCCAAATCTCTATTTCGCATTTTCGTCCCTATCGCCATACTTTCATTAACTTATATTTCATATTAGGTAATTTAAAGTAAGAAGAAGGTATTAGTGGTTGTATTGTTTCTATATAATATGGATATCTATGGGTAGAATGCTATGCATACAAAATAATGCAAATATAAACTTCTTCTTTTCTCTTTTATTCTTTTAACTGTCATTTTCTTTTTTAATTCGTCTACTTTTTAACAGATAGTTAGGAATTCAAGGGTTTTTATTTTGCGTTCAAGCGTATTTATATGGTCATATTTAAGATTCTGCACAATAGAGGGGTATATCTGTGAATTTTTACCTTGTATGAATTTGCCTACTTACTTTTCAATATATATTGCAGTTACATTTATTAGCACTCTTTGCATGAGCATTTTTATTTTAGTTACAAAGGATAAAATTTTTCAACAAAGCAACTTTTTATGAGTTAATAAACAAATGAATCAACAATAGCAAATGTTCACAATGATAAATCGTATTCTCAATTTAATCCCATATGTGATAATGGCTATTCTTTGCATACACCCAGGGTTCAGGTTAATTCTCCGAAATTTAAAGTTTAGTTTTTTTGTAGTATCGGGTGTAGACTTCAAATTTATATTTGACCACAAATTTAATTTTTTGTAAAGGTAAAAATTAAAACACAAAAGACAATGAATACCGAAACGCAAATAAGTTTGTTTCCTAAATTAGAAATTCCCACCACACTATTCCACTTATTAGAGAAAGAAGGCAAATTTATTTCCTTTAGATACGAGCTCTTTTTATATATGAGCAGTTCTAAATGTTGCAATTTCAGAAAAAAGAATTGAGATAATCTACAGTTTTAACGATCTTCCAAAAAGGTTGGCAAAATGTAGATTTAATTCACTAGCCATTTGAAGAAAATAGAAATGCATAAATTTGTTAACTTCTTCTCACTGTACAAGATTTGAATAGAAATTTATAATTCATTAATAAAAAATTGTCGTTTTTTTATAGCAATCTTGTAGTAAAGTGGTCTAAAATACACCTCAATACTTAACATTTTAAAATTACGAATTTTTAAGAGTTATGTTTTCTTTTAATACAGACATTTCTCTGACGAGGTGATGCATCCTAATCCCTAAAAAGTTCTATGATAGCAACCCTTTGCGTATGCGCAATTTTCTTGAGAAACGTATAGGCTAGATGTGACGTCAAGATCGCAATTTTTTTTGTCCAATTATTAATACTTAGATATATGTGGAGGTTACGAACTCTGGCGCACAACAACACAAAAATGTCCAGTTGCGCAAACACAAATTCTTTTTTAAATCAACCACGTTCTACAGTAACTTCTCAGGGCGTTGTGTATGCAAAAAACACAATTCCGAATGTGAAAGTTTATAACCTACTTCTGCCTGACCTTAAGTGTTTTGGCCGATTCTGATAATAATCTCTAATATACATGATACCAGGCGATTCACCCGCGAGCGCTATTAAACAATGAAAGGGAACTTTATAATTAAGTTGTTTATGCCGTTTTTTGGCTAACAGATCTTGATGGCTCCGCATGAACAATGGTGGAGAATTTTAAGTGCAGGTTAACGAAACTTATTCCGTATTTTTGCTTACAAAACGCATACATGAGCAATAAATGTAATTAATACATTGATAGGACATTACACAATTGAGATTGGAAACATGCGCGCATGATGGATTATGATAGTTTTGTTTATTGCGGTATGTCGGTTTCGCACGCGACTCAAGTTTTTGAAGGTAGGATTGGTATTTAGAATGTTTTTTTATTTATAAAAAACATTCGGTAGTGAAGTGACTTTCATAAAAATAATACTTTTCATAAAATTGACTTTCATATGGAGGGTTCAGAATACAAGCGAACCAATTCCACTTTTTATCATTTTTGAGTTAGCAGCGGAATTGCATGTAGAATTTCAGTGTAATAATGAAAAAATCCCTAGTTCAGAAAATATGCGCTAGGAAACAGCAGTTAAAAAATGTTTTCAATTGCTACTGCCTAGCGGCTTCAACTTTAAACGTCTGTATTACAAAGAAGCATTTTATGGACTTCGTTCACTTGTATTCTGAGCCCTCCATATTTGAACTGAAGTGATTTTAAGAATGTATGAAAAATTCGTGGTTGCCTTGGTGATAGAATTGTTAGAACTTGAGAAATATCGTTCTTGGCTACACCAGAAGTCTTAAATGTTTTGTTCTGTATGTTTTGTGTAGTTTTTGTAAAAAAATAAATGTTTCGTCCTAAAAAAAGAGCAGTTAATTCAACATAAAATAGTACACATTCATATCCAAAATTATATTTACATGATTTTTTTCAGATTTTTTGACACTGTGAGGTACACAAGTGCTAAACAAAAGTGTGGTATATTTTAAGTAAAACTTATACTGTGATTACCATTTTTCCGTAAATGTAGGCTTACTGTTAAACTTACAGCAAAATGTGAATAGGCTTTACTTAAAATACATCACATTTCTTGTGTAATATAGTCTGAAACTTCACAGAATTAAAAATCTAAAATTTAAATGTTTGATTTTTTCTGGCTTTTATATGATAGATAAATACTTTCCATAACTCTTAAACTAAAGACTTGGACAGGACTCTTCAAAAAAGATTTTTAATTATATTAAATTTAAAATTAAAATTAGCAAGGAGTTGTTTTTAAGAACTATTTACTAAAGAAATATAATTTTAATAATTTTTTAATTATCAAGTTCAAAATTTAAATTTATATCTGATTATTAAAAAATTATTTTATCTTGATTTTTAAAAATATTTTTAGAATACACTTACATCCATTTGCCTATCCATCGTAGGATTAGCGACAAGTTTTCTTATGAAACCTGCTACGAAGCCATACACATTCAAAATTATTAATTTTAAGTTTAAGAAATGTCAACTTTTACTTCTTTTTCAATTATAAACGTTCTTGTCATGCGCGACTAAAAATCATCAACTGTAGCCGAGGTTGACAAAACTTATCTTTTTCTAATTGCCTCAAATTAAGTTTTTTTAGTTGCATCATTTTAAACTTCAAGGGTAATAGAAATGTTTAACTAGATTTTTGATTAAAAATTCAATCTATCATTGATAATGTTAATGTTACGAAAAAATTGCAAAAATGAAATGTTTTAATGATGACGTAATTCGTGGTTATAACTATATTTGGTTTGTAAGAGAATGATTATGCATTGGAGGTAACGAAGAAATTAATATTTTTTTGCGTAAGTGATTCATGAAGATAGTAAAAATATTTAAAAGGTTAAAAGCAATTTCTACATGGATTGTATGTGGTTTATATGTTTAAACTAAACTAAAAATTAAACTCATCTGCGAAACAGCCCGTTAGAGGGCCAAGGCCTACCGTGCCCATTCCAGCTTACGTGACCAAGGGCTCTGGGGTCCTAGGCATATGTCCCGGTAAGGTGGTCAGCCTCACGCGGGACCCCCAGTCTTTAGTTCCCAACAAGCTTGGTACTCATTTTATCGACATACTTAGGAGATGAAAGACTGAGTCAACCTCGCCCAGTATCGGGACTCGATCCCCGGACCTGTGGCGTGGCAATGCGAAGCACTACCACTAGGCCACTGGGCCTAATACGTCATGGTACGGTTTATATGTTTAGTGGCTATAAAATGTATTCGGTAGTTCGTATAAACGACCAAATTATTCTTTTCAATTTTGAAGAATTTATTTTTAAATTTAAATAATCAAAAATAAAAAAGTTCAACTGCCTTCCGAGCATTCCCGGCCTTTTCTTCATTTTGTGCATCAGTCTTTCTTATAATTACCTTAAATTTCAAAATTTTATAAATAGTAAATTTTTATTCATAATGGATTTTTTTCACTTGGAAATGAGTTTAAGAGCATATCTTCGAAAATAAAACTAATTATGATTTTTAAACAAATATGATATTTGAAATAAATTTAATTTAAACTTTAAGCAGTGAAAACAGCCATAAATGTTTGCCCATTTCCAGGCCGATCGGAAGGTTAATATCTAACTAGGGTACTTGTAACTTTTATGTTAGCACTCAAATTTAGAAGACGTGACTTACAAAGATCAAGTCGAACACAATTTTGTACCTCTGTACAGCCTTTGTTTATTTGAAACAGGGTGCAATGGTAAAATAACCTTACAATCCAATCAAGTTACTAAGGCAAAACGCGATTGCTTATTACACATTCGCCAGGCCTCTGGTACAGTCCGGAAAACACTATATTCTCAAAATAAATAACAGTAATGCTGAAAAACATTTTTAAATGTTTTAAGACATTTCATTGCGAAATCTCAGTCATTAGACTTACTACAAAAAACAACATATCATCATCACATTTAATTTTAAGTTTATCAGGACTTTTCACATACTACAGTTCAGAGTAGGTCACAAGGCAATGTTTTAACAACGACTTTAGAACTCTACTGACCTTGTGACTTGGTACATACTCGGTTTTCGAAGGCGTAGTTTAAAAAGGTCGACTAAACACATTATAGCACCTCTGTACATCATTTGTACAATTTTAGCAAAAGTAAAAAATATATATCAAAAAGATATATATTACAGACATATATTACGTGGATTCTATAATAGAAAATTGACCTAATCGTGTTGTTAAGACAAAACACAGTGGAAGAGCTTAGTGAAAGAACGTGCTAAGGGACATTTTTGAAAAAAAAATGAGATTTTTATGTTATGTGTTAATGAACATGTTATTCCCTCCTTTAAAGAAAACAAGATTCCACTTTTTTTTATAAAAGTGGAATTATAATAGTCGACCCTTATAAACTTTCAGCTAAGTATCTTTTTTAAATTTTATAAGTGCCGTTTTTAACGTATCTAAGAGCAAAAAACCCTTTTAAGTTTATTTTCTCTTTTACACCCTTTTGTCACTTAGAAGGTTCTTCCACTAAGCTTTTCAATTTCTGACACATTCATCAAAACATCTGATACATTCAGAAAAACAATACATTTACAGTATGAATGACATAAAATTAAGACATTTTAAAATGTTGAAAGAAACCTTAATCGTGTATTATAAAATCAGACATGAGACTAAAGTAATCGAGATATCATCGTCACTTTTAGTCTTTTATGTATAATTCCGAGTAGGTCACAAGGCAAGGTTATAACAGCGACTTTAGAACCCTACTGACCTTGTGACTTTTATGTACATACTCAGAAGGCGTCACTTAAAGAGGTCGAAGTAAAACACATTCTAGCACCTTTGTACAGCACCTTTGTCAGCAGGGAGCATCGACCTAACTTTTTGTGACAAGACCTGAAGACGTTTTTTTGAGCAACGCCCTGACATTTTTTCTCAGCTGCAAGACTTCCAGTGTTAATCAAGCGTTAGTTAGTGTCACAAGTGTCTCATCTTTTGAGTTTTAGATGAATGGTTTTTGGTGATGTAGGTGATCGTGTGCGATACCGGGACATATAACTATTAAAAGGTGAGCGATTGTTACTGGTTCTAATAGTTTTTGTTGATAATTAGGTTAAAAATACTGATTCCTAGATGCATTATTTAGTTTCTTTTGATTTGGAAGCTCGATGATTTAAATTGTAGATCTTTTAAGACGAAAATCTATGCAGAGAAAATATTCTGACACTGACACCTAGAAAATACTTTGAATAAATAGAATTTATAGTTATATCTGCTCTCTATAAGTCTAGATCTATTAAATGTTCAATACAATTTTCGGAGTGCGGAACCAAGATTATTCTTGTCTCTTTAATAAAATAAACCGGTCAAGTTTCCTGGTATTAAAACTTAACGTTGGAAATATAATTCATAGGTACTTTGGAATAATCTAAGAATAATCAATTGTCTAAAACAAATAACAAGTTTGTGGACAAATAATTTCTGGATACTTCTGCTATTTCTGGTTTTAGGAATTTGAATATTTAATTCTCTTTCTCTGAAATACAATTCCAAAGACGGCAATTTGTAGATATACCTTGACGGTATTTTTTATTTTGATGTGGATGTCTACGTTGAGGGACATATTTGTTTAATAAACAGTAAGAATATTAAATTTAAGTAATTCAGTAATAAATATTTTGATACCTTAAACTTAAATAAAAATATAATAGAAAGCTAAATATAGCTGTTTTCTTCTTCATTGTATAATTGGTTTTTAAACAGAAATACCCTTAATTTGTTTATTTGCATTTAACGCATGTGATATACTGGTTATATCAATAACCTTACAGTTGCAACTTCAGGAATTATTATAGTCTTTTTTATGCATATAGTTAATAAGCTGATCTTCTCTTTATATTTAATACTAAGGATTTGTTTGTTAATTTTTTTAAGAATCTTTATAATTAGAATTGTTAAACTGCTTTTTGTGATATTAGTATTGTCAATTTATGAAAGAAATTTCACATACATTTGTGGAACCAAAGAAATGTTGAATGTGCATCATCTCTAACCTAGTTTTTAAAGTTTATGTAGAACATTAATCTCATAAAAAAGCATGTATAACAAAATCTGATTTTCAAAGTTTTAAAGATTTACTTTCTTGTATAAAATGGTACAAACAATTTAGATTTATTTACTTAAACTTCAAACCACCATTTTAAAAACTGTTTAAATCAACAAGTATTTCAACAAGTTTTAAATATTTACTTTATTGTATGAAATGGTACAAACAATTTAGATTTATTTACTTAAACTTCAAACCACCATTTTAAAAACTGTTTAACTCAACAAGTATTTCAATAAGTTTTAAATATTTACTTTATTGTATAAAATGGTACAAACAATTTAGATTTATTTACTTAAACTTCAAACCACCATTTTAAAAACTGTTTAAATTAACAAGTATTTCAACAAGTTTTAAATATTTACTTTATTGTATAAAATGGTACAAACAATTTAGATTTATTTACTTAAACTTTAAACCACCATTTTAAAAACTGTTTAAATCAACAAGTATTTCAATAAGTTTTAAATATTTACTTTATTGTATAAAATGGTACAAACAATTTAGATTTATTTACTTAAACTTCAAACCACCAATTTAAAAACAGTTTACATCAACAAGTATTTCAATAGTTACAAATAAGTTCTTAGAAAATTTCACTTAAAGATATCTAACTCATATTTTAAAAAAATATCTGTACACATTAAACATTTAAAACTTAATTTTGTTCTTAATAAAATAAATTAGAATAAAGAATTTATATAAATGTCACTATTATTTGTGCCCAAAAAATAATATGTGAGAAGAATTTAAGTTTATAAAACACACTTAGTAGCTGATTAAAAAAATAGTTTGTTTTATTATTTGTTCAATTTTTCAGTTATAATGCTAACAATTAAAATATTTTTTTTTAAAAAATTCTCTGCATTTAAGGACCAATATTGAAATTTTAAAGCCAGTAAAGGAATGTAAGCATATTATGCAATCATAATTAATTATGTTGTGTTTATTAAAAATGACGTTTCTGGAGAAAGCTTTTGTCAGCAATATATCAGATAAACATATGCCACAAAGCAGGAATTTTATCCCACATTCCTTCAAACTCGTTTCGATGTCTCAGTGTGATTCACTCAACATGGGCGACATCCATAAATGGTGTCTTTTCGAAATGTCAAAAAGAAAGTGAATAATAAGCTATGAAAAATTGTCGTTAGGTAAATAGACACGCTATAGTGTAGGAGTTGTTAGAAGTGGAAGAGTTTCGCACGTAGATACTTAGTAGATTTATTTTAATTGATATAGAATGCTTTGTTGCATTGTCTTCTATATTTGTACTGTAAAACATAAAATTTTCAAAATTGAGTAAAAAAGTACTCAAATCTGAGTATATCGCTTAGTCAAAATGGCTACGAGTAAAATTTCTAAAGTTTGAAACATGCATGTACTCATTTCTGAAACCGTGTAAAGAATAAAATCCCTGGTATTCATTTTTAAGCATGTCCATGTTTCAAAAATGAAATCAAATCGACCCAAAAGGCTCTTTTTGTTTCCAAATAGAATATAAATTTAATAATAAAAGAAGCGAACAATTGATGATATATTCTATCACTTTTTAGTATATATGCAGAATATGACTGGTTGTAGGTGTAATACGACTTTCCGCCTCCTTCAACTCCAAATTTTCTCAAGTCCAACACGATAAAGATTCTTCCAATTACCCTGTTGAAAAAAAAGCACTATATTTAACGAACGAAAAGTCATTTTGTTTGAACATAATTATGTGGGTTATCTCAATTGAAAGCATTGGGTTTTCATATTTGAAACAATTTTTTTTTTTATTATAGAAAGTCTTTATTTTTTGGTGGTTTGAAAAACTGAGCTTTCAATAATTCTTCAATAAAGGTATCAAATTAGAAGTTTTAAAATTTTAAGTGATGTCTACTTTATAAATAATTTTACTAACGATTATTTTAATTATATTTTAGTAAAAAAATATTATTATATATGTTCGAATTGTTTTTACTATAGTACATCGCTCTGAAAACTGAAAGTGAAGAATAAAAACCCACCGATTTTTTTAGGACAATCGTCGTTAAGTTTTACGTTTCTATTTCATACATATATTCTTAAGTTTTATGTTTCATCCAAAATAAAACATAACAACATAAAACATTTTCGACAAAAAAAAAACATTAAAAAAACAGATCTTCTCATTGTAACCCAACCGTCGTACCGAACCGTTCGATTAAAAAATTCTATCAATTGAGCGGTATCTAAGTTTTGCATATTTATCATTTTTATACAAGAAATTTTGTATTTCTTTGGAGCTAACAATTCTACGATTCTAAACAATGCACATAAAACACTTCTATCATTTGTTAGTAAAACAATATGAATACATTAGGGGGAATGGGCGCGCTGGACCGGGGGTCTCCAAAGCAAAGTGCATCAGTGTTAATCCAATGGCGAAAAAAATATTTTCTCTGCCACATTTCTCCGGCTGTATTGAATATTTTTTCAAGCGGATTTTTTTTTATATGATGCATGTAGCTGACTTACAGGTCCCGACAATCCCACTTTTTGAAATTGGTTGGAATATTTTTTATAATTTTCAATAAATAATTTTACACAAAATATTCGAAGCAATTTCAAAAAGTGAGATTATAGAGACCTGTAAGTTATCTATATTTATTATTTAAAAAAAAAGTTTGTAAAAATATTCAATACAGCCGGAGAAATGTGGCAGAGAAAATAGTTTTTTCGCCATTGGATTAACACTGAGGCACTTGAGTTTGGAGACCCCCGGTCCAGCGCGCCCATTCCCCCTTAACAAACAGACAGCATAGAATTTAAACAATGTAAACATATAAACTTATTCTACTATCCCCTTTCTGTATATGACGCGATTTTTGATTGCACGTAAAAATGACAAAGAGAATGGAGCTTGTTCCTAAATACATGACAAACGATGGAAAAAGCCCGCGAATTACTTGAAATAGAACTCAAATGCAGAAGATTTACGACTACATTTGAATTATTATTACTGGGACAAGGTTGAACATACCGTTGTTTACAAATATTTCCTTATTTGTATTAATAGTTAAAATTATTTTTGTATCATATGCACAGGAGATTCTGTAAGTATAAATTAGAGAAATAGGTCGATTTGTGGGATAGATAGGTTGGTGGGTATTATTACTAGGGAATGCTAACTATTTTTTTTGTTTCGGAAGAATCATAGTTGTTTATTATTTCTCCATGTATGTATATTTAAAGAAAATTATTCTAAAAATTGTGCACGATTGTATTTTATTATTTTATTACAATTACAACTTTATAATGGCTAACGAATTGTGTAAATACTTTAGCAAGTATCTGAAATAAGCAATAAAATGTGAGGGATTTGTTTATCATAAACTAAAATTTTAATTTTTATGTAAAGTATGTTGTTTATAAACTAATAATAATACTAATTAGCAAATTGCAGAAACTGAATGTGCCTTTAAAAGTTTTGTAATCATTTTTTTTTACTTAAAATTTTTTCCATTTTAAGTGAATCTGAATGTTTCCACTTATACAAACTATATTATACTAACTATTTCTTATTTAAAATCAATGTTTTTGTTGCTGTTGTGTCCGTTTTTTCCCACGAAATATGGTTACCAGAGTCTTCTAGAAAGTTGAATGTATTTTTACGAATATGAATGAATACAAATACAGAGAAAATAACACTTAATTGACAAGTATTGTCATAAAGTTTCAATCATGTTTTTTTTTGACAATAACACCTTATTGTCACGACAATTACCCACAATCTCACTAACTGCAATTCGAACCCGGATCAACATGTTAGGATTCTAACCCTTTTTAATTAAATCATTGATAAAAAATTTAACTACTTACGCAAACAAGCTTGTTCAATTTTATTTTTACTAATTATTTACATTTTAGGTATTCTCTCATATTTTTTAATTCAATTTTAAATTTCATTCATTGTTATTGTATCTTATTTTTTATTAGTAAAAAGTTTGCGATTACTTTTATTGTTATTAATTATGCGAATAAAATATTTATGTTGCTATTACATATTATTGAATTAAGAAATAACCCTAATAAGTATTAGAAATATATATCATTTTACTCTTCAATTATATTAAACAAAGCTATAAAATACTTTTTATAACCAAAATATTTAATTTAGTATTTTCTAAAACGCACTAGAAAAGGTTTAAAATATACTGATTATTGCAATCACATAGTTACAAATAGTTACAATGCACAGGATTTCGCACACGATTTGAACCAAAATACAGACACTACAGCAATCTAAAAAAGGCCACACAAATTTCGCAAAAAATAACTATTTCATACTTCTTACTTTTCCTTATTTCTATAAAATAATTTATATAATAAAATGGAAAATAATAACTTTAAAACTCAAAACTATATATTTCATCTATCACGCTTTCTATTCTTATGTTATCCAATGCGGGAAATGCAAGCTCTTACATCGAAATTGCATGCATTCATAATAATGATAATTTTGTGTCGTGGCTTGGATAGCTTCCTTTAACACTGTTGAATCGTGCGCTTCTGAATGAGGTGCCATTGGCACGCGAGGATGCTTCCTTGATTTCTACGCTGTATTTATTGACAGTGTTCATTTTCGCTGTCGGCTCAGTGGCTGAAAGGTCTAACGTGTCCGCCTCATAAGCCCAAGATCGCGGGATCGAGCCCCGGCTGAGTCGTCGGATTTTCTGGATGGGAAAATCTTGGGCACGCATGTCATATGATTATGTGGCATGTAAAAGATCCCTGGAATATCCATTTGGCTTATTTATTGACATTGGCAAAATTAAATCTCGGCATACTTTAACATCCACAAAGAGCTCAGGTTCCTTGTAATCTGAAGCGTCAAAATGGGTAGCGAGAGTCGCCTAGATGGTGCCACAAAAAAATGGCTCTCAGTTCTGGGGAATATGCCGAGTCTGCAAAGGCGTGACCGCCAAAATTGCAGTCCCATTAGAGAAAAAAAAAGAAAAAAATTCGCTGTTAAAAAGAGACATTTAAAAAGGTTGTGTAACAGTATATAACAATCAATTGCCACTCAATATACATTTAAAGGTAATTACATAACCTATGAGGTAATTTCAATAGCTTTAAAACTTAAAAAACTGTGGCAGAGACATTTCAGACTAGGTTTGTGCAGCACTACATGGCTTTTAATTACCACTCAATAAATGATTACATTTAAAGGTAATTACATAACCTATGAGGTAATTTCAATAGCTTTAAAACTTAAAAAACTGTGGCAGAGACATTTCAGACTAGGTTTGTGCAGCACTACATGGCTTTTAATTACCACTCAATAAATGATTACATTTAAAGGTAATTACATAACCTATGAGGTAATTTCAATAGCTTTAAAACTTAAAAAACTGTCGCAGAGACATTTCAGACTAGGTTTGTGCAGCACTACATGGCTTTTAATTACCACTCAATAAATGATTTCATTTAAAGGTAATTTTATGCTCTATAAGGTTATTTCAATAACTTAAAAAGCAAAAAAGTTCTATGGCAGCTACCATTTACGCATTAGCGATTTTCTCAAAAAACCTTATTATGACATTCGACAGGAACTCGTGTATTTTCACTTTCAAAAGAGACGAGACAAATTAAGAGGGACTATCAGTCCCACAGAGCTAATGCTTTAGTAATCACAAAATTTTCTAAAGAATTGTTTTGTCATGTCATCCCATTTTCACCAGGTATGGGAATCACCATAACGCTAATTTAAAACAAAATTGAAAAGAAAATAACATCCGGTTATATAATTATTGCTTGATAAAGTTTTAAAATAGTGTCGCCATCTGGTGTATATTTTTGGCATTTCAAAACTTCAAAAATATATAATTAAATAACTACATAACATTTTCTTTTCAAATGTGTTTCATTTCGATGTTATGTTGATTCTTATACCTGGGGAAAATGGGCTAACATGGCAAAGCAATACTTCTGCAGAATTTGTGATTCCAAAACTAATGCATTAGGTTAATTCCACGTAAGTATATACCACAAGTGAATTTTAAAAATATATTTTATTCCAGTTGAAACTTTTATATGTGATTTAGAAAAGTTTGAACTGCAAAAATTTTACATCAAAAACTATTATTGTTTTTATCTGTGGCAACACTGAAGTTTCAAAGTGGCTGCTTTTTTGAAAGCATGTGTTATGGTTTTTCATCATTTTGAATTCTGAATTTTTAAGTTTAGTATTAGTATTTTTTATCCGAATTTTGGTAAAAATATTAAAATACACTATAATAACTATCTTGAAAAACATTTTTAATCGGCATTTATAAATAAAAATACTTAATTAAATGATAAACTCCCCTGTTTTGGCTGTAGTGTAAGTCACAAAGATCTAAAAGTTCTATAGTTCACGAAAAAAAAAAAGTTCACGAAAAAGTCTAAAAAACTGTGAACTTTCGTGAACTTTCTAAAAGTTCACGAAAAGATCTAAAATTCTATAACTTTTTAAAATAAGGCTTAGTTTCGAAATTTTTAAGATACTTTCTTTCTATATTAACCTCTGTGTAATTCCGCACCTTTAAATTTTAAAATAAAAAGCATTTTCTCTATCTTTTTAACTTTGTAGTGTAAGTCACAACGTAGTGTCAGTTATAACTTCTGTTTAATGCTGCTGCTATTGTAGCTTCTGCTATTGTAGATTAGCTATAATATTTGTAGATTTCTTATATTTTGATAATTTTGATTTAAGATGGCTATATCAACAGCTAAAAGAAAAAAGAGAGCAAAGGGAACGACTTTAAGCATGTGGTAAATTTCAAACCTTTAAAGAAAATTAAAGCAAAAACCACTTTACGGACAACACTTTAACTAAAAATGCACCATCTCTATTGCAATGTTCCAGCCGTTAGACAACATTGAATGGCATTTCTCTGCCACCAATTTTGGCCTTCAGTCATGAAAAAGGACCAATTGATGGACTTGGTGATACAGTGAAGAGGAGATAAAAACACCCACACATTCCAGGAAAATTGACCCACATTCAGCTAAAGATTTTTTCACTTTGCATAAGAAATCATATTTTCCAAACATATCCCTATTATAGATTTCTGACAACTGTATAAAGGGCGAAATAGGTAGATTAAATGATATTTTTTCATCAAAGGAAAATAAATATTTCCGATTATTGACACTAAAAAATTGCTCTGCTTTTTAAAATTAAACAAATACCTACTTAAAACTTCCAATGTTTCATTAAATCCCCAAAAATACTACACGGCTGATTAAACAAATTTAAATGTTGTAAAAGGAAATACCTCTCAACAAAATTCTGAAAATGAATTTGATGCTGGAAAAAGAGCTTTTAGTTCTTTTTGTAGGAAAATTATCGTTAAATATTTTGTGGGGCAAATGTTAAGTAAAGATGCAAATTCAATAAAACTGAAACATCTGCAATGGTCGGGAAGTCTTTTTGTGTGGCCTGAGAAGGAAGGTTTTTCAGACAATGCTACTGAAGAAAAAATTAAGAAATTTCTAGAAATTAACTTTTGGGGACATTGTGTAACTTTTTCTAACTATGATTTTGCCATGTATGCAATGTAACTTACCATGTTCAAAATTATTTACATATGTTATGTTATTATTGCCTAAATTTCCATATCTGTGATACAATTCACATGATGTAGTGTAAGTCACAAATTGAATGTAGTGTAAGTCACGCACAAAAATGTTAATACATTATTTCCTATGGTATTTCAATACTTTTTTGCAATTAAAATAAGCTTTAAACCTTATACTTAAAATAAGCACTGGTAGAATGTTGATTTACTGCACTATGAAGAAGAAATTAAAGTTTATAATGATAACCAAAAATCGACTTCCTTTCATGTAGTGTAAGTCACATCAGGACATTTTTATTATTTTGTAAATAAAATATTAAATTAAAAAAGTTTTTACTGATTGCTAAAAATACTATATGTTCAGGGGTAAACTGACATACAATATTTTTTTTAATAAATAGAAAATAATTATGAACTATGCAAACGAAATTTGTTAAATCGTCCGATGTAGTGTAAGTCACGCGTGGAAATGCCCACTAGATCTATGGGACTGGCAGTCCCTCTAAACTAGATTTGTGTAACACTACACGATTTTCAATTAACACTCAATTAATTTAAAGGTAAATATATACCATAAAAGGTCATTTCAATAACTTTAAAAGCTAAAACTTTCTATGGCAGCTATAATTGACACACGTACGATTTTTTCGAAAATCTTACTATGACGACCGAAAAGTACTGGGAACTTGTGACCAAACTATATTTGACGCCTGTGTCTTTTTTCGTTTTTCAGCTATACCTTTAAAAACAAAAAATTCGATGGCAGTTACTCTTTACACATATTGCTTGATATTCTCGAAAATCTTATAATGAAGTTTTGATGTGTTTCCCCAAATTCAATCATAAAATTATTCAAATATTCGCCACATTTTTTTACCAATTCTTCAAAATATACTAAATTTAAAAAAAAAAATCATCGAATTTTTTTTCCGGGTTGCAACGAAAACAAATTTAAAACATTATCTTAAACCTTCATCAATGTTTTAAGAACAATCACTTCTTTTTGACATCCTAGTCAACAAGGGCCTTCCATTTTTTGAGTAGGAAATAACATGAAAGTTACAATTATAAAACAAATAATTACAGATTCCATCAATCAAAAACGTTTTTTCTTTTGAAGTAGCATCTTTCTTACATGTACCTTCTAGGCATTTTTAAATGAATCATCATGGCATTCATGAATTTAATAACAAATACTAATCAGATGGTCTGCGGACCTAAGGCGATTTAATTTAGCTGGGAATAACCCTTTGTGTTTCACGTAAATATAGTTACGATTGGAAGATGACATGAAATGTGACATCTGAGTGATCAGTTGCTTTTTAATGTATTAAAATATCATACCTTGGAATAAATCGTATATTAATTTATTTTTAATTGGTACAATTTAAATATACAAGTTATTAAATTAAATAAATGGAAAATGGGGTGTGTAAGTTTTATTTTAATAACTTTATTTTAAGCACTTACACTGAAAAGAAAAACAAATTATCAAAAGAATACTATACATTTAGTATGATGTTAAAAATATTACGATCTGTTAAAAGTATATATAATGTATGACTTGATTATTTTGAGGGTTTTAAGATTTAAAAAAAGCTTAATTGTTGAATTTTTTTGTAAAAATTTAGTAGATTAAATGTAAATTAGGTTACAAAATCTTCTAAGCTGTTATCGTTAAAATTCTTTGAAATATCTTAGCTTAACATATAAAAGAAATATTAACAATTCTTCAGCATATTATTTTTCTAAATTTCCCAAATTATAAAAGTAAATATATTATGTTACACATTATGTTTCAAAATATAAGAATAAAGAGTAGATAACCAAAAATCAATGTCAAAAGTTCGAATTTTGTTAAATTTTATTTGAATTTTAATAAAAATTCTTAAAACTATAATGTGAACATTTACGATGCATTTTACAATAGTTGATATTATTAATGTTTTTTCCAAAAGTAATTTTTAAACTTTTATTGCTAAATATTATAAATTAATTTAAACCGATTAAAGTCATCAATACTAAATTGAAAAGTAAATCCAACAGTTTAAAACGTATGTTTATTTTAAGGAACAAAAACGGTTCCGAACCATTTAACAACTAAACGCAGTCAATTAACTCAACAACTAACGTGTCCTTTCCACAAACCCAGAAAAAAACACCGCCAAACAATGATTGAAGACCTCATCAATCAGAAATCTGCTGCCGAAAAGTCACAAATAAAAACACGGTCTCATGGACATATCCTAAGGACCTTAAAACAATTAAGAAGATCGAATCCCAAACAGAGCGATCGTCCTTGAAGGATTCCTGGCCGTCCGGGAATTACCCTTTGTTCTTCAAACTTTTAAAGAGGCCTCAGAAATCCAGAGCACACGCCCTCGGGTTGGTCTATCCATGTAAAAAATACGTTTACTAAGGAGGAAAGGATGAGGTAGAGATGCTACTTCAAAAATAAAGAGAAATTGATTCGCCAAGTGAAGATATTTATCGTTGCCTTGATATGTCAAAACAAACGCTTGGCGAATCATCTGGAGCTATTTTTAACAAGTAACTTAGCCGTGATACGCCAAGCTAATTCTAAAATTGTTGTTCATTAGTTTTATTTTATATGGTTAAGCCATAAAATAAAACTTATTTTTACCATGATATAAAACTAATAAATAACAATTTAAGTTTCAGATTCAAAAGGGAAGTATGAGAACCTTGAATAAATTCAGGTATTGCCCTACAATCGGCAACTGCACAAGTTATCCTATTTTGAATTTTACCTATCGATTCTTGAGGAATAAAGTGAAATACTTCATATAGAAAACGTTTTGATATTGGGTTTTTTTTGGGGGGAATATCAGATCGACTTGGCGGTGACTTGTAGATGGCTTCATATTTTATCACGCCAAATGTCTCTTATATCATTGGAACCTTCACAGGCTTCAGGATTCAAAACAGCGTCAGCAGACAAAGGGGTTTATGAATCATCGATGAAATCGGAATAAGATTGAGGCTTTTTTCGGAACGAAGCTTTTCATAAATAAATATTGGGAAGCCATTGTTTATTTTAAAGACAATGAAGGATTTCAGACGGTAGACGCAATAACAACAATGCTGATTTTATTTGAAAAGCATAATTAGACCGTAAAACTGTCTGGGACATGTGTTTGTTTTAAAGTATAAGTTTTCAAGGAAATGCAAAAGTTGATATTGAATTTTTATATTATTTTCAAGGAACTTAAATTGGGATTATTGTTTATAGTAACAGGTATTTAAACAAAATCAACATTTAAATACTTATATTGATAATTTATTTATTAAGAAATTTAAAATTTGCTTATTGCTTGTTGTTAAGTTCAAATCCAAAATAAAAAGCATTTAAACAAAACCGAAGCACAGAAAGCTCATTTACATTCCAATTTTTTTTCTACCAGTGAAAATTTGTGTATCAGTAAAAACCTGTTTGTAATATTAAAAAATGATTTTCTTTTAGAATATTATTTATTGCAAAATGTGAAACAGCGGTTGGTGTTTTACTTTGTATTAATGATTTGATATTTTTAACATCACAAAAGCATCAGATTTTAAAACTATTTAATTTCAAATTTATTTCTACTAATTTACGCTAAATTTGGTAAAAAATACATTCATAAGTTCATTAAATTTTGATGAAATTACATTGCTATTTACTGCATAAGAAGAGCGTCAAAATATAGAAAACTTAACTAAAGGAATATGCTTCGTAGCCACATTTGTCAAAATAAAGCAACGTGAATAAAGAACACTATAAAAGGGTACTTTGTGGAGCAAAATATATTACCATTTAGACATCTTAAAACATATTTAAGTGCAAAAGAACACTACTTAATTGGATATTTCCTAAACGTACGTTGAAATACACAGCAATACTGTTCTTAATTGTTACAGAATGAACATTTACATAAAATAGTAATATACAAAGCCAGTTAACACTTAATCAATAAACAGTTCAAAACTGTCATTTGGGTTTTCCCAATGCAAATAGAAAAGAGACAAACAATGTTTTAAAGCGATCATCACTTAGCACAAATACCTACCGAAAAACTATCGCTAAACATAAGAATTCATTGTATTTGGTTAACTCCGCTCGTTAAAAACAGCCTTCAATTTGACATTACATAAACCATGAACCCGCAAGAAATCATTACCTCAAAATTACTTAACATACCAAAGTTTTTTTTTATGTAACTAAACTCAACAAGGGACATTGTTACAATCTCATCTTTGTAATCCGTAAGGGTCTATAAACCTTAAATTGGGGAATCCCAAGGCTGATTCAAGGCCAGGTATGTTCCAATTATTATTGGTACGTTCGTTGGGGGGAGGCGGCAGAATTGGGCAGGGCATATCAGATTTTAATGACCTACTGAAGATCTCAACAAATCGTTGTTGCATTAATTTGACATAGATGTAACTAATATTTAATTTAATTGAATGAAAAGGATTTGAAAATAATAATCGTAATAAAGTATATGGGCATTGCAAAAATTGTCGACCAACAACAGGCCAGAGGCCCATCAAGGTTGGTCCAAAATGTTTATAATTCTTTACTAGTTTCCAATAACTATCGAGATTCTTTTTGAATTCTTCTACTCGCTTCGAATACACAACATAATCTGGTAAAGCATTCCACTCATTGACAACTCTATTGTTAAAATAATATTTTCTTACCTCCCTTCTAAAGCACGATTTATTCAATTTGTGATCATGTCCTCTGGCCCGGGCTATTAAAGGTAAAACCTAAGCCATAAATGTCTCCCTGTTTTATGAATTTGAATAACTGAATTAAATCACCCCTTGTTCTCATATTTCCCAGGGAATACAATTAATCTATTATCATAATCAATAACAGATAAACCCTTAATCATTTTTGTAGCCCTATGCTGAATTTTTTTGGAGCAAATCGATATCTTTTCTGAGGAAGGGATGCATATAAATCATTCTATTTTTGTTTCGTTCTTGTTCTTGAAATGAAAATCATCTCCTGGAATGCCCATTAACTAATTAGAAAGTTATTAATGAAATACAAGTCCATTTCCTGTAAAATATCCCTCAGGAAAATTTGCCATAAGTAAATCATTGACCGTTTCGATGAGAAATGTTATCGGAAATCCTATAGAAGTTCTAATAAGTTAAAGAATTTTTAACCGAATATTACTCTTCATTCTGATTAAAATATATAGACTGATAGTGTTAAGTATTATCTTATAAAGTTATATAATATTTAGTGTAAAAAATCAGTTACCTTCTTGTAAGACCAAGAAATAAAATCTAGTTTCGTGCCAGTAGGTGAAAAATTCCTGAGATATAAAGTTGTGGGCCATCCCTTATTCTATTTATACAAACAACGCTTTAAACCAGTTTGAGCGCTGTTGTGAATTTGTTTCAATTTTTTTTGGTCTTTGATAACACATTATTTCTTAATTTATTTCCTAAGACTTTTTCTCTGAATATGCAAATACAAATAACACTATATATCCATCATAGAAACTTTCATCACAAAACTGATTTTTTCAAAAATTAAATACTTAGAAGTCTTAAATAAAACTATTTTTACGAAACGGTAATTTTTTTTCATGCAAATACAAATACCAATACCAAATACAAAGACTAAAAAAAATTATTATTCATTCTTTAATTCATTTTTTATTTGAAAAGTAAAACAATCTTCTCTCTTGAATCAAAATGTAACTTTTCAAAAACAGGCACTTATTCTTATGATTTTTACAAATCTCCATCAGTGAAAACTAAATACATTATTCTTTTAACGATCTAATTTACAAACACAAATACAAATACCAATTTGTACTTCATAAATATCCTTCACTCTCAAAATTAAATAACACAATATCTTGCTTCATTCTATAATGTATTAGGGTAGACCCGTACCTTGAAAAGTTTATTTTTTTATTTCTTAATATTTTCACTTAAAATTTTCCGCATAGTTGAAAAGTATGAATATTGGAACAACTACGTTAAAAAAAAATTATTATTATTATTATTTTTTAGTTTATGGACAAAAATGTTGACATTTAACCCCGATTTTTTCAAATATTCAAAATCCTACTCCTCCCTTAATTTTATAGATTCAAGTCTAATTTGTTTTTTACATCATTATACGAGTGTGTAGAACAAAACAATGGTGAGACATTTCGAAAATAATCAAAAATAATTTTTGGCAAAATTAATTGTCAAGGACACTCAATTTTTTGAGAAAAAGAAAGCATTTTCAATGTAAAATGTATTTTTTTTAAAACTTAGACAACCATATTTCATAAAAACTCACCATTAGTTTGTTTACTACATCATTATGGACTAACACACAAAAAAATTAACTCAATAGAAAGATTTTCCTCTGAGCCTTAGCGGTTCGAAGAAGGTGAAACGCTCAGAAATATGTTTCCGAGAAAAACGCGGTTAAAGATTTTAGTTGTTATTGAAAGTACTTATACACGTTATCTAAATTGTAAGAAAAACACATGAACAAAACTGCTAACGACTGCCAAAATTGGACAACATATTTTTCAATATGTTAGGTATCATTTCTGATAATAAAATGTTTTTCGACAATTTCAAATTATTTTTCGCTTTTCAAGGTACGGGTCTACCTTAAACTACACCCCTAATTACCTAATGCCATAAAAGCGTGGTACTAATGATATATTCTTTCTAGTCCCATCATAGACTTAAAGGTGGGGTGTAAAACTAAGCACAATATATTTCATTGTGGGGTGTAAAACTAAGCACAATATATTTCATTCTCTCTCGGTATAAATCTTAGGATAATTCAGAGGGAAAGTAAGGATGACCCCCATTTTACGGAATCTCTTTTTTGTTCCTATTGACTTTTACTTTCAATGTTCATTGTTGCATCTCGGATTATAGGATTGAGGTTAAAATGGATAATGCATTATATAGTGCTGGGTTTGTATCTTTTTTAACTTTCCGTTGACCCTTTCTTTTCAAAATTTCTTTTATCCCTGGTACAAATCCACAATTTAGTTTTAGTATTAATGTCCGGCGTAATATTTTTTACTGTTAACGTTTTGTCGTAAAACTTCTAGATCTAATAACTTTTTCTTACGTTTGAATGAGGAAATATACAATAGTTTGCAGGTTTTATTAGTATTACAATTGGGTGAGTAAACATAGAATTACCAATTACCACATTCAAAAATATCGCTCTAACGTGTAGCAATGATAAAAAGTTATTGATTATAAATATTAAATATTCATAACACAAATTAAATTTTAATTGTCTTAGTAACCTGTAAACTAGGGGTGTGTAACACAACACGACTTTCAATTATCACTCAAATCAATACATTTAAAGATAATTAAATACCTTATGAAATAATTTCAATATCTTTAAAACCAAAAAAAATCTATGTTTGCTACGGTTTGCACATGACGATTCTCTCGAAAGCTTTATTAAAACGTCTGATAGGTACTGAGAACTCGTGTACCAAATTCGAAGTTTGTAACTTTTTTCGTTTTTCAGCAATAACTTTTAGAAAAAAGTTCTATGGCAGCTACACTTTGCACATGTTTTGATTTTCTCGAAAACCTTATTATGACTTGAGACAGGTACTAGGTAACAAATTTGAAGTCCATAGATTTTTTAGTTCGAGCTTTAGAGTGGTATAAGACTAACAGACGTACTAATGTTTAAAAAACACTTTTTCGGAATCGGCACCTTTCAAAACGTGTAGAAAACGCCAAATTTCTTTAGATTTTCAACCCTCTTGCACTCCTTTCATTACCTTATATTTCATTTTAGGTGATCGTAAGTAAAAAGGGAATAAAATGACATGAACTAAAGAACTATGCCGGAATGTTCTCTAAAAAAGAAGTTATTTCAACTGATTTCACCAAACTTTTACCAAATATCGGCCTCACGTCAACATTTCGTTCATTTATGACATCTTGGTTTAAACTCTTACAGTTTTTACCATACTACTCAAACTTAATATAAATAAAAAACGTCTTCTGTCTTAGCGAATACTATTAAATTACATGGCCAGAGCTATATTGCCGAAAATTTCTACAAAATTATGATTTTTTATAAACAATACGAAAAGCCCAATTTTATTTTGAGTGTTATAACCCTGAAATATTTTTATAGTCCTGTCCCCCAGCGATCTTGACCAAGCTGTCGTGCATACAGCTCGCATTGTGTTACAAAGAAAGGTCGAAGAAATATCCGTTATGCGGTACACAAGAATGGGAAAATGGCTGTCAAAACGAATAATTTTTCACTGGCTTTTTCCAAAATGATTTGTAGGATTCTTTTTAGGTGGCGATGAAACCACTATAAGTTAACGCATGAAATTTGTGTTAGTTTTTTGTAATATTCGTTCAGTGTTTCTATTATTTACGTTAGCGAAAATTCTAATTTTCATTTTCTTGAAATTGGATTCTACGATTCTTTTTTCATGTACTGAAAGCAAACTTTTCGATTCCAAACAAATTCAAAATATTCCACTCTCAATTTTTTCTTTATTTATAGTTATTTTAGTCTATTCCAATAAATTTTCTGCAAATCTAAATTAATTGTAGAGAAAATAATTAGCTTTTATTTCTACTTTTTCCACATTCACCTGTGATTTTAATCTTTTAACGTAAAGAGTAATATTATAATAAAATAAATCTATAAACACTTCATAAAATAATACTTAACTAGTAAAAATAATTTAAGTAATAAAATACTTATATTTTTTGCTTAGCATACAACTTTTTTTTCTTAATTATAATAATCTGCTTCAATAATCCCGCTTACTCCGGGTAATACCCTAATAGCATACAACTTTAAATGATATTTCTTCGATTACTTTATTTATCATTCTTACATTTCTACATTGCATAAGTCAACATAGAAAGCGACAGAGGGCTGGCTTTCGATTCTAACTTTTGTTGATTTAATCCAACTTCTGTCATGGATGTTTGTAGCCATAAAAAAATCAACTTTTGGAGGTTTTGTAAAATTGACCAATCGAACGGGTGTAACATGGTTTGTAGGTGAGAAATAAATAGTTTGACGTAGCCGTGATGTCCTAGTAGGCTTGGCTTTCCAGTTTGTACCAATTAGCTGCCTGGTGGGTTTTTTGTGGGCTGTTAGACAACGTTTAACGAACATTGACATCACTGAAGGTGTATCCGTTCGAGTCGTCCATTAACTAAACCAAACTGTCTTTGAGAGGTTATCGTAAGGTAACGTGTACTACAAGGGAAGTGTAAAGAACTGTCAAAAACAAAACGTTCTATTCCACAACATCCCTTCCGCGGAGGTTGCAGGTCATCAAAAATCCCATTGTTTTCAGTAGCAGGTCTTTCGTACCTTCATTTCAAGGTGTAACTGAACGCTTTGTTGACATCGGCTGTGGGTGAGAGGACTATCACTTTTATACTTTTGTATTCTGTAGTATATTACAATGGGGTGCCTGATATTGGGGACACTTTTGTATGTGTTAAGGCTGGTTTGTTTATGGTGGGTGATTTAGAAAAGGAATGGCACTGCAAGGATGGTTGGTTGGTTGGTGTTGGTATACATATATTTTCAGGCTTGTTTGCTTGGTCACAAAGACCCGCTTATAAACCTTCGTCAAGTAAGACAGACACAACAGACAACACACACGTATAAGTGGATCCATCTAATTTTTAGAGACAGAGGCCAACTAGAGGATCCCCAGAATTGGCTTGTCACCCCCAGAGGTATTGATTTGGTATGGGAACTTAGAGGACTTTCGGACCCAACAGATTTAACGAGCACGTACTCCGCATATACTCGGTAGTTCTTCAGTGGTACCGGGACTCGATCGCAGGACCTTCCGATCCCGAGACCGAGACGCTGACCACTAGGCTCACTACGGCCCGGCACTGCAAGGAGAACTGTGTTTGGGTACAATGGAATGAGAAATTACTAGAAAGTTTAGGTGTCGAAAGTGGATTTTGTTTAATAAGCTATTACTCTAAAATCCTTTTTAGGGTTTTAAAATACCGTGACAAATGTAATTTAAGAAATGTTTTTAATAAAAAGAACATACTAAGCCTTCGCCAGTACGATTGCAAGATATGTTGTTAATGAAAGAACACAAAATACTGATAAATCCTTTCCGTCTCTTTAGCAAATACTTACCCTTTAGAAATACCACAAAAAATATTCTTTAATAAGTGTTTTTAATGAAAAGGCAACTTCACAAGTACGTTTATGAGGTCGTTTTTATATGGAAGAACAAAAAAACAATGAATAAGAACAAGTCCGTCCCATCTTTTTAACAAGTAGTATGTCCCCTTTTATCATGAAAATACTTCATAGGTTGTGCCGTGAAAGTATTTTCCGACATGAATCTCAATCTCAGTTCTTATTTCAGTAGAACTATCAGTATCGAATTATCGTACTTCAATATTTTTTATGATTTACCTAACACCAACTTTCACCAAACCCAAAATCACACTCATATATTGGTCTCCTAACTAATTTAAACACATTTTCTTCAACCATATGCTTCAAGATTAGTTAAAGTCATAACTAAAGCTAGTTTTAAATTTATATATATTGTCGCGTAGTCTTAGGAAGTACACGAGATATAGAAACAGTCGAAGCTTTATTATTTCCATCAGTACATCATAACTTGGGATAAGCAATAACTCGTTTATATAAAGTTTGCGGAATTATGGGAACTAAAGAGATTTGCATATAAGTAAGATTACATGAAATAATAATTTACATAATTCAAGAAAGTTATCAAATAATAAACAATGTATAATATACAACAAATTAAAGATTCATAAGATCTGGGTTTTGAACAGAGGGAAAACTGTCCACTCTCCAATACTCTTCCAAGTGCGCCATCGAGCACTGTGTCAATATTTAAATGATCGACGAGGTGGTTATTTTTTCCGTCAAAATGGGAATGTTTCAGATGATGTACGCTCTTGTTTTAATTTTTCTCCGTAGTGCTATTTCATTGGATGCTTCGGTTTCATTCTCAAAATGACCGATGTAGATAAAAGGAAACTTTCCTTACTATACAAACTTTCTTTAGCAAATTCTTTGAAAATAAAACAGCACATAAAGAAGTTGGCATTTGAAAAATTTATTAAGTAAAATATTATTAGAAAACTCATTTTCGAAAACCAAAACAAAAGTAATTCCAGACAATGAGTGAAAACAAACCATTGGGACTGTTGCCATCCACGACGTGAAACATCCCCATTAAATTGCTAAACTCAAAAAGAGGTCAAGACCATAGTAAAATTTCCTATTACTCGTATTCCTTTTAACAATTTAGTGAAAGAATATGTATGTACGGAAATCTACCTGGAGTGTTGACCTTTTTTTTTACATTCAGTGATTTAGTTAAGTTACCAAAAAATTCCGAAACTACTTACAAAAGATTATCACAAAGATGTATTAGGTCACAGTATTTCCGAATTTCTTGAGTAAGAATGATGTCACTTGAGTAGAGGGTATAAATAAAGATTATGGAAAAATATGTGGAGTACCCTTAATTCCGACTAATAGCAATTTATGTAAAATGTAGGTACACACTATTTCAAAACTATTCTACAAGTGCAGTGTGATACACATTTTATTTTTTCGGGAATTGTTACACTTTGATTTGCTACATTTATTGCAGTCATGATAATGTTTCACCGACCGGGCGGTTGAATGGTTAGGGAACTATCCAGGCAGTCAGAAGGTGTCATGTTCTTATCTTCCGAATACGTGTGTGGATATTTGTATGCTTTATATTGGCGTATTCTGAGTACACTGTGTAATACGCTATCGTTAAATCTGCGACACAAATATTCCGAACAAGCTCACAATGGCATCACTGGTTTGCTTTGAGTTCACACCCAGGTCGTGAATCTCGTCACTTGACCAAAGTTCTAAACTACAAGGCATTCACTGAACAAAGTCGTACTTTCACCTAGTGTTGCCGAAGATATTACAGCAATTCGTATCCACACAAAGGTACCTGAAGGTGAAGATAAAAATGCTTCGGCCTATATACTATGTTATTTGTTATAATTTAGATGACCAGTAGTAAATCAGATGTTATTTTTGTAGTTGCGTGCCGCTCTCTTCGCCCCTTGCACGATTCAGCACGCTTGCAAACCAACAATCCAGTAGTTGTGGGCATAAATAACAACTTCATAACGGTTTAACTCAACATCATAAAATTTTAACTTCATATTTGAATTCTTCAATGACAGAATCCTTTGAAAATTTCGAATTTAATCTTAAAAAGTCATCTAAATTTAATCGATATCAATGCAATTTGACGTAATTATTATTGTTATCACTACTCTAATAAATGCACGAGAAGTTTAACTAACCATGAGACCGAGCAAGACAAAAGTTTCTCAACTCCAATACTAGTTCGTATTTTCAAATTTCAATTGGTAATTCAATAGAAACAGATCAAAATTCGAAAAAATTAGTACCAGAAATATCAGACATTTTTTTAGCAAAATTAACTTACTAATTAACCATGCCTAAGCAAAATTCCCGACGAAGTAGCAAGAATTCGGAAGCCAATGCAGGAAATTTAGTGGACAAATGGAAGGCCCACGATACTTACGCCCCTCTAAGATTCGGGTTCAATACCATACTGACCAGATCTCAAACTGCATTCATTCGTATCACGAACGACGAATCGAATTTAAAATTGTTCTGCGATCCTCTGATGCATTGTCCTCCAGGAAAACCACACCTCTTAGAAGTCTTGAAAGGTAAATATGATTTTAGAATGTCGTTCGCCACTTGGTCTGCGCCATTTAGGGACGTGAAAGTGTTTGCACTTTGAAAGATTTTTTAGCAATTCGCAAAAATCGTTATGTTTTGTTAGTTTACATTTTCCTTTTGAAATCATAGCCAAGTTGCTGAGTCTTGAAAACTCACCGTACAGGTATGATATAACGACAGGTATGTTCATTGGCGACTTTTGGCGAGCTTGAAAATTTATCGCAGGGTTGTTATAGCAATCGAGTTGCATGAACAATGAAGTGGAATGTTTATCCATTTTAGCATCTTCGTTGCTTGCCAAAGTCACGGAAATCGCCAAATAGAGACCGGCCAATATATCATAGCTATTCCGGAAATATTTTGATAGGTGATTATTGCGCTATCTTGGTAAATCTACTTATTTTCATTACGCAATACGCATCCACTTTGCCCCGCTATATTCACTTGCCGCCATTGTCAGTTTTGTTTAGAGCCATCTCGTTCTGGCTTGGCACTTTCTTTGGTTTGTAGCCAAGGTTGTTGGTTCTCTTAAGATGTTACCAAAAAAATTGTTTTATCAATATACCATCAAATTTTGCGACATAAAAAAACACTAGGATTGTTTCTACTAAAAATATTCATAACCTAAAATCTATTACTAGTATTATCATAAGTTTTCTATGATTTTCAATATAATTAACTAGAAAAATTTACCAAACATAAAATAGTAATCTAGAGATTTTTGAAAAAGGTACGTATTTACCTTAAGGGGGAATGGGCGTGCTGGAGCGGGGGTCTCCAAACTCAAGTGCATCAGTGTTAATCCAATGGCGAAAAAAATATTTTCTCTGCCACATTTCTCCGGCTGTATTAAATATTTTTTCAAGCGGATTTATTTATATGATGCATGTAGCTGACATACAGGTCCCGACAATCCCACTTTTTGAAATTGGTTCGAATATTTTTTATAATTTTTAATAAATAATTTTACACAAAATATTCGAAGCAATTTCAAAAAGTGAAATTATAGAGACCTGTAAGTTATCTACATTTATTATTTTAAAAAAAAAGTTTGTAAAAATATTCAATACAGCCCGAGAAATGTGGCAGAGAAAATATTTTTTTCGCCATTGGATTAACACTGATGCACTTGAGTTTGGAGACCCCCGGTCCAGCGCGCCCATTCCCCCTTAAGAGATATCTTTCACTATATTTTAACCCCACTTGACATTCTGCATTTTCCAAGGGGAGTATGGCAGCATTCCTCGTACAATCATAACTAGGAGCTGCGTGAAGCATTTGAAAATCACCAAAAAGCTGAATAAAAAACTAGATGAATATAAGGATGAAGGTTTGAGGAAGAATCTGCTTGAAGAACTAACAGAATTTCAGGAGGAGAAAGGGCTTAAGACACCTCCCCACGATGAAAAACAGTCAGAAAAAGATTCTGGTGATGGGAAAATGGATGACATAAAGGCTCTTGAGATTCAACAAGAAAAGAAGAAGGTATATATGAAGGGTTTGTAGAAGTATATGGGTATGGGAAGAACCAGGGTGTGGAAGCTCTGAAATTAGGTAGATTTGTATGGGAAAGGAAATTATTTAAAACTATGGGGCATGCTCCCTGCTCGCTATCGCTCACCAACACCAATTTTCATACATTAAACGTCCGTAATCGTATGCAGGTTTGAAGTTAAACTTACTATTCTATTCTAAAGGTTTTTTTTTTAACTAATAAAGAATATTATATAACGCTTAAAGTAAATCAAGAGGATCTTCTCTTTACCTTAGACGAAAGTGTAAACAAACGCGATTGTTGCCATTGGAGAGTTAGAAATATAAGGAAATTTGGGAGCCACCCAAGAGTATTATTAACTAATAATAAAGAGTAGTAGTAACTCTGTTAAGTGACTGAAAGTCCCACGTTTTTTACACACTCTCAAAAGTGATAATGCAAAACAGGTCTGCCAAAGGCATTTTTGAGTAATGCAAGATAGAGCTACTACTTGGTTTCATATTGCAACATGGTTGATGTTCAAAATAACAACGATATCTATCGCAAATAGCTTACTTGGGCGCTTTTGTATATAAGTAATAAGTTGTTTTTGTTCATACGGCAATGTTTTCTTTGTATGAATACCTTTTTATTTTCTTTTGTGGAGGGGTGTGAATGGCTCTTAGGACATGTTTCCAATTATTACAAAGCAAAGCCTGCATCAAAGTTAATCGTAAGAACACTAAAGTTACCGTACTTGACGAATGCACCGTAAATTGCAGAAAATGTTATGTTATTGTAAATTTAAAGATAACTCGTCCTGTTTTTAGAATAATTTTTTACAGTATTCTGCTTGACTACTTTTGAGAAGTTTATCTCAAAAATTTAATTGCTTCTGATAAAAAAAAATTAGGAAGGAGAACTATGCTTCCGCATTTCCTCACTACAAAGCCAATACCTCAATAACAGAGTACACTCTTAAAACAAACGAGCGGTTTTAACTCAGTCTGAGTTAATTTCCACTCCTTTCCGGTGCCGAAAATGCACTTCCCCTATAGGAGTGGATTTCACTCTTTTGTTTTAAGAGTGTAGATATTAGAAGAAGTCTAGCCATTCTGTCATAAAAATTCGGGGACGAAGGATCAACTAAACCCAAACTGTAATTTCAGGAGGAAGCCATGAAGAAGGCTGAGCGAGAGAAGTCCGTAAGTAAGACAGATTACCTAAAGCAGATACACGATGCAGCCGATTACTACGTAGAACATAAAGTTTCCGCTGAGAACATTGATAAAGGCGCAGAGGACCCTGACAAGTACGACTGAAGTGCGCCCACATAACTATCTAAATTAATGTAGTAGAAATTGAATATTAAAAAAGGTTTTCATGAAAAAGTGGCATTGTCTGAGTGGCTAAACTTGGTATTTTAACTGTTCGCTGGTGAAAATGACTCACTTGGATCGTCTTGAAGTGAATGATTTTCGATAGCCGGTCCTAACCGCCTTATTACGAAAAAGTGACAAAAAAGAAATTTTGATATTTAATTCTTTCAAGTATCGGGATGGATTAATTGAATCAGTTAAACCTATGTGAATATCATTTTATATTTTAGTTTAAAGATTTTACTAATAATTTTCACATTGCTTGTCTATTTCAAGTACAAATACTCCTGCAAATCACAAATTTAAATGCTATTAACTTGCGAAAAATAGATATACACGATCATGATTCAGCGACTTCATAGACTTAATATAACATAACTTTCGGTATTTTTTTATGTGGATAACTTTTAAAAAGACGATCAAAGGCGTCAAATAAATACTTTAACAATTTTTTCAGCAAAATTATGGTAGCCACTTATAAATATTTATTAAAGTTTACAAGGTTAAACTTATTCTACTAAGTATCTGCAAAAACACATTTAATAATCGGCCTTTTCTAGCTATATCTTATTTAAATAGTAAGGATGCAATAAGCGACATCTGTAAGATCCTATTTCAGTTTTCTTTAGGAACTTGGGCTCTACTGAGAGCCCTTAAACAGTTATGTAATTTGTACATCATAAATTCAAATTTAGAACTTTTTGCTAGACATAAGGCTTTGAAAATTAAATTTGGGTCTAACAAAGGTGCTGCTTTACGCATTTTATAAATATAACGTATAATTACACAAAACCACAATGTAAGTATCAGACTAATAAATTTTTAAATTCGAAAAACAAAACAATTTTAAACTGACCCACGGAATCTTATAAAAGAATGACTGTTTTTAATTGCTGGGTTTTCCCGAAGGAAAAAATAGCTTTGAAGAAATCTCATCATGCTAAATGGCGCTTTTTGTACGAAATTCACATTAATGCATATATACGTCACCACCATCCCCCTTATTGTTAAGTATGTGAAATATATTTAATTTGAATGTAATTCATGTTTCCTTATTATTATCTTCAGTTTATAACTCACAGTTAATAAGAATGCGGTTTTGTTATATAAGTTATTTTATCAAAGAGTTAAAGATGAATTTCCCTATTATAAGAAAAGACAGCACATAAGATGATGAACTGGGTAAGATGACGAAAGTATAATTTCTCCTAAGTAATAGAAGACAATAAAAATACAAGACAATAAAAAATATATTTCTAGACAAGGGTTACTAATAACAAGGCTCACTGCGAATTATTCCAGCACAGACTTTGTGAGTTGTAAGGAGAAGATAGTTTTTTTTCTATCCCTTCTAAGGAATTGCGTGACTGGATGGATCGTTTTAATTTTTCATAGAACATTTTTAAAATGCAGCTTGAAATTTTATATGGGTTTGGTATGTGGTATACTGTTTAGTTAGGAGAATTTAGTATGTTCCCCAAAGTCAGCTTCCTCACACTTTTCCTGTCGCATCTGTGTTCCAGTATACCAACGTGTTTGCAAATCCCAATTAACTTTACACAGCAATAGTTGACCAAGCGGCGATAAAAACGCCGCATGTGTGCGGGAAGATAATTTTTATGTAATTGATTGATTAGGAGGACGCGAAATTTGTAAAAAGCACTCGTAAAATGCTAGAATTTTATTCTTTAAGCAATAATGAAAAATAAAATTCTTCAAAAAGCAATGAAATAGTAGAGTAATTCGGTGATGTAACAATGGAATAAAATCCGAATTCTTATCAAGAGATGTTGTTTCTCATTTAAGTGAAAAGGCAATGCTTCAAATGGAACCACTATTAGAGTTTCCGCCTGACAAACTGAACAAAAAAGCGAATATCTCTCGGGTGATTATTTGGTTTTGCTCTATTCTTGGATCATTCCAATACTCGCATGACATTGGTCAGCTTTGTTTCCAAAACCTGAAAAATGGTTCAACCGAATACCGAAAATATGGTGAAGCATTTCACCACATGGCAATTGAAGCTACTAGGATCCATTTTTATGTTGAAACCAAACATACAATTTTTACCAGTGTAGATACACATAGAAGTAACTGAAGAGCTTAGTGGAAAAACGTACTAAGTGACATTTTTTGAAAAAAATGAGATTTTTGTGTTATTCCCTCCTTTATATAAAGATAACAAGTGTTCCCATTTTTATAAACTTTAAGTTGAACACTTTTTACCTTATGTAAGGGCCATTTTAACTTATCTAAGTGCAAGCAAAAAACTTCAAATATCATTTTCTCGTTTTCACCTTTTTGTCACTTAGCACGTTCTTCAACTAAGCTCTTCAACTGGTTTCAAAACAAAAGCTTTAAAGCTATTTCTTACTTCGTCAGAAATAACGTCAACATTACAGCCCAAAATCTACCAAGTTCACTAATTATCACTTCATCATTTTAAAATAACTTCTTAGCATGTCTTGCTACTAGGGACCTTTACTATGATGAAAATAAGCAAAACTTTTTAAAACAGTGTAGATACACATAGAAGTTATTAACGTAACTGGTTTCAAAACAAAAGCTTTAATTTATACTTCCGAGTATAAATTAAAGCTACAACATTACAATTATCACTTCGTCATTTAAAAATAACTTCTTAGCATGTCTTGCTACTAGGAACCTTTACTATGGTGAAGCCAAGTACGCATAAAAGGTATTAACGTAACTGGTTCTGAAACAAAAGCTTTAATATATACTTCCGAGAAATAACGGCAACATTACAACCCAAGTTCACTAATTATCCCTTTGTCATTTTAAAATAACTTCTTAGCATGTCTTCCTACAAGGAGACTTTACTATGGTGAAATCAAGCAAAATTTTTAACCAGTAAAGATACACATTGAAGTTGTAAGCGTAACTGGTTTTAAAACAAAAGCTTTAATTTATACTTCCGAGCAATAACTACAACATTACAACCCAAGTTCACTAATTATCACTTCGTCATTTTAAAATAACTTCTTAGCATATCTTGAGGATGAGGCGAAGGTTAAACACGGGAGATTCCATTAATCCAAGAAAAACGCCCTGTCGAACTTGAAACATCTTTTCCTGAATCATCTCGGTTCGAATTGTCTTAAAACTGCACGGTGGGCGTTTTCGCTACAATTCCGTGTTTTAATTACCCACCTGAGGAAGAAATGAGGAGGTATTTTGCATGTGTATACGGAAGTATAGAGGGTATTTGACCTTGGATGAGATGCTTTGAAATGAATTTTGGTGAGAATAGACTGATTGCCGAAATTTAAATTCGAAAACAAATTTTTCTTTTAAATTTTTTATAAATAAATTGATCAAATTAAATTGACAAATCAAATTAAATTGACAAATCAAATTAAATTGACAAATCAAATTAAATTGACAAATCAAATTAAATTGACAAATCAAATTAAATTGACAAATCAAATTAAATTGACAAATCAAATTAAATTGACAAATCAATAGACAATATTAAATTGACAAATCAAATTAAATTGACAAATCAATTAAATGCAATCAATAAATTAATCTTCCATACAACTAAGCAAATAATAATTTCTGTACTATATTAAAAAAAACGTTCATTTTGAAGCCAGATCGGAGAAGTTACATTTTGGTGAAGTATATTAGGCTTCCATGAACTATTCAGAGGTTGCGAGAGTCTGCTTACGTTGGCAGTGATTTAATTTTAATCACTAATGACAGGAAATTGTTAAAGATGAACTTAGACTATTTATTTACATATTTACATTATCATCAAGAACTACGATTGATATATACCAGTTTACGCGTGTGAATAACTGGGGAACAACAAGTACAAGGGGTTTGAACAGGGTTTAAATAAACATAGATATTTGCATAGAAGAATTTACTATTGTAAAATAAATTGGATACATTAAATTTAAGTTTGGTTGAATATTTTGGTTTGTTTAAGGTTTACAGAAAAAGGTAGCTGTAGTGGAGTAGAACTCCAGACTGGTGCTCGCCACAATTTAAAGTACGAAACTACCGCATCATTGGGTGTAATTTTGCAATCCAAATAATTATGTATATTCAAAACTATTTATAAAGAGTATTCTCTCTATCAAACAACTTTAAGTTCTGCATGAGTGACCCAGCAGATGAAACTCTTAAATTGAGACAGAGATATGTCATTATTAAAAAACTCCTTTTATTGTGAAATTCGAATATTTAACGTTTGATGGATCATGATTACTTAGTGATAATAAGAAATAAGTTTAATATATAGTTATCACGATTTCATGTTTTATAATTTCAGTTACAAAATAAATTGGTTTTTATTTGCACTTTTTCTCATTGAAATAACTTTTAACTGAAATTCTACACAATTAAAAAAATGTAAATGAAAGTTAAATAAACCTTCAAAGGGTTGCTGGAATTTAGAGGTAGAGGTGAACACACCACTTATATTAATTCAAGACCAATAACTCAATAAAAAAACGCAAATGTCCCCCTTTTTACTTTCATTTCTCATTACTTTACAATTCATATTGAATTGTAAAGTAATGAGAGTACTGCGATGGGTCGAAAATCCAAAATGAAGATTTTGTGATTTCCACATGTTTTGGAGGGTGTTGATTCTAAAAGAATGGTTTTTAAAGGTTTTTCTGTCTGTCAGTCTGTCTGAAAAACTATACAACTAAAATAGCTACGGACTTCAAATTTGTTACACGAGTTCCTAATACCTGTTGGATGTCATTATAAAACGTTTGAGAAAATCGCTCATTCGCAATTGGTAGCTGCCATTGAATTGTTTTAGTTTTTGAAGTTATTGAAATTAAGGGTGTATAACTACCTGTAAATGTTTTTTTGTTGTTGTTGCTAATTCCCATCCCCAGATCAATAAATCCGTTGACATTTAGGAAGTCCGAAACCGAAAGGGGAGAAGAATGTATGTCGTCCCAGTCCAGTCCTAGGCAGTTTAGGATATGATCAGGTGATGCCTGGTTTGCTGGCACTTAGGACAAGGAGGGCTTTTTTTTTATTGAGTGTAATCGTGGAAAGTCGCGTAGTGTTACACCCCCCACTTTTTAGTTGTAACTAAAATTAAAGTCTACAAAGATAATAATATGATAATACATAAAAATATCCAAAAGTTGACAAGAGAATTGATTTAGCAGATTGATTCTTTTCTTTTTGTTTTGCTAAATATCAATTGAAAAATGGGATGAAGAAAAAGTCCTTAAAAAAGGCCAAATTTACACGAATAGATTTTTCTTGCGCATGTAAACCATGTCTCTCCACAAATACCCCATGTCACATATGAGGCATTTCTTAGAGTCCTTTGTAGAACTACCTTTTAATAAAGTATTTAACTTCGTTCTATAGCTCCATCACTTACACTCTTAAACCAAACGAGGTTTTACTCCGTCTAGTTATTTCCACTCCTTTCCGTGCGAAAATGCACTTCCCTATAAGAGTGGTTTCAACTCTTTTCGGAGTGTAAAAGAAATAAAAGAAACAATCTAGGTCCTACCTCTTATAAAGAGGTTTGAAGTCAGTTGAGTAATTCCACTCCTTCCGTGCGAAATGCACTTCTTATAGGAGTTGATTTCACTACTTTTTTTAAGAGTGTTAACTCTCCATCATCACTCTATTATTGAACTGATCTTTACAAAAACAAAATCCAAATATTCCATGAATGTTTTTTTAAAACGACTTTCAGATCATTATGATTAGCACTTATTTTTCAACCAATTTAAAATGAAAATTTAGTTATAATTACCCAAGAGATATAAATACGTTATATAAATAATATAGCTTAAAGTAATATATAAATACACTTATTATATTATAGTACAAAAGGTATATCTTGAAGAGATTGAAGTGTCACGATTTTATGGTTTAACGGAATGGGAGTGAAAAAATTTTTACGGTTCAAAGTTAATTTATCATTAAAGATATATTTTTAGTAAAAAAGTGGTTTTTTTGGTAGATATTTAAAATTATGAAAATGCATTTTTAAAAAAAAAACTCTTTAATACATTTTAACATATCGGAATGAAGTAGGTAAAATATTATCAAGAAACCACTTTTAATAAATTTGCATAAGGACTAACCATTTTTTATTAAAAATAATTAGGACCCCAGAAAATGCATACAATTTTAAGTTTGTAACAAACAGATGTCAATATTTGTTTAAATTTAATTTAAAATAAACTACTGTTGTAACCATTTACTAATCTTGAGCATTATTAAGACTAAAGGTGAAATTATGTACTATTTTTAAATCAATGCTATAACGAATTTTAAGAGCCATTTCACGCTAAATTAAGCGAGTTAATTACCTGATACGAATTATAAACCTTTCAGAAACGTTTCAGCCTTTTCGACAAAACTAACAGCTTGCTTTTAATTGTAGAAACTTTACATTTTAATTCGATATCAAATTTTAATAAATTGTAAAATTATGTATGAAAGAGTCGTTTATAACCATTTATGACATTCAATTTTTAAAATTGAGTTGTTAAAGTTTTAAATTTAAATGTCATGCATCGAAAAAAAAACTAAAAATTTCTATTTGCTTTAACCTCCATGCTTTTTCCTTAGGACCTATACGTAAAATAAGGCACCAATTCACAATATTTACCCCCTCCCTCCTCCCCCCCCCCTTTTATCTTAAAACTAAACTTTTAAAGTTTAAAATTTTCGGGTGATTTTTCTTCTTTTTATATTTTGTTGTTCTAGAGTTTTGTCGTAAAACAACCAATGTACTCGTTCAAAGTCAGAATGATCTATATGTACTTTTGCTTATAACGACACTACAATGTTAAAAATTTAAGTTTTACAAAAAAAAACGTGGTTTCTAGTAGATGCAATGGTTTTGTGGTGAAATGTTTAACCATATTTTTTATATTCGGTTGAACTATTTTTCAAGTTTTTACTTCCAAACTCAGAAAAATTCATGGAGAAATATTTCCCCACACAGTCGTTGCAGCTACTAGGAACCATTTTATTTGGTCAAACCTATTGCCAAATTTTTAAATATGCATAAGCCTTTCATTTATAAATATAAAGATATATGCTTTTCAGAGGTACTTGATTGGATACCGAGAGTCTTAAGATATCATACTCAGAGGGTTGTCAAAAACTACTAGGAACCATAGTTTTGGGGAAACCAAACGCCAAATTTTTAACAGTGTATAAGCTTTCCATTCATAAATATAAAGACTTGTGTTATTTTATAGATACTCTATTGGGTACAAAAGTTTATAAGAGGTTATGCTCAGGGGGTTGACAAAAACCTATTGGGTAAAAGTACTACTACTAGGGAACATATTTTTGGGGAAACCAAACGCCAAATTTTTAACAGTGTATAAGCCTTCCATTCATAAATATAGGTATATGGTTTTTTTCATAAGCACTCTATTGGGGTACCGAAAGTCGTAAGATTTCATACTCAGAGGGTTGACAAAAAACTTTTATAGGTAAAAGTACTACTATACTATTAACCATATTTTTGGAGAAACCAAACGCCAAATTTTTTACAGTGCATAAGCCTTTCATTCATAAATATAAAGGTATATGTTTTTTTCATATGTATACTTGATTAGGTACGGAAGTTTATAAGTGGTTAGACTCAGAGGTTTGAAGACGCCAACTTTTTATCAGGGTATAAGCCTTCCATTCATAAATATAAAGTTATATGTTTTTTTTTCATAGGTACTTGATTGGGTAACGAAGTTTATAAGAAGTTTTCCTCTGAGGGTTGACAAAAACATATTAAGTAAACGTACTACTACTAGGGACCATATTTTTTAGGGAAACCAAATTCCAAATTTTGAACAGTGTATAAGCTCATAAATATAAAGATAATATATAGTTTTCATAAACACTGGATTGGGTACCGAAGTTTATAAGTCGTAATTACTCAGAGGTTGACGAGGGCCTATTAGGTAAATGTGCTGCAACGTTCGTATCGTGCGGTGAGACAAGGCACGTCCGCTATGTGGGTGCGTAACCACCAAGAGTCCGCATACCGAATGCAGCGAAAACGAAACCCACCTATTGCCGACTTTAACCTTCGAAAAAACCTGTGTCTCACGTGACGGAAAACGAGACCTAAACCAACCAGCGAGCACACACGTCACGGGCTTTTCCCCTAACTCACCCCCCATTCAAAAACCCGAACAAAACAAAGACAATTGAAATTTAAAACTTATTAAATTTTAAAATAAATTTTTAAAGAAAAGGTTAAGAAATTGAGAGAAGGGGGGAAAGAGAGAGAGAGAGAGAAAGAAGAGAGAGTGGGATGAAAGTGAGAGGCCAGCTTGGGAAGAAGAAGGTAGAACTGGCGCGGTTTTAAAAAGACCCATCACTGTTATCACCGAGTTAGTTGTCGTTTGATGTGCACTCGGAGTAGCAGATAGTCTCTTGCCATCCCGAGGAATAGCCAACAGTCCCCTTTTCGGTCAATCCCAGTAGGTAGCTTATAATAACTTCTCTTTTTTTTATATGGTTCTCTAAAACACTTTCACCAAACCGCGTGGCCCGAAAGCCTTCTTGGTATTTTCTTTTCGGTTTGGAGCCCTAGTTTTTCGTCGTCGAGAGTCGAGGAATAAAGAAATAAATAAGAGAGAAAAGAAACCTTCTCAACCGGCTTGGTGTTTTCGACGGTCCAGCTGATTCCTCGGGAAATAGGTTACGTACGTTAACGGCTCGCTGCTTTGCCTCTCTCTTCTCACTTAGCCCAGTGGTGGGTCGAATTCACTTTTATTCACATCGACTCGCGGCTTGTCCTGCTTTTGGAGAGACGGGATTCCGAGAGAGGCTCACATTTCTTGTTCGAAACAATCCTTTTTGGAATTTAGCTTGATTCAATACCGACTCTTGTGGAGTATTATACTTACTTAGGTGCTAAATCTACACCGGAAAACTTTCTCAAAAAAGCGTTTGATTTAGAATCGTTTTCACTTGGAATTCTGAACCTTAGAAAAATATTCATTCGAAACTTAGTTGGATTTGTTTACTAATCTCGAATATACAGAAGTTGTTTTTATAATTTAATCGAGAAATCATTCCTGAAGGCTCCAAATTTTTGCTTGGCAGGACAATCCAAGAAGAAGAAGAAGAAACATGGTGCCAACATCGCTTCTAGCGGTCAGTGTCCTGGTGGTTGCCTCGCTAGTCCGTGGTCAGGACGCGCCCGTTTATCCGGACGGGTCTATCCGGCTGGTGGGAGGTCGGAATCCGACAGAAGGCAATGTGGAAGTGTTCTATCGGGGTCGGTGGGGCTCCGTTTGCGACGATGAATGGGACATTCGAGAAGCATATATCGTCTGCAAGATGCTTGGATACAACAGGGCCGTGAGGGCTACATTCAATTCCCAGTTTGGTCGTGGAAGAGGTAAGTGATTTTTAGGTTATTTTATTTGTAAATTTTTCAGTTTTTTATAAACATGTATTTTCCCATGGATATGATAAATATTTAGACAGCTATTTTTTATGGTTTTCTCTTATGGTTATAGAAAGGTCTTTATTTAGATATTTTTGAATTTATTAATGTTTCTAAAGAAATTGATATTGAAAGGAGATATCAACTAAATCATCTAAGAGCTAAACAACTTAGCAAGAGGGAAAATTTAATTTCACTGATTGATATTTAAGTTTAAAAATTTTATATTTTTATAAGTAAATATTTTTTTAAACTTTTATACTACTGGAGTGAATGGTTTAAAATGATAACCAGCAAACAAAATAATAAAATACTCAAATATACAAAATTTTAAAATATGTGTTATTTGAAAAGTTGTCAGTCCGTATCCTTTAAGTTGTCACAATCGTTAAAACAAATAATAAAAAGTAGGCAATCTAATCTAAAAAATTGTAATAAAACTATTAAATAATTCCAAGAATTCGTAGTATGCAATTTCATTTTAAAAATCGCATAAAAAATAAAATACAGTTTAAAAGAAATTTTAAAAAATCATGTATGCATTTATTATCTTGTTATATTTTTAATACAAAATTGCAATAAACTGTTTAATAGAAAATTGCAATAACATTATTAAATATTTCCAAGACTTCGTAGTAGGCAATTACATTTTAAAAATCGCATTGAAAGTAAAATGCAGTTAAAAAGAAAAAAAATCCTATATGCATTTGTTATCTTGCTATATATTTTTTAATACAATCTCTTAGTTTACAAAAGAAAGTAGTCGAAGGAATTGTAATGAACAGTTAAATAAATTTACACCTAATACGCTATGATAAATAAATCTCACTTATTACTTTCTAAATAAACTTATACTAAAATAGAAATCTAATTATAGAATATAAGTATTTTAAAAAAATGATATTCTTTCCAAGCTAGTTATTTTAAATGTTGGTAAAATAGCCCAATCCAAACATTACCTAACCGATCAATTAAAATCATCAAATCTAGAACAAATCTAAAATTGCCCCAATTCCAAACCTTCTAAAAATTTCCATAATTAAACTAACCGTTAAGAAACTCATCTGAAGTGGAAAATTAGATATACAGTTCTGTTGTAAACTGAAAGTGTCCTAACACTCAAAACTAATTACGTCTTTTTCGCAACGTAATAAGACATTACAAATAAACATCATTTGCTGCTATTCCGTCCGATTCAGCACGCGACTGTTGATGGTATCCAAAACGCTTCCTTCCTCCCGCTTTAGAACACAGACAAAATGCAAGTAATAGAAAGAAATTGTTTCTGCTTGGTGGCACACAGTTACGGTAGCATGTAATGAATGGTGTTGAGGATTGTAATGCTGCGGTCTTGTCTACTAGTTGTATGAAGTTAAGGGGGAATGGGAGCGCTGGACCGCGGGTCTCCAAACCCAAGTGCCTCAGTGTTAATCCAATGGCGAAAAAAGTATTTTCTCTGCCACATTTCTCTGGCTTATTGAATATTTTTACAAACGGGTTTTTTTAATAATAAATGTAGATAACTTACATGTCTCTATCTTCCTACTTTTGAAATTGCTTCGAATATTTTGTGTAAAATTATTTATTGAAAATTAAAAAAATATTCGAACCAATTTCAAAAAGTGGGAAGGTCGGGACCTGTAAGTCAGCTATATTTATTACACAGAAAAAATCCGCTTGTAAAAATATTCAATACAGCCGGATAAATGTGGCAGAGAAAATATATTTTTCTCCATAGGATTAACACTGAGGCACTTTGCTTTGGAGACCCCCGGTCCAGTGCGCCCATTCCCCCTTCAGGGAGTCGGATGGATTTACATCGGGATCATGTTTCGTAAATGGATATATATAGCTTTAATTTTTGGGAAACAAGCATACAGATACATTTGAGCACAAAAATAAATCTTTTTGTAGAAAAAATACATTTGGGCACATAAATGATTCATTTTGTAAAAAAAAAATATTAAAAAATTCGGAAATAAAGAGGAAAAACATAAAAAAATATTCTACCTTCGATAAAAAAAACATTCATGAACCAAATAATAATGTTTGTTGATAAGTGAGAGAGATTTAAAGTCTTAGCGTATTGAAGGTTTTAAAAATGGGAAAATATCGGACGGAGATATAATTTTTACATAAGCTTGGTTTTAACAAAACTGACATAAATGATAAATTTCAAAGATCATAACTAAAAATAATTCCTTAATGTTATTTACTGTGAATTTCTTACGCTGGTTTTAAAGCTTTATGTGTTTGCATAAACTATATAAGTGAAATGTAATAAATATTTTAACATGCTTTTGCAAAATAGAAATCGTCCTCGTTATTTGTATTTATTGTAGGATAAACTTTTTTACAATGTAGTCACGCAATTTTTTTTAAACTTTTGATGTTAAAGTGGTCAAATTTTTGAAAAATTTATTAAATATTTTAAAATTAAATTTGCCTTTATAACTTTAAATGTATATTTTATTATTACGTTTATCGTAATATGCGTAATAGTTTGCTTTATCATTAAAAGTTTTATAGTTAATTGTTCGAAATTAAATTAACTGTGTAATTTTGACACAGTAAACTGTATCGTCTGCGAAGTGTCATTTTAATAAAATTTAAACATTTCTATATCAATAATAAAATGTCGTCCTCCATTGCCATATAAAAACCGGGAACAATGAACAACTGCTATTTTCAAACAGCAAAAACATTTTCTCATCGGTGGCATACCTCGGACCCACCTTTTTGCTTTCCTCACTGGCATTTTGCTTCTTTTGATACGTAAATCGAAGACCCTTGACATGTATTTCGTTTTTTATCGCGTTTTTCTTCTGCTGTTTCGACGTCACTAATAGGCGGACGTCATAATATCTATCGCCATATACTATTTCCTGTGATATTGGCCTGGATAGGTGAAATATTTGGAAAGAGTAACCTTAATTTTTAATTGTAAATGGCGGAAAGGACTTTTATGTGAAATATGTGTTTTCATTATTGTTGTTAAGTGATTTACTACATTTTTATAAGCGAACACTATTAAAACCTATTCGATTTTATAACGTTATTTCTATATTTCAAAGTTAGTAATTGATGGAAGTCATAACATCTATCGTCATGTACTATTTCTTGTGATATTGGCCTGGATAAGCGGAATATTTGGAAATAGTAACCTTAATGTTTGATTGTAAATGATGGAATATATTTTTATGCCGAAATATGTTTTCTCCATGTTGTAATCTATTGCATTTTTATAATCGTTAACCGAACACCTTAGAAATATATTTCGTTTTTATGACGTTATTCGTATATTTCGACGTCAGTAATTGATGGAAGTCATAAGTTCTATCGTCATATACTATTTCCTGTGATATTGACCCGGATAAGAAGCGAAATATTTGGAAACAGTAACCCTAATTTTTAATTGTAAATGGCGGAGAGGATTTTTATGCGAAATATGTTTTCTCCATATTGTGATCTATTTCATTTTTATAATCGTTAACCGAACACTTTTGAAGCACATTTCGTTTTTCTGACATTATCCCTAGATTTTGAAGTCAGTAATTGATGGAAATCATAACATCTATCATCATATACTATTTCTTGTAATATAGGCCTGGATAGGTTAATATTTGGAAGCCGTAACTGGCCTTATTATTTTAATTGTAAGTAGTGGAAAGGACTTTTTAAATTAAATATAGGTTTTCAACATGCTGTAAATAATTAATTTTATTTTTATCAACACACTTTACAATAGTTTTTTTTATCAAGTTATGTTTATGTTTCTAAGTCATGAAAGGCATATATATCCGTCAAAACATCGATCGTCATATTCTAGTTCCTGTAATAAATATTACCTGATAGTAATTGACCTTAATTTATTTTTTTAATGTAAGCGGAGAAACGTATTTCTATACGAAAAAGAGATATTTTCATCACGTTGTTATTTGTTATATTTTTATGGGATTATCTAAAATGGTTTGTTGTTATTATTATTCCACAAACTGTTGAAAATAGATTATATATTTTCCATAAGTATTTATTTGCGGCAATGAAATTTATTTAGAAATAGTGTATTATCTTAAATTGTAATTTATATTTTTATATGGCAAGCATTATTGCGTATAGTTAATGTAGTTGAAAAAAAGTAATGTAATTTTTTAAAACAACTGCTATTTTTTGTTTCAATGTTCAAAAAAGCATTAACGAACTACTTCATATAAAACTGCATGTAGAAATATATTTTTGAAAATAGCTCAACAAAACTCAAATTTTTGCTATGGAAACTTAATTTCTTGAACTTTCATTAGTTTTATTTAATAAATAAAGTTACATAAACATATTAAACTTTTTTCTCTGTAAATAAGTAAATTCAATGGTAGCATTCAGGGTTGGTTCAATGGTAGCAATCAATGGTTTAGAAAACTATGTAAGAAATAGGCATAAAACATTTACTTTTTAGAAACATTAATAAAATAAAATTAATTGGTAAAGTAATCGAAATTTCTTTTTAAAAAAATACTAAACTATAAAATACGGAGGAGTAAGTTCAAAAAAATATCATATACTGTAAATATGTTGTCGTGCTTAAATTTATTATATATGTTATATATAATATTATATATATATATTATATTTTATATATATTATTATCTATTTATATAATATATATATATATATATATATATATATATATATATATATATATAATATATATATATATATATATATATATATATATAATATATATATATATATATATATATAATATATATATATATATATATCGTAGGCGTCATTTAAGAAGCGATTTTTCGAAATTTGAACCCAAACGGGTGTAGGAGTGCAAAACGTGAACCGATTTCTCCATAGGAATAGCATTGTAAGATTAGAATTTATACTTTTTATTTCAATTTAAAAGAAATTTCAGCACGTTCAGAAAAAAAAAGAGCACGTGGGTTTAATTTGCTGGATTGATATGTGAATATCATTATTTTATTTATTGATTTTAAATCTTTTGATTTTTTTTATGGGGGATCAGATTTCCTCAACTATATTTTAATTATGTTTCCGAATTTAATTTAATTGGTGTTTACAACTGGTAAGTAATGAAGATATGAAGGAATATTTTCAGCATAAAAAAATAATAAAGAATTTATACTTTATAAAACTTTTCCAACCATACAAGATGATGAATGTCTGTTTTGTTTTTTGATGTTAAGATTGCTTAATGGTCGATTGAATTTTGGAATTGGCGGCTTTTGGCGAAGTTGAAAATTGAACGTAGGGTAGCTATCCCCATCCAGTTATATGTGTTAAGGTTAGTTTAAATTATCGTTGCACTAGGTCTACACACGAGGGCTATTGGAAACGAGAGTCGTAATTTAGAACCACTGTCAAGTTACGGGCCGATACATGAGTAGGTACCCAATGCAACTTTTAAGGGCGACATCGTACGCAGCATTGGGAATTTGGAGGAAATTTAAATTGCCCTTCCTCTACACGGAGTATTATTCGTCGGAAATTTTTTGGCTGCACGAGCCGTTTATAGGTCGGCAGTTATTTTGGCGATGCCCGCACCTGAAACTGGGACCTACCGCATGCAAAACGAAAGTCTTTACCGACTGGGCCCCCCAGCCCTTATCGAGTTGTATGAAATATGAAGTGGAATGGTTTACCACATTTGGGCACTTTCGTTGCGCTAATCGTGAAATAGAAACATGCTATTATATCATAGCTGTTCTGGCAATTTGAACAGGGGCCTATGGGAAAGCCATCAAACTCCTGGAAGGACCAGGATACAATCAACCCCTCATGTTAGAATGGGAAGACCCCCTAATACCAGAATGGGAGGAGATTATAATATCCTGATAGAGTGGACCAGTGGAGAGGGGATCACTTGGTATGAAATATAAGTTTACATTAAAAAAAATCTACTAATTAGGGTTATTAAGGCTAAACCTTTGCAACGCCGTGTTTTCCTTCCCAAATTTCCTTATATTTCTAACTCTGCAATGGCAACAATCGAGTTTGTTTATACTTTATATTTTAAAATAAGGAAATCAGAACAATGAAGGAAAATTGACAGGATCAACTTATAAACAAAGTCGCGCAAGTAAATTTTCTAATGTAAAACAAGTAGGTTTGTTACAGAATCTGCCACTTAAACCGCTTCCACACAACATTTGTGCTCAACAGGAAACAAACTATTTACACACCTCAGAAAGAAATTCGCCAAACAGGGCATTTAGCTATTTGTATTTCAAACTTTTAAACGCCAAAATTAACTATTTTCATTAATCGACTTTCTCAGATTTAATAATAATTATACTTTATCGTTTGCTAAATTTTTTTGAAGTTCGAAGAATAATGATGTAATCTGTTTCAATAAATATCTTTGTGTCGCCACAGTTTCTCGTTTACATTTCTTCCAAAAATTCAGTTATTTATAGTTTTTTAAATTAATTTACAGTTCGAAAAATATATAATTAGTACAATTGATGCTTTAAAAATAAAAGTGAAACTTTGCATATTTTTTATGCCAAGTTAGAATTCTCTATTCATCTTTCTTCATACGTATACAATGAACCATAAAAAGAACTCTATTGTGATATTGCAACAATCCAAACTGAATTATATCACATCAGTAGTTCAAAGTTTCAAAAGTTTTTATTTTTATTTTAAATAAAGTTTCTCGTACGTTTAACGAAACAGCAACGGTGAAAATATTGAATAAAAATTGAATTTTCATGTTATTTCAATGTAGATTAAATTTTTTGTTATTTAAATTTTAAATAAACTTCTAATTTAAAAATTTTTAATGAAATTTGGAATGTAGCCTAATCTGATTTTTTGCTTCAAAATGACGTATCCCACTTGTTTGTGAGACTTACGGTTCGTTCTGTGAAAGTGGGTGACAGACTGACGGACGGACAGACAGACGGACTGAACGATTATAATACCTTCCACTTTTTACGTTATAAACGTAGTGTCGAAGCTAAAACATGTATAAAAAATATTGAACTATTTGATAATTATTAAAAATGGATATTTTGGAAAATTAAAAAGATAAAAAACTTTTACGTACCAGGAAAAGTTAGTTAAATTTCATACCAGATTTTTAAAAAACTTGGAATGTTAAAAATGTCAAATAATTTATTTGAAAAAAGTAAATAATTATTCAAAATCGTTAAGCATATAATTAATAAAAGATGGTATAAAAAACTTCAGAATAAATTATATACATTTAAGATTTTAATGGGGTTTCAAGAAATGGCAGGGTTGTAATATTTGTCGAATTTCGCATAAAATGTTATCTGTGGCAATTTAGCCGGATTTTCATTGCCAAGGTTGATGTAATATCAATTTGGCAGGATTACCAGATTTGGCGATAAATTGCCGGACATGTTCCTTTAGGTTAACCAAACATACACAATATTAGGCAGGTTTAATGTATGAAAATTTAAATTATAATTTCTATCAAATGAACTACCAAACACTATTGTTAAAAAAAACTTGTGGAATTCACGTGGTTTGCTAAAATCCAGTTACGTCAATATATTTTTTCACGTTATTTCATAGTTGAAATAGAAAATTTCAAATTGTTTTTAAACATAGTTTCTAAGCGTTGACAGCTACCACGGTTTTCAATTTAGTTACAAATGGATCTTAGTCAAGCAGTGAAATATTTTCGCAATAATCTTGGCAGGAGAATCGCAAGAAGTGAAACTCCGGAGCAAGCAAACATAAAATTCAATAACTTAATATACATATGGGTCATTCCACGTAAAATCAACCAAAAAAAAGTTGTATATATCACATTGAAAAAAATTTATAAGCATTATTAGCAATTAATAATTAATTTTAAAAGAATACTAAAGTGTAGACTAAAATGTTTCAATGAACGATTAGCGAGCGAAGCGAGCCAGGATCGCGAAGCGATCCAAAGGGAACTGCGCAAGTTCAAAGGGAATTTTCAAAATCCAAAGGTACTTTTTTACACTTCGCTGATCGCGTGTGTAAAAAATGGCTGACAAATTTCGAAATTTTCACTTTCACTTGGATTATTTTCGTCCTTGGCTGCCTTGTTCCTAAGTTAAAGTGTCAAAACGAACAGCGCATGAAAACTTCATCTCCTATATTTATGTTGATTTAAAGAATTCATGAATAACTTAATGTAAATACTTTTACTACATATCTTAGACATTCTTTTTTATTGAAATGTCAGAAGAAAAAAAGTGTTCAGTCAGAAGTAAAAAAAAAACTGTGTTTGCGATATTTCGATGTTATAAGTTCTCAGTCGTATTTCGGATGTTATAATAAGTTAGATTACGATTTTTATTTTTATGCGCTACATAAATCTTAATTAATTTTACTTAAAATCTCAAAAATGTAGATATTCGAAATAGGAAACAGGGTAAATAAAAAATAATAGCGGCTAACCTGAACCTAGACTAACATACATAATAAAGACATTTAAATAGTTTACAGAAATACATTTATTCATTTATCAAACCCTAAGGGATTACTTTTCAACAAAATATAACTAACGAACTAAGGGCTGTATTGAGTTGTATTATACCTATACGCTAACACTCATTTGCCGTCCCTTTATTGTTCACATTAGCTTAATAATATTTTTTGAAGCAAAGTTGTATAGTTCCATCCGTGTTTTTACCTATTTTAAACATGAAGTTCTTTTACTTTGGATAAAACTACAATTTTAATACTCAAGTTAATAACTTTAACTTCTAAATATAAATTTTAAAATTGTCTACATTGCCAAAATTCGCATCTGTAGTCTTCAGCCCTACTTATCCTATCAAGAAATACGGCTCTGGTGACAAGCAGGTCCTGATTATCGCCTAGGCCTACAAGGCCGTGGTCTTGGGCCCATTTTTTTAGGGAGGCCCCAAAATTGGCTTTAAACTTATAAATTTTGCCTCACATGTAATTATTTCGAATCATTTTATGGTAAAAACAAAATAAACGGTTTCTAAAAAGTTACAGTTTTTAAAAGTATTGTTTTAATGTAATGTTTGTATTGTTTTTGCTTTTCTAAAAAATCAAACACTATGATAGATTAATATTATTGAATGTGACGATTGAAGTTACTTTAAAAGGTCTTGTTTTTTCAACTATGTATTTTTTTGGTTAAAATATCAGTCCGAAAAGGGCCCCCAAAAGTATCCGGGCCTTGGGCCCAACCGGTAATTGTCAGACCCTGGTAACAAGTAGCAAGGTAACGAAAAGAAACGACAAAAAACGGAGCTTTTCTAACCAACAATCGAAACTAAATCCACGAAGAATTATTGTTGTATATCTCTGTTTATGGCAACTGTTTGGTAATCAGAAACAACACCTGATGCTTTTCCCCGTCTGAATTTAGCACTTTCTTCTTCAACAGTTGCTCAGGGCAATGACCAGATAGTTGTGGCTTTGATAAAGAGGAGGCTGCTCAGAGAGAATGGTCATTTGCGTGCGCGAAGTGGCACATCCGAATATCACGAATGTGTTGTTCAGAGCTCCAGGGGCACATGTCCACGCTGTAAGACGTTTGGTGTAAACTCACTTTTGAAACCGGTAGCAGCATGTGATGGCTACAGGTTTATAGAGTAAAATTGCAGCATAAAACGTAGTACATATACCAATGTGAAGTTCTGAGAACGTAAATTCTGAATTATGAGGAAAAATATTACTAGTTGTAGGAATACAGCAGCTATTTGCGATATTGAGGCGACATTCGTGACTTCGATGAAATGTAATTATTTTCGAAAATGAAAGAAATAATTATTTTGAAGACCGTAAACACTTGTTTCGAGGAGAATTGTGCAGATATTTTTGTCAACCATTAACTTCTACGTTCTTATCAGCTTAAGATTTATTTGAAATACGAAACATTGGATAAAGACGCCAAGACGCACATGTTCGTTAACAGAAATTGACAAGTTTTTCTATGTAATTTTGCCTTTTAACTTACCTTTGATTTCTTTTTAAAAAAAAATTTTAAGAATGTTCTTTTGATTTCGAGTTAGAAAGCTTTTTTTCTATATTTATAACTGCAAAAAATGAAAATATTCACTTTTTGAAATATACCCAGATATTACTATTTGTACAATGATCCCTCGATATTATTTTATACTAGTTTTTTCCACAAATATCAAAGTTCATTAGTGTACGTTACTTGGTCATAACTTATTCTGCACTAGTATAATTGTAAACCATTTTATGTAAATAAATTACCAATCCTCATAATTTTAACTTACTATATAACATAAAACTTTTGCTCATTGGATGTTGGATAATTTGGCGAGAAAATAGATCTAGCTACCCACACCCATTATACAGCTCTAACACAATGACCTTCGAACAACCGACCAGCTTATAAATTATTTATAAAAAAAATTACCTATTTGGCGAATTTTAGTTAATAATTTGGCGAGTTTGGCAAAGTATTTGGCAAAAAAATAAAGACATAAAACACTAATAGCTCTAGTGCGATGGATTAACCATCATAGTTCAGTAATAGCTTAACTATACATTTATTGCTTAAATATGCATACGTGCAGTCAACAGAAAAATCAATGAAAAAAAAAACATCAAATAAACCCACAATGAAATCCGGGAATGAAGACTGGCGGAATTACGTCACTTGAAACGTGTCAATTATTTTTCAAATAATGAATTTAGTTTCTGAAAGTAATGGCAAAAGAATAAAATAAACATTTTGAATTTTAAATGTTTCGTTAAAAGTTTTTTAATTTTTTCAGCCGATGGCATCAGGAAAGAGAAAAAAATGACCGGATTTGAGCGAAAGTGGTGTATTTTTTTCAGAAAATTCGAATTTTCTCTAAAAATGAAACAAATATGAAAAAACTAAGCCTCAGGTGCACACGTTAGTATTAAAGGGAATCTATCTTTAAAATTTCGAATTCCTGTGGGCAGTATAAGTAGGTCTTTACGATCCGATAACAGACACACAGACAGACAGACTCTTTCTTTTATTATTATAGATGTTTTCCAATATAAAGGTTATTTAGTGTAGGTTACTGGTCTTACTTATCTCGCACTAAGTATAATTGTAACCATTTTATATAAATAAACATAAGCAAGCACATATTTTAACTGTATGTATAACGTGAACATTTGCTACAAATGTACTGTTGGTAAATACTATACTCACAAAAAGAATAATATAATAAATAGTAATTGAGAAATAAGTTGACCAGAGGCTATAAATAGACAGCTGAAAAGTTCCACTCAAGCTCAAACGATAATGGATCAAATCAAGAACTATAAACCAGCCAACACATTATTAAAGAAATGCAAATTAACAAATGTGATGTGTTGTAAGGAATCGTGGCAACGCTAACATATACAGATACGTACGTCTTTTCATTCAGATAAATATAGTGCTTGTTACCTATCAAAAGATAACAAAGATCAAACTCTCAATCATACGATCTTCACAACAATTCATTCACCTAGCACATCCCATTACAACTCTTCACTCTTCAATAACAAAAAGTCGGTAACTACCCAGATATGATCTCAACTCATAACGCACCTTCCTAACAATGGCGTCTTAAAATACCCTGGTTCGGTCACGCCATTCGAAATCGGATTAGAACTCAGGATATAATAGCCTATAATAGTCTGTCCACACTTGCGTTCCCGCTTCTTGACTCTTAAGGCATGCGTCGGTGCTATATCACCGTGCGTTATGCACCGGGCACGAACACTAAAATAAAAATAAGGCCGATCAGACCACCTTTTTTTTTTTTTAAGAAGCCCCAAAATCTGATCATCTAGTTTACATATGTTGATACCAGTACATGAAATTGTGTGTTCCATTAAAAAAAATATTCAAATTGAATTCATAATGTTTGATATTCAACAAATAATAATTTTGATGCTAATAAAATACGCCCGATCAGACCGCCAATTTTTAAAGAGCCTAGAAATCTGATCCAGATAATATAGTTCACATATACTCACACTAGTACATGAAATTGTGTGTTAGATTTAAATTTGTTTTTAATTTATTGAAATTAAGTTTAAAATGTTTGACGTTCAACAAATACCAATTCCCCGTTAGACATGATATATTATAGTAGATATTGAAATTAGTTATATTTCAGACGGCTACATTGTAAAGGGTCCTTCGTATAAAATGCGGACTTAAAAGTGGAAGGCATGCAATGTTTGCAATGTGGCGCATGCAACATATAGTCGGAGATGGGCATGAGGAGTAGAAAATAGACAAGGATCCTCAGTCCAATTATGAACATGTTCGACAACCGAATCCTTTGTACGTTGCCACTATATACGAAGCACGCCGACAGAAAGGAAAATCGGAAAGTACAGAAGTGGGTTGTTGAAAAATGAAAGCTCTCATTTTGTAGTCTGTAGCTCGGAGCGTGTGGTTGTGGTAGGCTAATTAATCTTTCTTTGAAGCCATTAAGAACGAATGATCTTCGCTTTTTTATCTGATGCATAATGATGCATAATTTGAAGGATGGAATCGCAAAACTCACATTCTCCGAAGCAAAACTAAGATATAGGGTCCGTTCTATTCATTGGCCACTTATGATAATGGTTGAATCAATTGGACGAAGTCGCCAATGACCGGCCGGGCCCTAAATCTTAGTTATGCTTTGGAGAATGATAGTTTTGAAACTACACCTTTCATTTTGATTTGACCAACTAGAGCACTGTTAATTGTGTGTTAGTTTGACGCACGGTGTTTTGGATAGCTTTTCTAGGTAGATTTTGCCTAATGATGGTGATTGAACAGACATTGAACTTGTTTTAATGAGCACTAGCTGACGACATCTTGACAAAGGCTGTAAAAAAATTATTTTTTTCCAACAACAAATAAAAAAATAGTTTTTCTTCCTTGAACCAATACAGTTAAAAATGCATAAAATAAAACTATTTTAAAAATAAAAGTTCAGATGCCGTATTGAATATTTTAATGCTTATTCATGATTTTTAACATATCATTGCTTTAACAACACTAATCGAAGGAGTAAATTATGTCTTAGCAGACTTATATTCAATATCAGTTAAAAGAGAAAGTCCTCTATTTTAGATTTTAAATTGGGATGCACCTCTAACTCTATGCCTTTTTGAATTAGAAACTGAGATTACTAAAATTAATTTATTCTTTCTTCATTAACAAAAATATCATTTCAATTGTTTTTTCCTTCGTATCTATATCTATACTTTTCTCTAATAGAGAAAAAGTTCTCTAAAGGCTTCATTTCACGGTCTTTGTCTGAGCGTTATCGCGTGCTACGCGTTTGAATCGTTTCCAACAAGTTGCACTAAACAGTATTTTTCTGGTAAACTTTGTTTAATTTTTCTGTAGAATTCAATGTAAATCATTCATTTTGCTAGAAATTAGATAATCATTGATTGGTGTTCAATAACTATTTGTTGTGTCATTCCGTATACTTAGCAATAAAACTTTACGTAAGAAGTACGTCTCCATTTCAGAGAAGCAAAAACATTAAGGGGGGGGGGGGGGAAACAAATACTATCAAAATGTGTTTTTTCAAAAATTATGCTTAATCTCTGTTGTCGGACAGCTTCCTTTGAAGGCAAATACGTTAACGCTATCGTTTTAACTATGTACAGAGGGTTCGAGCCCCTGCTGAGTCGTCAGATTTTCTGGATGGGAAAATCTTGGGAACGCATGTCCTCTATGATTATGTGGCATGCAAAAGATCCCTTGAGTAGTTGGCTTTGGATCTATCGGCAAAGTTGAATCTCCGCATGCTTTAACATCTACAGATAGCTCAGATTCATTGTAATATAAGCGTCAAAATTGGTAGCGAGAGTCGCCTAGATGGTTCCATAAAAAATGGCTCTCAGTTCTGGGGGATATGCCGAGTAGGCAAAGGCTTGACCGCCAATAAAGCAGTTCCATTGGAAAAAAAAGTTAAAGTTATCGTTTTAATTATGTACCAAGGATTTTACCTTTCTGTCCATTTTATTAAATGACCAAATAAATTGCCAAATGGAAATGGGATCGTGAAAAATGAAAGGAAAGGTATTGAGCTGCAAGCGAATGAAGTTCGAATAATGAAGTAATTAATCTTTCTTCGGAGCTGTAAGGAAGGGATAATATTATTGTGTTTTTTTGTTTGTTTCTGATGCATAGAAAGGTATTATTTAGATTTCATCAATTGGAGCAATGTTAATGAGGTGTTGGGGTTTGGTAAAGTGACTAAAAATTAATTCTATCATCAGTTTCTTTAAGTTGATATGTTTTGGGGATAAATTACCGTGAGTTAATTTAAAAGTTTTAAATTTTAAATATGGTTTTGTAATTTGTACTTTTCATTTTATAATGTGTGAAGTAAGCCTTTTCATTTGCTGAAGTTACCAATAGGATAAAAATGTGAAAACGATTAACTTTGTTGGTAACAAAAAGAAGTTACTTTTATAGTGGCATATAGTCGTTAAGCCCTGATTAAGAACAAAAATATACTTGATGTCTATTTATTAGAAAATTTTAATTACTTTATAAATTCATTTTAAAGTATGGATGCATACATTTTTTCTGTTACATTTATACGAATTGAAGATGTAAATGTGTGATTACTGTAAATCAATTAAACTTACTATCGACGATATTTTGGGCTGATGTTTTTTTGACATATAATTAGGGGGAAACTTTCATTTAAAATTCCACATTTAATACTCTTAGGGATAAGCAAATTGGCTAAAGTGTAAACCTGTTTTCACTGCATGAGATTAAAATTTAAATTTTCAATGGAAATTTAATTCCATTTAGTTTTTCAAATTATATTTATATAGCAGATGATAACAAAAGACTTTTCCCAAACTTCAAATTTTTTATCATAATAAAATTATAAAATATTTAAATTTTTTAAAATATGTTTGTTGCTGGGAAATCTGAAAATCCGGTGACTTTTTTATACGTCTTTATCCCTCGTAGGGTTAACATAATATTGATAAATAAAAACTTAAAATTTATCAAAAGAAAAAAAGTATTTCAGTTTTTTTATAGAAAATAGATAACTTGATGAAGTTTTGTTTTAAATACTGCAGTTTTCTCATGACTATGAACATTCATCACTTCTGAATGTTCAAAACTTCAAAGACCGAGAATAATTGAAGAGCTTAGTGGAAGAACATGCTATGTGACATTTTTGAAAAAAAAAAAGATATTTTTGTGTCAATGAACCTATTATTTCATCCTTTAAAGATAAAAAGTTTTCCTTTATTCATGAACTTTAAATTAAGTACAATGTTTACCGTTTGCAAATACCGTTTTTAACGGATTTACAGTCCCTGGACAAATTATTAGACGCACTGCAAGATTTCCTGTATCAATCAATGATGAACAAAATACCTTTAGAAGGACATTTGTGTTCCTAAGCTTAAGCTATTGAATAGAAAATACTATCTGCTATACTTAATACATATATATCGACATCTTTTTTAATGATATGGCATTCTTTGGTATGTTTTCATCATTACTAAAAAAATACAGTGCGTCTAATAATTTGTCCAGGGACTGTAAGTGCAAACGAAAAACTTTAAAGCTATTTTTCTCGTTTTCAAATTTTTGTTACATAGCACGTTCTTCCAATAAGCTCTTCAATTGTTTTCGTCCTTTTTAAAGTTTTTTTTAAGAGTCACGACTCATAAACTGTAAAACCGTGCCAAGAGAAATGAGAGTGAACACAAAAAGAAGCAAAAATTGAGAAGAGCAATTTTCAAAGAAGTTTTCCATCAAGTATTTGCATTGTTCACAGCTTTCTAACTTTTAAACGGTTTTACGAAACACGAAAATAAGAAATGAAAAAAAAATCTTTTTAAATGAAAGCTTTGTTTGGGGCTACAAGGATTCACTTGAGAAAGAGTTATTTTGCTGTGATGCATTTCAATAATTACAATTGTGCAAGTGATTTAAACTTTTTACGGTGAGAATTAATAACCTTTGACTTTCCCATTGAAAAATACATCGTGTTTTTATTACCTACAGTTTTCCTTTCTTACTAGGTTAGTGATATGGTATAGTTCTTTACAGTTTTAAACTGGATATAGAAAGAAAAATTAATTGAAAGTGAAACTACTTTTGAAATGAAAGTGCTATTCTAAAAATTTGAATGCGGTTATATTACTTTCTCCTGTATATAAACGGATGCTTACAGAGTCATTGACTTTTATGTTATTTTTATGAGTGATATCTATTCTTAAACTTTGCCCAGATCTTTAAAAAAAAATCAAACCGCAATGTCTTTTGAATGTACTTATAGGAAGTGACATTCTTTATTCACGCAACTTCAAAGAAAATATCTGCATTGTGTTTCAAGTTGGATATCGAAAATTTTCCCCCGCAAATAATAAAAAAAAAATTTAACATTTTCCTACACTATAGCTTCTATAGTGTAGCCTACAAAATTATTTTGAAAATGATATTGGCTACTCTCCGATCGTGAGACCCGGGTTTTTACGCATTTTGTCCAACAATTTTTCTTACAATAGCTTTAAATTTAAAAAATTATAATTTACGAATTATTATTCCTAATGTACTTTTTTTATCTGAAATGTTTTTGAGATCATCTCTTTAAAAAAACCGATTCTAATTTTTAAACAAGTGTCTTATTTTAACTAAATTAAATTTAAAATTTATAAATACAAATACAAAATTGTGTCCACCAACAACAGCCCAGAGGCCCAGCAAGGTTGGTCCAAAATATGGTTATACACGAAAACAACCATACATATTTTCTCATTTCCAGGAGTTTGTAGTGGTCTACAGGGATTGAAAAACTAAACTAAAGTCAAAATGAGTGTCTATTAATTACCTGGAGCTGTCTAATAATTTCTCCGCTTGTATGATCATCGATTATATACCTTTTTCAGATTTTCAGGATATTTAATCAATTAAAATTAAAAGAGGAATGATCTTAATTCTAGGAAAAATAAGGTTTCCTGAGAAACAAATTTGAATCAATTGCAACCATATTCATTAGTTAGACAGGGGAAAAGTTTCATTTTTGTCAACCAATTATTCTTACCCTAAAGTATTTTCATTATTTAAATAGCCATTAGTTAATTTTTGATTAAGGATTACTAAAAAACACAAGCAATTAATGTAAATTAAAGAGGTTGTTTTAAACTTCTGCGACCTGAAAAAGAGACACAAGAAAAACTAAATCATGTTCAGGTGGCAAAAATAGCATCAGAGATGATGCATTACGTTATTTAGCATATTTGTGTGTGCAAAACATTTTTAAACATATTACCCTTAATAAGTATTAGCTCAGTAACACAATATCATTTCAGCATTTTTATGTTCTAGGTACTTGATAGATCCACTACTACAATGGTTTCATTAAAAACAAGAAGTTCATAAAGAAATAAAATAGCCTACTTTCCTGTTACTTAAATACTTACTGAAGTTCTAATCGGGAAAAAACTAGGTTCCTAACAGTAAATATCATCAACAACCGTTTCTACACTAGATTTATACACATTAGAAAAAAAATCGAAACACAGCATCCAGCTATAATTTAAACTTCTAGCCAAATTCAACTATTTTCCTTAATATTCTTTCGCAAATTAACTTAATATTATTTATCGTCTGCTCGATTTATTTGTAGTTCGAAGAATAATTAAATATTTATTAATAACAAAAGTAATGAAACTACTCCAAACTGCATTAAAAAATAAGAAATGTAAATTAAAACTAAGCATTATTGTATGCATAAATATGCCTTGCAGCTTTCTTGGTAAACAATTAATGAACAATCAAAGAATCAAATTGTGCTACATTTTATGACGTCATTCGAAACTGATTCATGAAAATATTATTTTGCTTCAAATATATTTAAATAAAGTTTCTCATGTTATTGTTGATTTGGCAACAGTGATTTAAATGACTCAAAATTGAATTTCAATGCTAATTCAATGGGAAATTCGCCGACAGATAGTAGATTTATGTCCGTCCGGACGTACAGACAGACGGACAAAAAGTATGAAAGTTGGGTATCTGAGGTCATAGCTTTCTAACAAAAAAAAGAATTTTTAAGATCCGATGGATAGAACTGATTTTGGAAGGGGGGTACGGACAGACAGACAGATGGTCGGACAGACAGACATACGAACAGACAGACGGACATCGACCGAATTTCAATACCTACAGTGATTTAAGTGACTCAAAATTGAATTTCAATGCTAATTCAATGAGAAATTCGCTGACAGATAGTAGATTTATGTCCGTCCGGACGGACAAAAAGTATGAAAGTTGGGTATCTGAGGTCATAGCTTTCTAACAAAAAAAGAATTTTTAAGATACGATGGATAGAACTGATTTTGGAAGGGGGGTACGGACGGACAGACAGACAGACGGACATCGACCGCATGTCAATACCTACTTTTTCATTTTTTTAATTCTTTCATAAAAAAAGAAAAGTAGGCTAAAAAATTACTAAATAAACTAATAATTCTACATTTATTCGAATAATATTAGTTATATCTTTTAAAACCCGTCAAAAACTTGTTGCAAAAAACGCCTGCACAGCATTTAACTATTTTTAATAATCATTGAAGTAATACAAACGGATTCCAACTCAAAACGCAACCAAAACACAAAGCCGCACTTTCATTTCCCACAAATTAACATTCACAGCAAAATTGTGAAATCCCCCATGTGCGGCATCCGCCCTACTTCTAACACGAAACTCTTACCACACTTGACCATCCTGAGTCAGTCCGTTGTTTGAGAAAGCTGTAAGGAACATATTGTGACAGGTTTGGATTTCTTCGAGTCTCGTTTTTCTACACAAGATGATTGGATAGTTAGATTAGGATCTACGACTTGAAAAATGATTCATGCCATGTAGCGGACCTGAAGCAAGAATTCATACTGATCGGACATCAGAATAATTTTAGAAAATTAAGAGAACAACTATAACGAATGTTTGTATAGATTTTAAAAGCAACACAAAAAGAGGCAGGCATGAGTTGGAAATCAAAACTTCTGAATGTCCTAGCCTCCTTACATCGCTTTTCCGCATCCATGAAAGCTTAGAATCTTGGTCAAGGGATGAGTTCGACACCTAAGCTGGCAATCTTCGAGGGACTCCGGACGTTACAATGCATCAGGAATTTTGACTCCAATGAGAAAATATGTCTCAGCGTACTCAGCTTCTCTAACAGTAGCTTGGTTACCTGCACCAATGCCACCCGTTGCTTAAAATCGGACTTTCGACGGGATTCACTGTTTTACTGGCGAGGCTGCCTGTTGAGTGCAAACACTTTAGGCAACTGAGAAAACTCAATCGTCCTTTATCTTAAAGACCTACACTCTTAAAACAAACGGGTGGTTTTAACTGAGTCTGAGTTAATTTCCATTACTTTCCGTGCCGAAAATGCGCGCTTCCCCTATAGGAGTAGATTTCACTCTTTTTGCGGAGTGAGTAAAAGAAATAAAAGAAAACAATCTACGTCCTACACTCTTAAAACGAGCGGTTTTAACTCAGTCTGAGTTAATTTCCACTCCTTTCCGGTGCCGAAAATGCACTTCCCCTATAGGAGTGGATTTCACTCTTTTGTTTTAAGAGTGTAGTTGAAATAGATTTATAATATTTGTTCAAGTCAAGATCAGGATGGTCGTTATGAGTGTGCCAATGAGGTCGCCTCGTACAGGGTATCGTGGTTCGAAAGGAGCCTCGCACCGACTAGAAATGAAGAAAACTAAGTCCTTTACTCTTTTTTAAAACCTATGTTTCTAATACACAACCTGCCAGATACCGCCGTCTAATCTCTAATTTGCTTTCTTCGAGACTCTATACGGCACATTTTCTGAAATCACAGAATATATAGTTTTACAAATTATCGTGCTCCTATTGTGAATCGGTCTGGTCGATTTTTTTTGTTTCTCACAGGACATCACACCTGCAAAGGGCTTGTTTTGGTAAAGATTGAAGTCTTTGACTCAGTTACACTTGTGAAAAACTACTATGTGACCTGTTCCGACGGACTTTAATTCGATCCGGCATCTCCACTCTCTTTATATAGGCCGATGTCCTTGGGACGAGGGCTTTTGCCGAGCATTGCCCCCAAATTCACGTGAGCGTAGGCGATGCCTTGACTTCTTAAGGCAATCATCGTACCCAATGTGCAACAAAGAATTAAGAAGGAACGACCAAATGCAAATTTATATAAATATATTGTTATTTGGCACAGTTTACAATGGTCTTGTAAACAAACGTTTTATGTAGATAGGTAAATGACTTCAATCAAGAGTTTCATGAACGTTAGTCGCAGCTATTTCAAGATCATAGGTTATTAAGGAAATTATCGTACCCAATATGCAACAAAGAATTTAAAAAAAAAGAAACGCCCAAATTGTAAATTTATATGATGACGTTGTTAAATGTTATAGTTTACGATGTATTTAGAACTAAAGTTTTTTTACAATTATCGTAAACACAGTTTATGTAGTTATCTGTAAACAATACAGAAATAAATCAAATATATTTAGGATAAAAAAAGCACTTACTAGCGCAATTATTGCCAACTAAAATAATTCGCGCCAAGGGTGTGGGCTCTCCAACCGAATTCATAAATGCCGACAACTGAATCTCTCAATTGCAAAATTGCAAGCCAAGAAGGTGTGTCAAAATTTGAAGGGGCTTAGTCAACAGAGGTGGTGAAAACGAAAACAGTCTGCACCAACAATAAAAAGACCCAAATCGAAACTACTTTAGAAAGTGATGAAAGCGAAGAGGGACTATTAGGGGTGTTGTACATACACGATTGAGACATAGCCTTCTGATAAATACTTACCAGATGTGAAAATGTTCTTTTTTTGCAACAGAGGTTTTTACCAAAAGGTTTGAGGTCAGTGTACACTTTAATGGCTTAAAAAATTTTATCCAATAGAATTTTCGATTCAATGGTTCTTAACAAAGCAACAGGGTATTACTGGGAACAAGGAAGTGTTGATTACTTGTTGTCATAGTTTATGGTGCCCATCAACAGTGAATAGTTGCAAAATAAAGTCCCCTTTTTGGATGTGGAATTGAAATATATTTTTAGTTTCGTAATGCTACAAGTCAAATCTATTGTACTCTTACAAGAAGCCGCAAAGTACGAACAAAACAAAAGACCTTAACTTCAACGTTAAAAATTCTCTTCTTTTCACCTCAAAATGAAATCCGCAAAAATTACAGAAAACTAATTGAAGGTTTTTAAATCGTTGAATTCTAATAAATATGAGTTATCATTCCTTAGAAAGTTTTAATAAATTGCATTACATTAAAAGATCCTTTCATGCAATAAGAGCATTGTTTTATTATAATTTTTTTGCTTTTTGGCATTTGCACGTATGCCGAGTAATATTTTCCACTGTCTGTATCAGTAACAAACTATACAATGCTCTCAGACATTTGACACTAAGAAAACTAAGTTTATAAGAATATTAAATCGAAATTTTTAAGAAACCCTCTCAGGACAGTGACCCATTTTATATTCGAGGCTAGAAAAGGTAGCAACCACGTGGTTAGATATCAATCAGGCTTTTTTTTCCGAGAAGGTGTTCCAGAATATTTTAAGCCTGTTTCACCGAAACCTGGTATGTGCTGTTCAAAAGCAAAGTCACATAACTGGTTTCTGTAACAAATTATGAGTTTACCAAACACATACAAAGATATTCTCGAAAGCATAAACTAAATAAAGGATGTAGACATAATTTTTCAACTCTCTCTTAAAGTGGGGCTTAAATTTAGAATGCACTCAGCGTGCAATAGCAACGGGTGGGTAATATATATGTAATGCAGTGAGGAAAAGATGGCCGTTGTGTAATATTTTAACATTGGACTCCAGCCCTTCTTATAGCTATAGTAAAGATATATGTGGCTCAAACGGTACTATGTGTCTTCCTTAGTTTAAAAATATACACGTGGTTTCATTTCTGTCACCAATTTTTTTTCCCTTGTGATTCCTCTTTGTAACGCGGAAATACAGTGACATCAACATGCGAAGATTTCTTTAGAAAACCTGGATGTCAAATTTAAATATTAACCTAAATATATAATTTTTAGCTAGGAAAGGAAGAGACGTTTAAAATGTATTTTTATTATTGCTAAGAATATAGTCTGTTGTAAAGATTTGTTTGAAAAGGGGTTTTTAACATAAAATATTGTGTAACAATACATAAATACTAATCCAGTTAGTTTAAATGTTAATACCAAAATTAGCATTATGTATATAAGTTCAGATTATAGTATTTATATAAAAAAAGTATATGTAAGAAATATAAGTATATAGTGCAGATAAGTGTGTATATTAAATAATAGTATGCATACAAAAATTGAATAGTACATAACAAAAATATATATATTCATTTTGGAAACATCTTTAAAAACTTAGTAATTGTCAAGCATTGCTCAGCTTACTAAGGGAGAATTAAAGAAAATTACCTAATCAACTTAATATAGTGCATTAATATATTTATTTTGTTTTCTGTTGTTATTCCTGATGCTCACTTTCTGTCTCAACATAGCTCAGACACGGATTAAATATTTTCAAAACAATAGATTTAATTTAAACGCATTTATTTAGTTTTTGTTATTTTTAATCGCCGATTTTAAATTTTAGCTAAAAATTTAATTAAAAAATTGAACTTAAGAAACTCTTTTAAATGTTTTTTAATGATTTGTGACATAAAACAGTTAATTACCAACTGTACTGTTACATTTATTAGTATTTCATAAAAGGGAACTTTTGTTAAAGAAAGTTTACATATATTTATTAATGAGCAAAATTGCATAATTTTAATCAAAAGTGATAATAACAAGCAAGAACAATAAGATTAGGTTTAAAAATAGTTTAAAAAAACTGAGTTTGACCTTTTTGTAAATTGATTAATTAGAAACACAGTTCAAAATTTCGAAACAACTAGCACATTTGATCATCAGCAGTAACACGAGTTAAGTTTCCCACGAAACTTAAGTTTAAACTATCAATTTTTCTGTGTTGGATCATGGCGATTTTGAAATCCTATTCCTTAATTGTCTATGTTTTAAATGCTAATGCGTCACGTAACTATTCTAAGTGTTTTTATATGTAAAAACGGCCACACCTGAAGTGTAACTAAACTTGCGTAATCATGTTTTATTACCGAATTTTAATGTTATAATTGATAAAAATTACAATTAATTGAAATTCAAAATTTATTTTTGATATTAATTAGTTACGATTAAGTTCTCTCAACGCTGAGGAATTTTTTATAAAGGAATTTCGTTTTGAAATAGTTATTTTTATCTTTATTTTGTAGTTTAAATTCTCTAGAATTTATAAAAAAAACATGTAATGTATTTTTACTACTAATAAGATATTAGGAAAATCAATATTTGTATAACAACTCAAAAGAATGCATACTTTGATTGAACTATACATTTAGTGGTCATCTTACTTATAAACAAACTAAAATTTTCGAACATATTTTTCCAAATTCTATATAAAAAAATAAGTCAAACAATCATCCAATTTTTTTTAATGTGACTAACTTTTTTAGGTTATCATATAAGACTAAATTTAATAGATATCGCGACAACAAATCTTCATACTAAAAACTTAAAACTAAAAATCTTCTTCTCAATTCACAAAATAATTTTTTTTTAAAAATCACAATGCAGTAGAAAATAAATAACGTAGGATAATTCGTACAGAAATACTTTCTTTTCGTACAAAAATGTTAATAAATATTTTCGTATTTCTATACAAAACCTTCGAAAGAAGAAAGTATCTTCAGCCAATCGAATAACGCCCCACACCCAAATCAAAAGTTCCAAATGGGTCATAATGCGTATAATAAGGACAAAGAACTATCTTCCGTTATTCTTCTACCACATCTGTCGTACATGTTCAGAATTTAAGGGTGTTAAATGTAAAAAAAATTCTATAGCTCTTTTTTTACCAGTTAAACACCATTTGCGTGTGTGTTACCTGTGAACAGAAACAATTTGTACTATGATTCATAAATATAGTTCTTGTGACCATTCTTTGTGAGAATTGTGCTTTTCATATAAATCGTGATGTTTTAATGATTCTTTAAGCAATTGGTATGAACATTGGAGTTTTGTTATAAATAGTATGATTTAGGCGAAGTAATCATTTTGTCCTTTTAAACACTTATTATTATATTAATTTTAAAAAGAAAAGGTTCATTAATACATTTTTCATAATCACATTTTTCATAAAGGTTCATAATCACATTTTTCTCTAAAGCTAGAAGACAAGTATTTTATAAAATAACTACAGAGAGAAAATATTTTATAAATACATTGGATTTAGCTTATAATATAAATTACTTATTTAACTTTAAATATGGCGTAAAAATTTACAAAGTTTGCCCCTCAAAATATTTATTTAAATAGTCAACAGTTAAAGCACTAATGATACAGTAGTTTTTTTTTATTAAAATTGTTATATTATTAAGTATTTAAATTTCTTAATATTTTTTTTATTGACTAAGAGTTTACTAACAAGCATAAGATTACACTACAAGCAGATAACATTTACTTTAAAAATGTTAATTAAAATTAACTATTTTTAGCAATTTAAATTCATTTATTGTACAAAAAACTGTATAGTGGATAAAAGCTCACAGCTTCTCGCATTTACAACCCAAATGTTTAAACAAAAATACCTCCTTCTAAAAAAAACAAAAGACTTAACAACTATTCCTTAAAAAGGGTAACTTAAAACCTCCCCAAACACAGGTGGGACGTCGGCGTCGGGTGCCAAAGATCAGTAGGAAAAGAGAGAGAGGTAAAACCGTATTTTTACAATGTAGGTAAGGACAAAACTCGTTGAGGCCTGCATCCTAGTGACCTTAGCAATGAATCTAGCTTCGGGCTGATCGATGTTTGGATAGGGTGGTCTTCTGTTCACCAACACCCACCCTGTTCCACTATTCAGGGTGAGGATGGTTATGTTCTCCTTTGGCATGGGAATGCATGGTTTTGCAACTCGATGCATAATTTTATGACCTTTTTGTCTATTAAAACTGTTAACATTATTTGTTATGCTTAATTTCAAACTATATATATATTGGTGACTGATTTTCTACAATCTTTTTTTAAGGATTATTGCTGAGATATTAAAATTCTTATTTGTTTGATAAGTTAATATTCTGGAGAAATTTTATCAGCAGCTACCCTGTTCCACTATTCAGGGTGAGGAGGGTTATGTTCCCCTTTGGCATGTGAATCCAAGGTTTTCAACTAAATGCATAATTTTATGGTAAAGCTTAACATGTTGGCGTGTTTGTCGATTAAAATTATTTTTATACTTAATTTTAAACTGTACTATATTTAATTGTGACTGATTTTCTGCAGACAAATTTTACGATCAATACTGAACTATTAAAATTCGTATCTGGATGAGTTTTTTTTTGTTGTTGTTTAGGGTGAGGATGGTTATGTTCTCCTTTGTCATAGGAATGCATGGTTTGCAACTCAATGCATAATTTTATGACCTTTTTTATCTATTAAAACTGTTAACATTATTTTCCATGCTTAATTTTAAACTATATTTATTGGTGATTGATTTTCTGAAATCATGTTTTAAATACTATCGCTCAAATATTAAAATTCTTATTTGGTTGATAAGTTAACTTTATGGAGATTTTTGTTCATCAACAGCTACCCTGTTCCCTGGTGATGATGGTTTTGGCATGGAAATGCATGATTTTCAATTGATTGCATAATTTTATGGTCAAGCTGAGCATAATAGCTTTTTTGTCCATTAACATATTTTATACCTAATTTTAAAATATATATATATATTTATTGGTAGTTGATTTTTTGCAAATGTTTTTTAAGACAATCGCTGAAATATTAAAATTCTTATTTGGTTGAGTAGTTAAGTAAAATTTTGTTCATCAATAGCCACCCTGTTCAGGGTGAAAGCCACCACATTCAGGGTGAAGAATTCTCCTTTGGCATGGGAATGCATGGTTTTTAAATCAATGCATAATTTTATTAGTCAAGCTGAATATAAACGCTTTTGGTTGATTAACATTTTTATACTCAATTTTAAACTATATCTATTTATTGGTGACTGATTTTCTGGAAGCATATTTTTTAGGATTATTGCTGAAATACTAAAATTCATACTTGTTGAATAGTTTTGTTTATGCTAGAATTTTGTTCACCAACACCCACCCTGTTCCACTATTCAGGGTGAGTATGGTTATGTTCTCCTTTGGCATGGGAATGCATAGTTTTCAACTCAACGCATAATTTTATGGTCAAGCTTAACATAATGTTTTATTCTGTGTCTATTTTATAACATTAAATTTCTTTTATCCTTAATTTTAAACTATATTTTTTTCGTGACTGATTTTCTGCAAGCATTGTTTTAGAACCATCGCTGAAAAACAGTTAACACATTGCTGAAAAACATATAACAGTTTTTTATGCTCAATTTTCATCTGTTATACACTCTAAATATTTTTCTTCCGAGTTCAAGGTTCTCGAATTTTCTTTAACCTTTTTTTTTTAGGATTACCATGGAAATATTAGTGTTAAATTTTGGTTACGTACCTGTTGGCCCTGTTAGTGTTGTTAAACAACACACTTCCTGTTTAAAAGCGAGTTAACTATAAGAATGAGACAACTTTAATCACTTATATTTATAAAAAAATTTTATTTTTATGGATGAAACTTTGCAAGAAAATGTATATTGTGTCTCTTAACAAGAATTTCGTTGTTAAAGTAGCTTTCTTTTTTCATATTTCTTCGCAGAAATTTTCAGAAATTTCGATAGATCCTTGTTTATAACTTTTTTATTATCTTAAAGCCGGTAAACCATGACTTTGAAATCTTCAGGCTACAAAAAGCTTAAGAACTGCAACTTAGCATCAATTACCATCGAAATTTTAGAAACGTACTTCTTTACACTTTTTAAACTACATATGGTAAATGAGCTATCATTGCAAAAACAAAATAAAACTATATATCATTTTAAAGTATATGCTTGATCTACTATTTTCTGCCAATATGAAATTTACATTCTAAATATTGCTTGCGCCTGCTTAGCCAATTAGTTGTCTCATTCTTACCGTGCACAGTAAAAAATTACAGAACATTTTGTGATTACTTTCGCCATCACAGTCGTGTCATGTTTGTTTTAGAGCAAATTGATGTTTTCAGGACGAGCAGAGTCACATGACAACTTTTTCCAATAGCGTTTAAACAGAGAAGATGTGCGTATCCAATTGCTATATACCAGTGAAGCAAACATTCTAGCCGGTACCACACAATAAACTTTACATCATATACGTAAATTACCAGAACATGGTGATGGTAAAACTTTTAACCAACGCACTGCGAGAGTAACTGTAGCCACAGTAACTGTCAACCATTAATTATATTCGTTATTACCGACTATTCCATTTCTATTTTCGTTATTTATAAACAGAGTTGTAAGTCTAGTCTAAGTGGAATTCACAGCACATCTTGTATTACTTAATTGAATTTGAATAAATTCTAAACACATTTAAAACTTCTGCAAGGGTAGCAAAGTGGCCAGTTTAAATAGATGACTTACATTCTATGTTGCAAATTTTATTGCTTTGTTTTCCGAACATTTAATTTAATACTTATTTTTTTCCATTGAAGGTTTTTTTTAGAAGAGGCAGTATAGACGCTCTTTATTTTGATTTTTGTTAAAGAAAAGTCTGGCATTTTATTGGACACTACATTCTCTTTTAGGCATTGACTTGCAGTGATCGAATGCTCCCATCTTTTCTGTTTAAATGCTATTGGAGTAGGTTGTTCGTGTGACTCTGTAAGCCGTAAAAACATCAATTTGATGTAAAACAAACATTACAGCGGTATAAAAAGTGACCGCAAAGTGTGTTGTAATTTTAAAGAAAATTTCTGCAGCGCATGCAACGTTTGCATCATGAGAATCAATTTGATAATACTTCATGCTCCAACTTGAAATTTCTAAAAAGTTTCAAAAAATGAAAGCATGTTTTTAATAGTACTCTTATGTCGATTCTAGCATCTCATATATATTAATAATCTAGCAATATCGATATCAAAGAACATCAAAAGCAAACTATTTCAAACCAGCTTTTGCCTGATACACAACATTACAAACGCCACAGTCAGTCTTTAAACCATCAGAATTTAAACGGAAGACAAGTTCGGTTAGCAATGTAAGATAACTTATATCTTGGTTGAACTAAAACAAATGTTAGACACCAAGTGGTGTCGCGTTTCTTCTATGCCAAAGACTTAAAACACACCTTTTTAGAAATATAAGATAAATTTAAAGAGACAAGTTGTTTTAGTTCAACCTGTTGGACCAACTTTAAGCTTTTCTGGACCACCAGCAATACATATTGTGCTTATCTGACACTTGGTATTCCAGTCGGAAGCCGTTCTTGACATAGTAACACATTTACAACCAATAAAAGAAAGGGCGCTGAAGAAACGGATACTTTGTTTTTTCTGGTTTAATTTGGAACCTTAGTTCAACTAAAAAATTGCGATGTCTATCACGACTCAGTTACATAAAAAACACATTTGAAATCTTACATTGATGGATTTTGTGTTACACCACTACTTTATATTACTACAAATGCGTCTGACAGTTGACATGAAGTTTTTAAGACAGATGTCATTATTTAAATGCCTTATAAACACTATCCATCTTAAGTAAGTTTAAACGAAGACTTTAAAAGGCTTACAATATGTAACCGACAATTCAAAAAAAATAATTAATTTTGTAGTTAAACGTTACTATTTTATAAACCGTTAATTATATTCGTTATTACCGACTGTTCAATTTCTATTTTCGTTATAAACAGAGGTGTAAGTCTATCCTAAGTGGAATTCACAGCACATCTTGTATTACTTAATTGAATTTGAATAAATTCTGAACACATTTAAAACGTCTGCAAGGGTAGCAAAGTGGCCAGTTTAAATAGATGACTTATCTATGTCGCAAATTTTATTGCTTTGTTTTCCAAACATTTAATAAAATACTTATTTTTATGTACCATTTCAAATTCTTCTTTTTCATTCTTCGGGGCAAACAATGATTTGTTAAATTTACGAATTTTCACGATTTGGAGAAATACAGTTTCAATATATTTTTAATACGAATTTTCAGGTTTGCGAAATATACATTCCTTAATTTAATTTGCAATCCCTGTTTTCATTACTTTCAATTTATCAAAAGCTTTAAGAAGTCTTTTAAATCTATTCAGAGCCCTTATTAATGTCCATACACCACATGACTTACATTCTATGTTTCAAATTTTATTGCTTTGTTTTCCGAACATTTAATGGAATACTTGCTTTTATGTACCATTTCAAATTCTTCTTTTTCATTCTTCGAGGCAAACAATGATTTGTTAAATTTACGAATTTTCAAGATTTGGGGAAATACAGTTTCAATATATTTTTAATACGAATTTTCAGGTTTGTTATAAACCGTTTTATTAAACTCATTAATTTAAATTAAGTTTATATGTCATTTTTTAAAGAAAATGTAATAAATTAATTTAAATAAATGAATAACTTATTTTGGAAAATTGAGTTTTTTTATGGTTAGGTTAGGAATAGGGGACCTTGTACAAAAGCACATTCGGCACTGCTTGAGACTCTTGATCGTTACTAAAAGAAAATGACAACCACTTTCCTTCTTAACTACACGAATCATGCATTCAGTTTCTCTTTTGTCAAACGCTTTGCATATCAATTTCAACGGACATAACCATTTTAGAAATCCAAACATTCCGTTCTAAAATTAGCACTTTCAAAAGTATTAAAAGGAGATGCGACAGGGCATTTCCAGTTTCGTTTCACGTTGGCGTACCACGTGCTACCTCTGCCCAGTGTGAACGTCCTTTAAGGTGACGTAATCGTGACGTAACCTGTCGAGGATAACCTAGAATACATTTTTTTGCGGGAAGTCTGAGATGGCCGTTTTTAGGGCAAAAGATGCTACCAGATCGTGCTAGGAGAGTTGTGCAACTCGCCCCTAGGGGGTTAGTGAAGGTAAAATTTCGCGGCTTAACTAGGTTTTGCGCTAGATTCCGATTGGGCCACACATTGGGTGTGTTTGTTGGTGGACGTAAATAAAAAGTAATTTTAGTAACATTTGTATGGGTTGCCACGGCTTCTTTGTTAATTGGATTGACCAGTGGAAGAAGCATGAAAATATATTTTTTTTTTAAAATTAAAATGTGGTTAAGGATAAAGCTTTGCGGTTTTAGGTTATTTTTGCTGTGTTACAATTAAAATAAATATCAATTAAAATATGATCATTCTTTCATTTTAATGGTTTGTTAAAATATATATTTTTAATAATTTAAGTAAATTGATAAAATGATTTAATGTGAAACTAAACATTTAGATTAAAAGATTATTAAGGATGTTGCGGTTTTAAGCTATTTTTGCTGAATGACAATTAAAATTCAATAAAAATAGGGAAAATATAAATAATTTTAATTGTCAGTTAAAATATGAGATTAATGATTTAGATAAATTGGCGAAATGATTTAATATGAAAATAAATATTGGATCGAAAATAAATTTAGATTGAAAAAATAATATTCAAATCATATTTGTTTTACCTCTTGTAAAGCAAATTTCTTAAAAAATTAATTTACCTAAAATAAAATTTGCTGAAATCTACAATATTGGAAGATTTATATTAAAGAATAAATTTAAATGAAAATAAATTTAAATTGAAGGTTTTTTAAGGAGAAAAGTTACGTTATTTTTCGTGAATTGCAGATAAATTTATATTTAAGTAAATTGTTAGGCAAAATTTGACTTTCCACAATCTATTAAATTTATTAGTTGAAATGTAAGATTTAGATGGATTGACAAGTCGATGCTGCATGAAAATAATTCTTTTTAATTCGAAGATGCTTAAAGATAAAATTGCGGCATTAGGGTTATTTCTGCTGATTAATTATAAAATTACTTTTTAAGTGAATTAGTAAGAAAGGTTGCGGTTTTCAGTAACTTTTGCTGAAATGCAATTAAGTTATTTCTTAAAAGCTTGTTCTAATTCAATAAGAATATATAGTTTATGAGAGTTAATGCAAGATTTAATTGCAGTTAAGATTATAAACGTATTGCAAAGAGGAAGAGAAAATAATAAAAATATTTCAAAATGAAAATTTATTAAATATTTAGGCATATTAGTATAAAAATATAAATTTAAGACTGAATAATTAATTTTTTATATGAATTATATTAAACTAAAGTTTTTAAAATGCACCATTTGTTTTCGAAACATATTGGAAAAATCCTTTGATAAAAAAATATCATTATAAATAAATCATAATTAAATAAATTATAAAAGTTAATAATTTAAAATGATAAAAATATGGTTATAGTTATTCTACATCTTTAACACAAAATCTAGTTATATAGAGAAATCTAATTAAAATCTAGTTTCATAAAATCTAGTTAGGAATATGATCGTTTCATGTGTTTATTTAAAAATTGCCTTTTAATAATTAACATTAGTCTTTTTATTATAAAATTCTAACCAAAAACTATAATCAGCACTGCAAATATTTGAAAGTTTTTATTTGTATAATTGGAAATAAATATTATGGATGGTCCTAATGATAATCGATGACATTAATTATTAAAACACTAAACTAAAAAGAAATTTTTTATGGAGTTGTATACTGTTATAGTTCAAAATTTGACTGTATTACATAAATAATGATATTTAACCTTCAGTTTAAATACAAATATTTTACAAATTCATGATGGCCACATCTTGAAACATACGTAATGTGTGAATTTACTTTATATGGAATAATTCTTCAATAGGTGTGTGTTTGTGTTATATAAGAACAATTTAATCGCTTGCACTTTTCAGTTTTCAAGGGAGAAAAGTAGCACATAAAGGAAAATTATACGTTTGATGCGAGCGATATCAAATTTACTTCCCCGAGTGTTAAAAAAATGACCATCTTATCAGATATTACAGTATATTTCCTTATGAAATTCGCTCCATTATATAATGCGCTCCACGTATTCCGTTTAAGGTTACATTTGAGCGATTGGACAACTAACTTTTGTTTATTGCATGATCGGACATGATTGACACCACTTAAACGCACGCAAAGACTTTCCATAAAGATACCGTGAGTGTTAGTCCAACTCAAAACGGGTTACATATGACTACACCTAACACAAGTCACGTGAGTTTGGCACAAAAACTTGTCACTGGATAATTAATTATTCATCATTATTTTATAATTTTGGTTTATTTATCCTCCTAAGACGCCAGAAAAATCCTACACATACATACTTAAAACAAATATATATTTGAAACAAATGTATATTTAAAAGTATTTTTGCAATACATTTTTTAAAAAATATATTTATTATTATTATCCATAGAATTTAAGTTAGAAAAGTCAATTTATATTACTGATGATGAATTAATCATTATCTAAAAATAAACAGCAATTATTGTGTTTATGTCTACGTCAGCGGCAAGTTACCAAAAACAGGAATCCCTTTTCCCGATTCGGCTATTGTTAATTTCCTCACTTTAAAAAATATCCATCAAATTTACCATCACAGTGTGATGCTGAAAGTGCTGCCATCACTCTGTGCTGTGAATTTATATATTTTTTTATAAAACTTATTGTGTGGTACCGGTAAAAACGTTTGCTTCACTATTGGAGTAAGTTGTTCATGTGACTCTGTACGTCAAGATAACATCAATTTGCTGTAAAACAAATAAAACAACACTCGAAAAAATAACCGCAAAATGTGCTATAATTTTACAGCTTTTTTTACAGTGCTTGAATCAGTGTGTATATTAACTTGACAAACGTATACAGAGTCCTGTCAACCTTGACTCAACGGCAACTCGTAATAGAAATATTAAATAACTCTGTTTCTAACCTTTTTCCCCCAAATGGGCTGCATTATTGGCGGCTTAGCCATTGCAGACACGGCATGTTCCCCCAAAACTCAGAGCCATTTTTTTTGTGGCACCACCTAGGCGACTCTCGCTACCCATTTTGACGCTCAGATTACAATTAATCTGAGCTCTCTGAATCTGAGCTCTGAGTGGATGTTAAAATATGCCGAGATTTAATTTTGCCGAGAGAACAAAAGCCAAATGGGTATTCAAGGGATCTTTTACAAGCCTCATAATCATATGACATAGGATAGGATAGAGTACATATATATTCCGGCTTGTGTGCTTGATCAGAGACCCGCTTATAAGCCTTCGTCAAGTAACACAGACACAGAAAGAATTTTTACTGTCACAGAGAAAGGAAAGTACACCCAGGGCAAAGGCGGGAATTGAACCCGCACCCGTTACAGCGCGCAGACTGCTAGCGTAATGGTCCAAACCACTCGGCCATCCGGGCCCCATCATATGACATGCATGTCGACCATTTTCCCATCCAAAAAATCTGGCTACTCAGCCGGGGTCTGTTTCTCTACCCTAACTCATTCCTTTCACTTGAAGATGCTACCTCAGTTTTCAGGTCGTTGTAGCGACACGGTTGAACAGCCGCATGCTGATAACCTAAGGTATCGCGCGCGTGTCCGAGCTAGAAATCTCCTCATTAAAATAAAGCTCTTTTTGATATGTTCTTCCGGAGTGCCGTTTCATGTGTGTTTACAAATATATGTTGGAGGAAATGGATAGTTGCTTAGTTATTTATTAATGTAGAAGGCAGATGTATGTGAAATTTATACGTTGGATTGGACATTACTTTTTTGATATTTCGTGTGTGTAGCCAGGGTCTGATATAGCAAATCACAGACTATAGACACAACAGATTTTGAGGGCTTATTACGAAAACTTTTGTGTATGATTTCCTTTCATTATAGTGGTAATCTGGCAGATGTATTAAGTTTTTCTATCACCTTCCTTGTTGCATTGATCAGACCCAACGTATTGAGTCAAAGTCAAGCTAAAAAGAAGTGGGGCTTAAAAAATTAAAAATTTACTAAAATTTCGAGGGTCCGTAACATTTAGCCATAAAAGAAACTGAAATTTAGGGGCCGCTAAAATTTTGGGGCCCCTGGCCAGGGAATAAAGGGCCTTATGGAAGATCAGGCCCTGTGTGTAGCCTATGGCTTTATTGGAATTCAATCCCCAATATAGAGATCTCATCACCGACGAGAATAAGCAGAATTTTATTGTAATGCGTTATAAAGCATTAATAATCAGTATTTCCTATTATTAAAAAAGTCAAATCAATACAGTTTTTAATTTTGCGGGGTCTTTATAGGAAATTTTTTTTAACTTGTTTACAAAATTTAAAAAAAAAGGCTTTCGCAAACAAAAAAAGTTTTCAAATTGGGTAATTTCACAGTAACGAGTGTGACATTTCAAAAGATTTTTTAACTTTACATCTTTGATCGTTATACGATTCAAACCAAAAGAAATAACCTGCCAAAAAATGGTTACATCTATGGGTTTTCATAACTTGATTTATAACTTCGCAGAAACATATTTATTAGTGAAAAAAATGAATGTAACTTCTCTGTTATCAAACAATAAAAATAGCAACTTTAACTTCCTCAATCTTCTATTTAGAAGAACAATAACCGTGTGCGGCCTTTTTAATCTAATACCGGTTCCATCTTCAAATAAAAGCAAATAAAAAAAGCGGAGCATCATTAAGCACTATCTATAAATATTTTTCTGAGAAAATTTTTGAGTATAATGGTCTGCTTGGAAAATAAATGTGTTACATTAAAATAGATGTTTATGTCAAAATATTTTTTCGAAAGAAATGGAACATTATAAACGTAAAAAATTGCTTCCTTAAATATCATATATATGTATATTAGGTTTCTTCTTGTATTTTATCGTACATTAAATTATGTACAAAACTTTTTTACATCAAAACATTTTTGTAATCTCTTCATTTTAGATTTTTTTTTTAAATTTAGCTGGATTTGGGTTCCGAATACCAGTGAATCAGTTAGGAAAAAAGTTGTATCCTTGTGATCAATCAGTAAAAGCAAATAATGTTAAAATGTTAATTATATTAGTTTGTTTGTATATTATTTATAATATACAAACAAACTAAAAAATTCATAAATAAAATTTAGTAAACCTTACTTTAATTATCTTAATTCAGTTTATCTTTATTCAATTCTTTGAAGAAATGGGACCTACATAAAGTGTTTGTGAATATTTCTTGTCAACAAAATTGATTTTTCCTAAAAAAAAATAGGTTTCTTCAAAATTGAATATACCGGTATTATAACAGGAATTTTTCATTATAATTTTGTTTTAAGTTATTGAAAACAAGGCCAAGATTAAAAAAACCCCTAAAAATTACATTAACTTTATCTATAATAATAAAAGAAAGAGTCTGTCTGTCTGTGTGTGTGTGTGTCTGTTATCGGATCGTAAAAGACCTACTTATACTGCCCACATTAATTCGAAATTTTAAAGATAGATTCCCTTTAATACTAACGTGTGCACCTGAGGCTTAGTTTTTTCATATTCGTTCCATTTTTAGAGAAAATTCGAATTTTCTGAAAAAATACACCACTTTCGCTCAAATCCGATCATTTTTTCTCTTTCCTGATGCCATCGGCTGAAAAAATTAAATAAAACTTTTAACGAAAACATTTAAAATTCAAAATGTTTATTTTATTCTTTTGCCATTACTTTCAGAAACTAAATTTATTATTTGAAAAATAATTGACACGTTTCAAGTGACGTAATTCCGCCAGTCTTCATTCCCGGATTTTATTGTGGGTTTATTTGATGATTTTTTCATTGGATTTTTCTGTTGACTGCATGCATGCATATTTAAGCAATAAATGTATAGTTAAGCTATTACTGAACTATGATGGTTAATAAAGGCCATCGCACTAGAGCTATTAGTGTGTTATGTCTTTATTTTTTCGCCAAATACGTTGCCAAACTCGCCAAATTATTAATTAAATTCGCCAAATAGGCAATTTCTTTTATGAATAATTTATAAGCTGGTCGGTTGTTCGAAGGTCATTGTGTTTGAGCTGTATAATGGGTGTGGGTAGCTATATCTATTTTCTCGCCAAATTATTTCCCAAAACGCGCCAAATGAGCAAAAAGGTTTTATGTATTTATGAGGGAATTGTGATTCCATTTATAAGTGCATTTTATAGCGTATTTTTCATTTTGGAATTTTAAGGCAATGAAACGGGATTTTATAACTTATAACGAGCGGAAACAATAATAAGTTTATGATCCTATAACAGGGTATATGGTACACATATTTGGAATCTATTTGATATTTTTTTATTCCGTGCGAAGAACGGGTATAAATTTGCTAGTATAATATAAACTTCAAATTCCCGCCATATCATTATTTATTGATCAAAAATATTAATATTAGATAAAATTTTTGGCATTCTGGATCATCAAAATAGGTTTCAAAAATAGGTTTCTTCAAAATTGAATATACCGCTATTATAACAGGAATTTTTCATAATAATTTTGTTTTTAAGTTATTGAAAACAAGGTTAAGATTTTTTTTAAAAAAACCAAAAATTCCATTAACTTTATATAATATAACCTTCAAATTCCCGCCATATCATTATTTATTGATCAAAAATATTATTATAAGATAAAATTTTTGGCATTCTGGATCATCAAAAATTCGCCAAGGTCTTCCCCAAAATTAAGATGTTGGCGGCCTTGTGATCAATCAGGAAAAAGATGGTATTCCGTCTGGCGAAAAAGAAGGTTCTTCCTGAAGGGTCATCAATACAACGGTTAATTACCTGAAAGACCTTTATTGAACACAGTTTGACAAATGTGTAACGAACTTTTTTATTAAATGTGTATCTCATGGTTGATCGTTATTTGTAGGCGATATCTTTCTTTGCAAACAATTTGAATAATAAAAAAGGTGATTGGGGAGTATTTACTTTTGAACTTTTAATTTTACTTCACTGGATATACTGAGTTATACTGACTACTGACTGACTGATCAATAGTAACAAGGTCTGGCTTAAAATGTCTTCAAATTAACTATCCTTTCTAACGCCCTTTTCATTTTTACCTACCTGCGATTTCATCGGTTTAGAAGATATTTTGTATTATGCGGAGAAATTAAGCGAAATTGCAGGACAGCAATTTAAAGTGATTTACTAACAGAGAAAAGCTTTAATTCTACTGAAAAAAATTGTACACAACATTCGTTTTAGTAAGATGAGAAAATATTGCATTGTTCAAAACAAATATAATTCCAGAAGGACCAAAAATTAAATCAATACCAATTCAATCAACTGTTGCCACTCACGAAGTGAAACATCCCCATAATATGTAATTCCATAATTTTATTTTGCTATCGCCCGATAAATTATCAAAGCAATAATTTCGTTTTAAAATAATGTGTTAGTACGAAAAATTTCTATTTCACGAATATCACGTTCATCTAATAGCAGGGAGAAAAGCGAGTCTAGTTTTCGAAAACGAGTTAAAACACTAAAAAATCGATTTTATACCAGTTACAGTTTCGACAAATTAAAGTAGCTTTCTGTGGATGTTTTGTTTCCAAAGATTGAATTGGAAGGTGTGCTTTTTCTGTTTGTACACAAACGTCTTTTTTCCGCCATGATGGAATCTTCGTTTAGGTTTTGTGGCTAATCCATTTGATGACCTCAAAAATTTTGCTTTATTGTCAAAAGCGGATTCCTGAAGGATGTTTGTTTAATGACTTTCCTTGTTTGCAAACTTTAGAAGTATTAATTAGTAGAAAGGTTGTGGTAATTGAAGGTAACTGTGACTAGTGTTATTTTAATTAGTAGAATTGATGGTTTTTCTTATACCTTTTACTTGAATGTCATTGTTCACATTGAGAAACGTTAAAGAATTTTAATTTCAAAAGTATGCGTTATATTATTACCATGATGCAATAGGATTTAAATTTAAACGAAACGTTAAGAGATATTTAAATGATCTGTTAACATTTCGTTTATTTAATCACAACTAAATTACATTCCTGTATAGTTAAAAGCGTATAATACGGGTAGATGTCATTTATCATAATATCTGGGGAACATAAAAGTTGTCACAAAATTATCGTTTTCGCCATTGTATATATCAATTCTTTTTATCTGAAATATGGCTTTTAGAGAACAAGAAAAAAATTGCATTCAATATAAAAGACGCAATTTAAATTAAATTTACATGGAACAAAATGGAATCGCAGACAAAAGTAAAAAAACACTTGATATTTCGACAATTTCTCCAAACTGAAAAAATGAATTTAAAAGGAATAGATTTCACGTGAAAGATTTCTTATATAAAACTAGAAAAATACAATTTATTCATTTCATCTAAACGACGTCATTTTAATGAAATTTCTTGCAGACGATAATTAAAATTATTCAAAAAAAATTCCGCTTGATAATTTGTAGATAATCTATATATATAATACTCTTATACGGCCCCAAATTTCCTTATATTTCTATCTCTGGAATGGCAACAATCGAAATGAACAAAAATACTACTAATTTCAAAATGGCCGACTGAAAACAACAAAAAAGTGTTTCTTCAGGAATGGCTTGAAAAAGAGAAAAATAACTATAAATATTATGCACAAAACATAGATAGAATCGGTAAGTTTAAATTTAAACATGCATAATATTAGGGACGTTTAATGTTTGAAAATTTGAATTATAATTTCGATCGACGATATTTTAATATAACAAAATCAGAACTCAACAGTTTGCTGCAAGTTCAAAACAATGTACAAAAAAATAATTTAAGAAATGAGTTCTTTAAATAATTAATGATTAATAATATTTTAAATATATTAATACGATTTAAGAATTTTTAACTATGAAAAAAATGGACATGATCAAGTTATAAAGAAAGTAGCAAAATAAATTCTCAAATGTAAACAAAATGCATAGAAAAAAACTGAACTATATGATAATTATTCGCTTAAAATACGATCTGTGGCTGTTTTCGTAGCCAATGGCTGCCATAATACCAATTTGACAGGGTTACCATATTTGCTGGACATGCTCCTTTAGGTTAATCCTTAAGGCTAGACTAAACTATTTCAATGAACGGTGAGCGAGCAAGGCGAGCCTGGATCGCGAAGCGATCCCAAGGGAACTGCGCAAGCGATTTATTTGATTTTATTGAAATTAGATTCAATGGTAATATTTCTTATGATGTCACGCGCTCCATACAGCGAATTCATTGGTTGCTTTGTTTTCTTTGACAAAGTGTTGAAACAAACCCATTCACTTCGCCAAAAAAGACGTCATTGAAATGAAATCTCTTGCAGGCGATAATCAAATAATTTTCAATCAAGATAATTCTTATAAACTGAAAGATTAATTAAGGACGATTTTTTTTGAAAATTAATTCAGTTCACTTCAATAAAAAAGACGTCATTTAAATGGAATTTCTTGCAGACGATAATCAAAACAAAATCTACTTGATTGATAATTTACCCAAAACAAAACAAGAGCTCTGAAACTGAACCGTCTCACGGACAGGTCAGTCTTGACCTACATTAGCCATTTGGCGACCATCTGGGAGGCTGGCCACTTAACAATCAATAATTCTAATTTATGCGACTAGGTATCTTAAACACGTTTTTCGACATATTAGATCTTGTGGAAGATCGAATTGAATTTCGAACGCATGCTAGCTCAAACTCTTGTTATTAAATTTTGTTTTTTATTTCTTTCACTTTTTTAATGATTTTAATGGTTTTTGTCATTGTTTAATTCTTATGTAAACGCAATGTGGTTGTTTCACATCGTGAATGGCAACAGCTCCAACGGTTTGTTGTCATTTGTTGCCTGGAATTACTTATGTTTAGGTATTCGAAAATGAGTTTTCTAAAAATATTTTACTTAACAAATTATTTAAAGTCCAGCTTCTTGCTGTGCTGTTGGTTGTTCAAAACAATTTTTGAAGAAAGCTTGAATAGAGCTTGAATAAAGCGAAGAAAAGTGAGAAAACTTGAATAAAGCGAATATAAAATTATTTATTTGTCAAAATCTTGCTTCAGAAATTCGCAGATCTTTTAATTGACCTTATAAGTCGCACACTGAGAGCTTGTTTCTCATAGAAAAAATAATAATTCTTACATTTTACATAAAATCCTGTTATTAATAAATCAATTTCTCGTCACTTGACAGAGGTTTGAAAATACGGTGCGCACGTTGGATGACTTAAAACTCTTAATTGGGGCTAAAACTAAAAAGCTAAAAGTTTTAGAATACACTACAAATTCTTCCATAACACTAACGTTATATAGTTGTTCTTGACTGTTTTTGGATGATATGTATTGGAGGAAAGTACGTTCCTGACACCGACATTGTTTAAAGTTTTAATGTCGAATAGAAATATTGTTCAAAGCAGAGAAGTTTATATATTTGTGTATGTTTCTAAAAAAAGAAGACAGTTAAAAGTATGAGTTTCCTTAAAAAATAACCTTAATCCTAACATGAAAAATGTAGCATAGTTCAAGGTATGGTCAAAGGTTTAAAATACAGGATTGCGTTACGAAATTCAGTTGTCTATGACAAATAGGGTCCTAGAATTTTTTTTAAAGAAGACGTACAGTTAAGTGTGCCTGGGTGGTAGTAGTAAATTGTAACCAATAACGATTAACTATTTTTCGCTGAAGAGTTACTCGCTTAAACATTTCGCTGACTACTAGTTCTTAGGAAACATATAAATGTTTATAAGTTAAATAGAAACTCTTCCCATTTACTTAATATGCATGTACTTTATTCAAAAATACACTTAAAAAAAGATTCGATTAATATTTTTTTGTAAATATAATACTCAATAACTTTGATAAAAGTAAAATAAAAATAATATTTTTTTAAAAATATTCTCTCATATTGTATAGTGCTTGTCATTTACAAAGTACTGTACATGATCAATTACTTTTTCATTTCAATTGGTTACGCTGGCTACACAGCTTATTAATGTTTAATCATGTTCTGATTTCAAAAAATTAAATTATGCGTAAATTAACTTTTTAATGCAAAATATATTATAACTTTATATTCTTTTATTTAGATTGACAAATAATTTTCGGCACATAATTTTAAACAAATTGGAATTGGGGAAAGAAATCAATTTGAACGAGCTATTCAGAGTGTGATTAGAATTAAACTACTTTTTAAGAATATTTCTTTATGGTATTTATATTTTTATGCGGAATTCTAAGAGAGAGTTATTGTTACTAACTCACTTGTTTATTGTAAAGAAGATACATCATATAATCATTTGGTACAATTTATAAGAATATCTTTAATTAAAATACTAAATTGTCAAGAAAACTCATGTATAAAAAAAGCTGAAAATAACAAGAATGTCATCAGCGGGATTTCCATATCTTAGTCATTTGTTAAGGGGAAAGTTAATAAAAGAACAAGCGTGAAAATTACGTAATTATGTCGTGATTATTGGTTATGTTTTTATTATGTTACAATAATTGTGAGTTTTTAACATAAATGAATTTTTTTGTCTAAAATTTATTTTTTATACTTCATACCGAAATACGTGTTTTTATACCTATAGTTTTCCTTTAGGATGATTTTGTTTTCTTTCTGATTTTAAAATTATAGTATTTTCTGAAAATAAATCTTAAATAAACTCTTAAAAACTGAATATACCTATAAAATTAGAAAATGTGTTAAAGAAATAACTGAACTGCCTTTCATAAAAAAAATACAGAACGTCGAAACCATTTATTCTTTTTAAATGCACTTTTTGTTTAAAGAAATGCACTTAAAAGCAAATTCATTATTATTCAGCAAAAATGACCTAATGTCACAATTTTCTCCTTAATCAGCTACTAATTAAAAAGAATTATATCCATACAACATCGATTTCTCAATTAATCTAAATCTTATCTTCAATTAACAAATTTTATAAATTGTGCATGAAATTTTTTTATCGAATACTTTTTTATGTAAATTTAACTGCAATTCGGGAAAAGTAACGCGCCATTTTAAATACTTGACCTTTTATAAAAGTCCCTAAAAACTATTCAACAATTATAAAAACCGACATCATCAGGTGCTATAACAATGGGTGATTTAAGTAAAAGACATCCACGATCACTGTGATCCAAGTTTCATAGGAAGATAAAACCCAAAATTACTATTATACGGCAATAAGCATCACACATGAGGTTGCGAGGTCAATAGAAAGAGCTTTAACCTGTGTGATAAGGAAAACATTTGAAATTACTCTCTAACGGGGTTTTTCCAACGGAAAAAGAAAGTAGAAAAAGAAAATGTAACTAGTTACAGTTGTATATAACTCTCGTTTGAGAGTAACTTAATTTTATGGCATCAAACTGTTTGAGCATTGGTGAATGCTAATGATTAGGATATATATTCAAAAAGATGTGCATTTCCTCAAATAAAAAAACAACTTTCTGTAAACATTGTCAAATATGTTGTTTCAGGTGACGTATGTTTCCAGTCTTCATTATTGCTCATTCTGAAATTTTATTGGTTGTTTCCGTTTCGCACCCAATGCACACTAAAAACAGCAAATATTTAGTGTTTCGGCAATTTTTTTAGTATGTAGATAAAACTATTGTAAATTGCAATAATTGGTCAAATAATCACCAAAACAAATGTAATTCCAGAAGAACCGAAAATGAAAACAATACCGCTGGAACTGTTGCCTTTCATGGCGTCAAACATGCCCATTACGATATTAAATTTTTGACAATATCAGGGTTCACACAGAAAAAAAATTAAAAGAATGCATGGCTAAATTTGTAAATATTTTACGAAACAAGCACACATTCATTGTTAAAACAAATTATAAAGTGTTTAAAATCATTCACCTAAATTAGTAAATAGTTCCTGTGAATAGTAATGCAGACTGTTGTAATGGTTAACATTTTCTATCACTTGGGATAAAAAATAATATCAAATGCTTTATAAAACGTATTGTCAGATATAAAATCAATTTATCAGTCGTTTTCAAACTCTGTATTTTCTTCACGCAGTTTTCCAACTTAATAAATAAAAAAAGTAGTAAAAATATTTTGTTAAAAATTATTTTAGTGTTCCACAAATTTTAAAAAGTTTATAAAAATAAAACTGTCTGTGTAGTATCATATTATCTTTCATAAATTTTGCAATTTGTCAGATCTAAAATAGATGTATCATGTTTTAAAACAGTTTAAATTTAGACATGCTTATTTCTTTAAAAATCATTTTCATTTTTAAAATGAGTAAAAAATACAAAATATGTCATTCGCTAAAAAAAGTTTGCGTAACTCTAAGCACATTTACCACTTTGACACTACCCCAATATTGAAATAACAAAATGACTAATTACCACTTAAATTACACGCATCAGCTTCGAATGTTTAAATCTGGTACAGTGTGAAAAAAAACATTAATTTTCATTACTTTCCATTGACGCTGATAACTTCTAGTATAAAAACCGTTCACACAACCAAAGTGATTAATTGTGTGCTAAAGCATTGATTAGCGGATTTGTATGGCGACCAAATGTTGACGATAAAAAAAAATTCAGATTATCGATTGTAATTATCGTTTGCAAGTAACAAGAACGTCTAAAAACTAAATTATCATGTACATCACGTATTCGAAAATATTGCTGTAGTTTATTGCTTTCACTATAAGTGTTGTTACTTTTTGGTAGTAAACACATTTGTCCACGTTATCTATTTAATGTAATTGAAATGTTTACGTTTATAGTATAGATTTGAAATTAATCGTTTGTAAGTTATAAAGTTTTACTTGGTTCCAAACTAGTTGTTGTGTAAAGGATATGATATCTGATATGATACTGAAACAAACTAATTTAAAGATTTAGATCGCAAATTATCTTACAAAAATACTTTTGGTAATTTTTGGTGATTCAAACTAGTTCTTGTTACTTTTAGGTAGTAAACACATTTGTCCATGCTATGGATTTAATATAATTGAAATGTTACGCAGTATAGAATTAAAATTAATCGTTTGAAAGTTATAAAGTTTTAAATGGTTCCAAACTGGTTCTTATGTACTGGAACTGACATCTGATATGCTACTAACAAACTAATTTAAAGATTTATATCAAATTCTTACAAAATGCTATTGTTTTTTCAGGTTGATTTTTTTCGTATTCATTAAACATTTTTTTAGTATTCATTAAGCATTTCAAGTTAAACATTTTGTATCTTAAATATTCGTTAATGGCATATTTCACGTTTTGAGTGGCTACAGTTCCACAGGAATGAAAATAAGGTCTCGATTGGTTAATCAAAATAGTGGTCGTTGATTACCGTGTCAAGCCATCAATCACCTAAACCACCAATGAAATCCAGGAATGAAAGCGGGAATGATTTACGTTACGTGAAACAATCAAATTGAGTGTTTATTCTTCAAATATGCATAAAATAGATAATTTAAAAAACAAAATCTGCTTTTAAAAGTATTAGTTTGAATCAAACTTTAAAATTAAATAATATTTTTACTAACTTCTTTATAGATTCTAAACAAATATTAAATTAATACTGTTATCAAAAGTCAAAAATTTATATCATGTTTAATTACTTTCAATAAACAAAAATCGATGAAAAAACACAGTCATTTAAAAAACATGAATAACAAAAAAACTCATCTTATAATATAAATTATTTTTTATTGCATGAAATTTTTAGAAAGACTTTCATTTTTCATTGAAAACGCATTTTTGCTTTCATGGTCTATATCTATAATGATGATAAATTCCTGAATTTTTTAAATATTTATTGTTGACAGGGCATAAAAACCTTTTGTAATAACCTTGTCCATCGTTCTCGCATTCAAGCAGTTTTCTTCCAGAAAAGAAAAACGAAATTCGTCCAAATTAATGTAATGGAAATAATTCTTTTCTAGACTTCTTTTATATTTCGAGCATGGCTAAATCTCTTTTTGGTTTTGGCACAAAGCATATCACTGGTATTCATTGTTTGTAGGATTCCAAGGCAACGAAACTAAATGGAGAACTGAGTTTTAGAAAAAAAAGCCAGATTTGATGAAATTTCAAATGTAATATGCAGTAAATGCTTTAAAAACTTAGTGATGCGAAAGGGATAGTTAAGTTAAATTTAGATAGTTTTGATATTATCTTTATCACGTAATTATAATAATAACGACATTGATATTTTTCCTTTTTTGTTTAAATATGAAAATTGAAATAGTATTAAGAAGAATTCGAGTATTTTTAATAGCATCATTAACACGTAATTATAATATTACTGACATTGTTATTTTTTGTATATTTCGTTAAAATATGGAAAATGAAATTCTATTATTATGATAAATGCCAATATTTTTTTTATCATCAACACGAAATTTTAATGATATTGATATTTTTCATGTTTCATTTGAATAGTAAAAGCACAACAATTTGTTATTAGGACAATTGATAGCATTTTGACCTCATCATCAATGCGTAGTTTTAATAATAATGACATTGATACGTTTCATATTTTTGGTTGAAATAGGAAATACACAACAATTTTTATTTAGACAATTGATGGCATTTTGACATCATCATCATCAATAAGTAGTTTTAATAATAACGACCTTTTAATATTTTTCATGTTTCGTTTAGGTATAAAAAACAAATGCCATTAAGATAAATGCTTGTGTTCTTGACATCCTCATTAACACGCAGTTTTAATAATATTGAAATTAAAAGTTTCATGTTTCGTTTAAATAAGGAAAAAATGCTATTAAAACAAATACTAATATTTATTGACATCATTATTAACAGGTGGCTGCAATAAAAATGGCAGTATATTTTTCATGTTTACTTAAAATGGTTATATGTAAAAATCGTATTTTACTATATATTTTTATAATTCAAAATTTTAACCTTAAAAATGCAATAAATTTTACGAACAATTACATTAAATATTGGATTAAATATTGTTTGATGAATAACTAGGTCTGTTTAATATATTAATTACAATTTTGCTCCAATAACTCGTTAATGTTTTTTTACAAAAATTCCAAAGTTCATGAATAAATTTAATAAATAAAAAAAGTTGTATACAACATAATTGATTATCAACTCTTTTCAACGAAATATTTCATCCCAACCTTCATCAACTTTTCAATTGATAAAAAAAAAGTAGGCCGCGTCTAACCCTGCCCTAAACCTCACTCCAAAACATTATGGTCACCTAACCGTAAACATAGGTCAAGAGTCAATTAAAAACACAAAAGAATTTTCAGCAATCCGCAATGGAAAGGGAACTAGAGGTTAAAAGAATGACAGTTAAAAAGCGCCAAACCGTGACTGACTTATGCAATTCTTTAAAAGAGGATGGCAACATTAGATGTTTCCGGATTGGATTTGCAAAAATTCTTTCCGTGTTTTGTGATAATATTTTTGGGGCGTTTTTGGACGAAAGGTCGCAAATATGCAACCAAGGACAATGATTGAAACTGAAAGAAACCTTGTTCGTGTTTGTCGGAATATGTGAGAATGAATTTGAATATGTCCTTGCGTGAAATTTGGTTTGGTTGTCGGAGAAAGTGTTTGACGCCAGTCGCATAAAAGTTTTAGACGTAAATTTTGCGGACTTCAAAGTCAAGGAATCATGCATTATACATTTTCGAAATTATTGCATACTGTTACAAATTTTAGCGTAAGATTTCAACGGAATCCTGGAATTTGGAGTCTGAATTTACCAATTTTGTGGTAAAACCATTACTTTGATACACCGCAAAAGTGGTGAATCAGCGCTCCAAATTGTGGTGGTAGCTAGAAAGTTCCGGTATTCCAGTGCATTCCTGTTCTACAGCTATCACTGTACAAACAGCTTTGTACAATGATCTGTATATAAACACACAAGCAACATCTATCTTACAACTATGCTATATCTGGTCTGTATCTGCAACATATTTTGGAATAAAAACTGAAGTTATCTGTAATTTAATATCTCAAACTATTGCTAATAAAATTTTACACAATCGAAAATTTTATACAATCTATGAAAAAAGGTTAAATAGCTCTTAACACCTATAACTTAATTTATTAATTTAATACAATGGTCATAACAGAACTTAAAATTTAAAAAAAATAATTAAAAATCAAAAATTTTATTGTTTACCTATTATTTAATAAATTTGTTTTTTATTAATCTTGTATTTTTATCCTTAGGTTTTATATTAACGTTTAAATATTTTTGTGTTGATTCTTATATTATTGACGCATATTTATATCTAAAATGACGACCAAGTATTCTTGGGAACTAAACACTGTGGGTTTCGCGTAAGGTTGACCACCTGACAGGGACATATGCTTCGCACCCCAGAGCCTTTGGGCAGGAGAAATAAAATGAGCATTGCAAGCCTTGGTCCACTATAGGCTGTTGCTGTTGCACTACAGAGTTTACTTTTTTTTTACCTTTAGGGTTGTTATATTAGCGTTTAAATATAGATTTTTTTGTTTTTGATTATTACATTATTTACGTTTAACTATCATTTTTTTTATATTATTAACGTTTAAACATTATTTTTTTTGTATTGATTCTGATATCATTAACGTTTTCATCTTTTTTCTTCTAGATCTCATCTGGATGGACAACATGTTCTGCACTGGTCGTGAGTTCCGGCTGGACCGGTGCCGCTTCGACGGGTGGGGAGTACACGACTGCAACCACGCGGAGGCTGCGGGGGTGGTCTGCGACGGGCAACGGGCACGGGCCATACCCCAGGGACCACCGGGATCGGCGCCAACACCCAGCGAAGTGGCGCCAATTGTGCCGGTGCCGCCGCCCGTTGTCGCCAAGACGGCTATCAGGGTAAGGCCTAGTGTGTGAAAAAAAATCGCCAATAACCCTAGTGTAGCTCTAGTGCTATGATAATTCAACCTCACCTAACCAAGTGTGTAAATACCTCTGAGAAGCAGTAGGAGTATAGGTGCGATAGCCCTATTCCACATGAGCCAAAAATAATAAGTTTTCTGTGTGTCACGTGATGTGTGCAAAATGCCTTAAACGAGCATGATATCGTCAAATACAATTGAGTTGCAAGTAAATAACCGTAAAAAAACTCGAAAATTTCTTTATTTAGATACATTAAATTCTACTTAGAATAAGTTTTTGTCTCGCAAAATATATTAATGCAACTTTAAGTAAAAAAATTCGTCATACCAACCGGCCATCATATCTCTTAAAGGAGTAAAGCCAAAATATGTAATCTTGTTGAATATAGCACGTCCCCTAAGTGACGTCAATGACAACAAGTTTTGGAGAAAACGGTTTTAAACAATAAACTAGTTTTAAAAAAAACGGTTCAAGTCCTTAAAACAAGAAGCGAAACTGTTTTAAACCGTTGAAATTACAGTAAAATTTCCGTAAAAGTAACAAGTTTTTTTAGCAGAATATTTAAACATGCTGTTTCTGTGAAAGTTATACAATAAAATAAATACTTGCGGAACGTTGAGATTTCAGAATAAACGTAATTTATTGTGTTACTTTTATATTTTAAACTCTTCTAAATTTGAAATAACTTTACATAAAGCCATAAACTTCACAAAAGGCTGTCCTCATTTTCACCCCTTTTTATGTCTCACGCTCAGATGAAACATTCATGAGCAGACCTCAATGTTCCAATACTCGTGCCTCCAGTTCACCTGGGAAAAGGTTTTGTGAAAGTCTAAAAATGGCTTTTATGCACCGCTTTTGATTCGAAATAGCTTCCACCAGACTGTAAAATATTCTTTGTGAATTTTTTTGGTTACATGGAACTGTAGCGATGACATAGGAAGAGCTGTCTTGAAATGTCGTTTAAACGACTGAGAAAGATTTTAACTAAACCATATTAAAATTTTGACGTATTTCGTTGTGAAAACTTCTGATTCGAAATAGCTTCCACTAGACTGTAGAATATTCTTTGGGCATTTTTTTGGTTACATGGAACTGTAGCGATGACGTAGTATAGGCTGTCTTGAATTGTCGTTTAAATGGGACTGAGAGAGAATTTAACTGAACCATATTTGATTTTGATGTAGTTCGTTGTGAAAACTTAACCTTCGTTTTCTAAGAAGTAAATTAAGTTTAGCACTGATTTGTACTTTCTTTGGTATTAGAATAATTTAGTGTCTTTGATTCATTTAACTTTTTATTTACTTGAATAGGCGAGGGTCCATTGTCCCCCAAATAAGAATAAATCGAATATATGTTTCTTCGCACGGTAAAATTCCAGCTACGAAGCGTTAAACTCAAACTAGTCACAATGCGTAATGGCCAAGTTACCCAAACAACTAATTAGAATGTGCTAAGCCAAAAGTTGATTTAAAAACAAAATGTAAATGTGTTTATCGATTTAAAAACAAAATGTAATTTGTTTATTGATTTAAAAACAAAATGCCAATGTGTTTATTGATTTAAAAACAAAATGTCAATGTGTTTATTGATTTAAAAACAAAATGTAAATGTGTTTATTGATTTAAAAACAAAATGTCAATGTGTTTATTGATTTAAAAACAAAATGTCAATGTGTTTATTGATTTAAAAACAAAATGTAAATGTGTTTATTGATTTAAAAACAAAATGTAAATGTTTAATACCTCAACGACTTTCAATGAACTTGGCCTTTTTTTAAATTCATTTTTATTTAGGGCCAAGCCTTCTTTTATTTTTGTGATAACTCGACTCTTTTTACAAATAAGTGTTTGTTGGCCTAAACTATTACATAGGTTACGACAAGTACAAATTGCATTTGTGTCTCAATTGATTCCCCGGCCACTTTAGTTTGATTTACTGACTGAATAAACCTTTCATTAAAATGAAGAACTCCTTTCTTCTTAATCCAATCCTTGACACCTCTGAGTGTGTCAAGGCGATGATTCTTGTCAGATTAGGATCAGGAACCTGCATCATTCATTTTTCAGAAGAAAATATTAATAATAGAGCACCTTAACACCCAAAAGTAATAGTTTTCTACGATGGTTTGATTTAATTGTAACCGGTATTTTGTAAAAGACTTACGTTTGATTTTGAAATAAACACTAATAAATGTATTAATAAAAAACAAAAAAAGGCTATTTTGCACTGTCTGATGTTTACATTTAAAAGGCCTAGTCAGTCAAATGATATACGAAAAACTGAGAATTGTCGCTTCTATCCGATATAATTTATAAAAATGTATTTCTTATGTAAAATATCCACCATAAAAACTGAATCAAACATTTTTTTACTTCGAAAGAAAACGTTTCTTTACAAAAACAAACAAGGGGGCAGAAAGAAGTGACTCTATATAGATTATATACAATTATCAATTAGTTGCCATAATTCCAGAAATGGTTTTATACCAGAGTTCAACTCATGTGAACGAATGTTTGTGTAAAAACTTTGTATTCAAAGTTCCTTACACTTTTTCTACTACGCACGCATTACTCCGAAAATATGAAAATGTACAATATATATGAATGTATAATGAACGATATTCTATCTGAATAACGCATGTCAAAAGTCAGAAGTTCGCACATAACCTTATGATTAATATTTTCATACCCACTGTTCTTAAAATTGCCGTCAAATAGGGTTACTTTGAAAGAAGTACAAAACCCTGGTACTAAATTTCGTCTTGAATAATTTTTTTCTCAAAGATCAAGACAGAGTTGTCGCCAATTGAAAAGGTCAGCAACTTTTTAAATCATGTTTTCAATAACATGTTATAAGCTTAAAAAGCTTCTACCAAAATTATCCAAAATTAGAGCCAAAAAGTTACTCCATTCGACGGTTCTGGATTGAGGAGTCAATGCAAGGAGGTTACTTTCACATGTTCTGCCACCCGTTAGCCATATTACTATCATCATGTAGCTCTAGTGTATTGATCTAGTACATTATTTCCAACAAACTAAACTTAAAAGTTGTCAAAAATTCAATTACAGCTTTGTTAATCCAATAACTGGAACTTTCATAATCTACATTTTGATAGCCAGCCTGCAATTTTACTGACAGATTAACAAATAAGCCAGCCCACCATTATTCCTGCACGTAGTAAGTGTTAGGAAGACCCGCCCTTCCGATTTTTAACAATGAATCGCCGATAAATAAAACGAAACAACTTGATTTTTCGCGGCCAATTTCTCATATTTCTTCATATTGTTCCAATGAACTCCGTTTATGAATTCGTGAGAACTTCGCACTAGTAACGTTGACGTTTGTTTTGGATACCAGTTGCCTCTGCTTTGCGGTCTTACTACATTTTAAGAATTAGTACGCCTTCTATTTTTAACCCTTTATGAATCAGACACACCCACAACAAAACTCAAAAGTGACTCGTTCATTATAACTTGGTTGTTGTGTTGGTAAAATCTTTGTACGCAATGCGGAACTACCTTCAGTCTTGAAAACTTTCCGGCCCAAATTGTTCTTCAAAGTTAAAAGGCTTAACAGCTTGTTTTAAAAAAAAACATCAGATATCTGTAAACTTGTATCTCAGTTTGCCAAAATACATATTTTCTCTGTAAACATAAAATTAACAACCAATGATACAGATTGCAGCTATTGAAAAAAAGATTTTTCTGTTTGATTACGAAATAAAAATTTGATACTTATACAAAGTACTTCCGTGGCCACGATGGTGGAGCATAGGCATAGGAGCCAGCCACATTGAACTATTGGCCAGTGCCTGGCTATGCCGTCGACGACGGTTCGTATACGAGTTACGGTTTGACGTTTTCTTTTTTTCAACTTATCCAGCACTACAGAAAATAACTGTTAGGCACGAATATTATTGATTGACTACGTGAAAATGCTGCCAATAAATTTTGTCCATAGCATTACAGGACACAGTAGGACCGACTTACAACTTTAGGGGCCCTGGACACAAGCAAATTTGGAGGCCCCAAGCATACCTCTATAAAATATTCGTTTATGTTTTTCTATATTTCAGTGTTTACCAAAAAAAAAAAATAGCCGAAGTAATTTGCTTGGAAAGCATGCTTAATCCCCCCAAAATAAATGTTTTTGTGAATTGATTAATTCTGAGTTTAAACACAATTTCATAGTCAGCTTTTTTTTCATCAATTTAATTTTTTGCATACTTCACATTAAAAAGTTAAGTTTGGGGGCAGTTATATTGAGCATAAATGTTCATTAAGAAAATTTAGGGGGGGGGGGGGGCTAGGCACGTGCCCTGTTTGCCCTGCCTTAAATCTGGCACTGTTTGTTGTCAGAATTTTTTTTGAAATATAAGACATTTTATTTTACAGTGCAGAGTAATAAAACCATTCCATCCAAAATATAAACATATTTTATTAAACTCTTAAACAAATATAGGGTTAAAATGTTTTGTGTACAAATAAGGTTGTTAGTTTTTTTAAGAAACATTTTAAAAATAATTTTATACGTTATTCAAACACATAAAAAATGTATTTGAAAACATTTATAAAGTGTTTAGTAAAATTACATTTTTAAAAATAGTTATAACAATATAATATAGTTGACACCCACCCAAATATCGTATGAATCAAATATCACGTTTATCAAAAGTTTTAAAGAGCGTGATAGAAAGAACTGGTTGATATCGTTAATCTATCAATCTGGTTCTATTATGATTGATGAGTAGTCAAAGATGAATAGTAGAATAAATTGAATCGCGTGTATAAACTGTAATTTTAAAATTGGGTAGCATTCTATGCTATAATATAGTAATAATTTGCTTTTTTGTGGTTGAAAATTTTAAATCAGTCGGGAAAAAATACGTGTGAAAAATTCATAGGTATTATTTTTAATTTTTGCACATTTGCACCACAATTACTTCAAATTTAATGGTCTACTACAGGGTGATCGAAAAGAAACGCTATAAGTCACATGTAAATAAAAAATTAACATGACTTGGTATAAAGTTACGTAATAGTCAGAGCCCCTTTTAGATTTTCCCATTTGCTAACCATTCTATATAGTTACATCACAGCGGTCATGTGATGCTAACAAAGATTAAGACGCTATTCGAATTTTCAATCTATAAGTTACAAGTGAATCGTCATACCAACTCGGCCTCAAAAACTCCCGACAGATTGAAGCCAAAAGAAATGACTTGTTGACGTTTAACACGCCCCAAAAGTGACGTTATTAAGAACAAGTTTCAGAAGAAGCGGTTTTTAACCATAAAAGAGTTAATTAAAACGGTTGTTGTCATACTTTCCCTTGTAGAAGATGAATATGTAGACAAGCAAGACGTACATTTATACAAGACACACTAGAGATACATTTATAAACAAAGACTATGACGCCAGACTGGAAGAAGAACGGGTGTTCAGATTTCCTTTCGAGACTCGGGCCCATTTCAGGTGAAAGTTTGACTTATGTTCCCGTTGATACATCCATGCCTTATCCAGGGTTCAAACCCGGGCCCAATCGCTTGGTTAGCGAGAGTCATAACCTCTATACTGGTTGGGAGGCATTTAAAAGGGTCTAAGACCGCAAAGTAAACGACACAGTTTTATACCACCTAGTTAGTTTTTTTAATCAGTGTAGGGGGCTGGGGAGCCCAGTCGGTTAAGGCATCCGCCTTGCACGCGAAAGGTCCCAGGTTCGGGTCCGATTATCGCCAAATATAACTGCCGACCTATAAACGGCCCGTGAAGGCAAAAATGTCCGACAAATAATACCCCGTGTAGAGGGAGTGCATGTTAAATATACTCCAAAGTCCCAACGCTGCCTACGATGTCGCCCTGTAGTTCTAAATTACGACTGTCGTTCTAAATTTTGCCAATAGCTCTCGTATAACTCTAGTGCGACGATAATTCAAACTAACCTAAATCAGTGTACTTTTGAATGTGGTGTAATCCTTATTAATTTATTTTCATTTTCTTTCAGTTGGTGACCGAGAAGGACCTTACCATCCGGCTGGTAGGTGGTAGGACTACCACAGAGGGCCGAGTGGAAGTGCGCATGCCCCAAGGCTGGGGCCTAATGTGCGGGGACGGATGGGGCATCATGGAGGCCAACGTGGTCTGCAACCAGCTGGGACTGGGGCACGCTAAATCTGCCGTGCAGGTAAGGCCCAACACTGAAGTTATCTTGATGCAGAAATTAGGGGTTGTGGCAATGTTTTTTATAATTTTCGTTAGGTTTCTTAGTTGCTAAATAAACATTTTTAACACTCGTAAAAAAATGATGTTAAAGAATAGTCGCAGCTTTGTTGTTTGAATCTGCAAGGATCATATGAGACGCATAGCAGTGCATTTTTCATTGCAACAAAGTAGACATGTGTCTCATCAACTTATTCAATTCGATTTGAATTGCAATAAAACCTTTCATACATGTTATTTATATCTCTTTAAGACCAGTTGTATGCGTTAAAAATATCCATACTCAACCGTGGCCTCTAAAAAGTTAAAAAGTGTATAAATTCAAAATATTTTATTTCTGGTTACTAAAATGTCAACTGCACCAATATGAAAAACACAAAACAGATGAGAGTTTGTCGGTGCAACAATTGTTAACTTGTATTTTAATTATGGTAATATTAATCCCACAAATTTTTGCAGTCAATATCTCCTGGTAGTGTTCCCACTCTCTAGTTTCAACCTTATGTTTTAAAGAGAAGCATCCGAATATATTAATTAATTTTCGAAACTCTGAGGATATCCTTGTAAATTAGGATGACCGGGTTGTTGATAATTCTATTTTTTTAAAAGTCAACTCTCACTCCGTCTTTCAAATGTCGAAATCATGCATGAACTTAAAACCAACACTGTTAAAAATTTAGCTTTTAGCTTCATTAAATGAGGTTCCTAAGAGCTACAACGGCTGCATGGTGTAATATTTCACTATATTTTCGGTAATCGATTAAACTATTTCTAAGGTTTTTGTTTCTAAAACCTGAAAAATGGTTCAACCTAATACCGAAAATATGGCGAAACGTTCACCATACAGCCGTTACTAGAAACCATTACAAGGTAAAACCAAGCACAAAACTGTCAACACTGTAAACTATAAAAAAAAACCTTTTCATTTACAATCTTAGGTTTTAACCCATTAACTACGACTTTGTGAACACCATTAACACCTTCCGAATGAAACGTTAACATTAAGTTTTTTTTATTCGTTTTCCGTGTAACTTAATTTGTCGTAAAGAATTTTTCAGGAATATGGTCTCAATTTGTCTTATATTTTTGTTCATTTAGATAAACTTAAGCAGAAAGCTAATATTTGCGAAGCAAATTTTCTAATCAATCGCCATTAATGGGTTAATGCGTGTTTGTCTAATGATGATGTCATGTCCATGGATAAAGATTATATGGGACCAAAGGTCTCATAGACTGCTTCAGTGATCTGCAGACAGTGGTCCTCATAAAGGTCTTCGTAGGGCGAGTTGGTGATTTGCTGCAATTTTGCCAGGATGGCTGGACAAGAGAAAAGATGTTTTGGATCCAGTTCCGAGTCGGGGCAGTTTCTGCAGCTGGAGTATTTTCTAGTTCCATCTTTTTGGACTTTCATCCCTTTGAAGTGGCCTGTCCTTAATCTAGTTAGGGTGGTCGCAGTTAGGTGTTTAATTCGCAGATTTGGTGTTTCATTTTAACACTTCTGCTGTTAAATTTTGCTTTGGCCGCTGAGTTGATGTGATTAAGAGTTGTTTGGGGAAGAACGTCATTGTTGAGTTTTCTTGCTTCTTTTGCCAGAATTTCAGCAGACTCGCTTCCGTCGATACCAACGTGTGCTGGAATCCACTGCAAAATGCATTTCTTGTTCAAATTTGAAAGTTGAAACATTCCATCATGTATAGCCGCGATCATCTTTGACTGTCTCTTTTTGATAGCTTGCAGGGCAGCTTTGCAATCGCGAAAATTAGTAATCCCTCATATTTTTCCTCGTCTAGAAGGTCAAGGTATAGCTCTATAGTGTTTGTCTAATCTAACTTCTTATTAAAACTTTTTATACATATAATGAAACGAAGGAGTAATAATTATAATTTATCAAAAAAGGACAAAAATAATCCCATCCTAATTAAAAATTTCTAAATTTTTAGCAAGTGTATTTTTCAACATTCAGTTCTTTCATTTCAGAGCGGAACCTACGGCGGTCACCACAACAGCATGATCCTCAGCGGTGTCAAGTGCAAGGGAAGCGAGCATAACGTGGCCGATTGCCTACATGACAAAGTTGGGCGAGTTTTCTGTCCTGGCGAGGAGAATATTGCAGGAGTAACTTGCTCAGCAAGTAAGTAAAATATGCCTGACTAATGTATACATAGAAATTTATAGTAATTATTGTATTACTTTTCCCATTTGACAGAAAAAATTAGTTTAATTCTCCTTCGATCTATAAACTGAAGTATTCTCTCTGTGATTATCCAGTGGAAAAAAAAATTCAAAGCCAAATAACGTGGATGCATTGGATATGTTCACAGATGTTTTTTTATATGATAAATGTAGCTGACGAAAACCTCTCTATAATACCACTTATTGAAATTATAAGAGAAAATTATTTTTTACATTGGATTAACACATAGATAAGACTTCTGTTTAGAGAAGCGGGCTACTGTTCTAGTTATCCCTTAATCAGTAAATGTACAAAATATGAAATTAGTGGCCAAATTGAAAAAAAAAAATCTTACCGTTAGTATTTTTATTTTAAATGTTACATCTTTTATCAGGAATATACATGATTTATCTATACTTATATGTATAAACATAATTGAATGGTAAATGTTACTAATTCCCATTTTTTAACTTTATCTACATTCAATATAATTACAAATTATTCTAAAACCAATTTTTACCGTCATTAAATTTCTCACAATGAAAATTGAACCAAAAATTATTCCTTATGAGTCATATATTTTATAATTCCTTCCAACGAACGTTTCATTACAAAAAATTATCTCATTTATTTCAAATTATTTTTTAAGTCTCATTAAAAAAAATGCTCCAAAACACTTTTACAATCCGAAAATCGCAAACTCTTTCGCTGGGTGTGGCTTTGCTCTGATTGCTCAAAAGGCCCTTCAGCTCCAGTGAGGAATATTCTAATTAATAAGGTCTCCGAATATAAGGAGAAACCTGTTTCCGGGGTCTCCTTCAGTGCTGTTGTCTTGTTGTTTCTGTGAATGGGTCCACTCTGCACCATCCCGATGGGTTTTTTTTGTGTAACACAAAGTTAATTAGGGACTGTCCACTAATAACTGGTTTTTTTTGTATAATAAGTTGAGTTTTGGGTAGGGGTAGGGGTAGTACATATATATTCCGGCTTGTGTGCTTGATCAGAGACCCGCTTATATAAGCATTCGTCAAGTAAGACAGACGCAGAAAGAATTTTTACTGTCACAGAGAAAAGAAATTACACCCAGGGTGAAGGCGGGAATCGAACCCGCACCCGTTACAGCGTACCGTAATGGTCCAAACCACTCGGCCATCCGGGCCCCTAAGTTGAGTTCCTGTCGCATTAGAGCTACGCGACTATTGGCGGCGGGCGTCATTATTCAGAAGCACAGTCAAGTGACGAGCCGACACCTGAGTAGGCACCCAACGCAAATTTTAGTTAAACATCGTACGCAGCGTCGAAACTTTGGAGCATTTAACGTGCATGGGTTCGTCGGACTTTTGGCTTCACAGACCGTTTATAGGTGAGCAGGTAGTTTGGCAATGCTCGGGCTCTAACCTGGGACCTTTTGAATGTAAGTCAAGTGCCTTAGCGAGTGAGATAGCCAGCACCTACATGTAGAATAAAAATTGAATAAGATCTAGTAAATAGCTCGGTTGTCATAGATAAATCTAGTTCAAGTAGACATTAGTAGTTTTAGTAGTAGGTTGAGGTTCAAGTAGTATGGTTGAGGTAAGTAACATTAGTATTAGTTAGTAGTTCATAGCATAGTAGTTTTAGTATATTGAGGTAAAAGTAGACAATAGTAGTTTTAGCTTTAGGTTGAGGTTCAAGTAGACAATAGTAGTTTTAGTAGTAGTTTGAGGTAAAAGTAGACTATAGTTTAGCTAGGTAGTTCAAGTCCATAGTAGTTTTAGTATAGTTTGAGTTTAAGTAGACTATTATATTCTAATTGGATTGACGTTTTTGCTGTCCGTATGCAATGTGGTGTTTCGGAAGTAATTTTTAACAATACAAAAAAAACAAAAGAAAAGTATACTTACAGTATGGAGCGGATATGCGATCAATATACTGCATTCGGATTATTTATTGATTTCGTAATACCACATAAGGTTGTTACTAAATATTATTCCAGTTCTTTTACATGGCTCATATTTCTAATTTGCTCTGATTTTTCAACCCACAGGACTTTCAAAAAAAAATTCCGATCACGTACTCCGCAAGCATTCGGTTTATGATTCTGATGGGTATCAAATTAAGAACACCTTAACTACAGGTTTACTGCGAGCCCAAAATATATTTTTAAATAAAAAAACTAAACTGTCCACTTTAAGGGCAAGGCTTACTGTTTTTTAATTGACGGGACCGGGGAACATTATACGTAAAATATGCATACTAATGATGATATAAATATTAATAAAAAGAAGCTGGAACGGACTTTAGGAAGTAGTCGGGGACTTTTTGTATTTGTATAAATCCTCGCCTTTATTTTCAAGCAATAAGTGGTCAACCCCTTTGCAAAATAAAGCTTTGATTAGAGCATGCTTTCTAATTCCCGCCTGCTCCCAATCCCATAGCTGATAGATCGAACATCACTTTCTCCCAATTAGAACAAAAAAGTTTGGACAGTATTTGTTTTCTATAATATTGTTTTCGAAGAGAGATGTCTAGGATGCTGGAATGGTCTTCCTGGTGCCTAGATTAAACCAATGGCTTGACAAAATTTTAAATAGCAAGTGATACTTTGTCGATTTTAATATAATGTACTATTTGTTAAAACATGATAATAAACTACAGTCAATATCTATTTCGATTACAAAATAATGTGAGGTATCTTTATTATATTCAAGGCCAAAAGAAATCGAGGGGCGGGGTTGGTAATTTTATCCGGCGTCTTTCTAGGTAAACTCTTTATTTTTAAAAGGAAATGTTACATAAAGCCTATTACAAAACTTGTGAATTCTTGTGAATATTTCATAGAAAATTATGCTTTCTTCGTTTGCTACGAAAACATACTACTTCAACTAGATAAATAAAAGTTAGCACAGCTACGAAATAACAACGGGATAATTTCTTCCTAATTTTATTTTATGTATTATTATTTCTAAAACGTATCTGTAGGAGAAGCTTTAAAAAATAATTAACGAAACTGTTCCGCTCTGCCCAAGTGCATACTTCAAATCAAGTAAACACAACCTATATTTTGTTGAAAAAACATAAGATATTGCCAACCCAATAACAATTTTAACAATATTAGTTATAATTTTATAATTATTATTTTTAAATTTTTGACAAATAATTACAGTTTAAACTGTATTAAAGCAAATCATGCACTAGATTGAAAAATACTTTTTGTTGTCTTGGTGTCCACATTTAATAATTCATATCAACCTGATTATGTCAAAGGGACACAAAGGACAAAAACATCGAATCGGTCAAAGTGTTAATCTCTTAGCATATTGTCAATTCGTTTTGAAATGTTATCATTAAATATTCTCTTATTACGATTGTGAGGCATTGTTCCAATAGTACTCCAATTTTCGATTAATTTTATTCGATAATGAGAGTTGTATATTTGGTTCACCATATGAGGAAAGTGGTGTAAGGAAAAAAATACTACAATATAATAGATAGGTTTAAATTTTAAGTGTCTTTTACATGCAATCAAATGGATAAGATATTGATCTGTTTATTATATTTATATACCAACTTATTAATTAATTTTAATTAATATTTGCATCAAACAATCTTGAATTTTTGTATATTTTATTAACTTTGAAAATCAAATTTGTCGGTAATGTTATTTTTCTGGCTATACTGCGATGTCGATATGAATAATTGGTTGTTGTTATATCAATTTCGTTTTCATGCTAGTCAAATATAAAATGTTACGTAAAACGAATTTTAATAAAAAAAATTGCTTTTAATGCGATTATTATTTCAGTCTAATTACTGATTAATGTAAAATTATTTTTAGCCAAATATAAGAAATTTGAAATGGAGAAATCAGGTTTTAAAACATATCTTAGATTACTAATTGCCATTAATATTCTTGTCACCTAGAAATTTTATAAGAGCTAATGTTGTGACTAAAATGTTCTTAAGAAAAATTATAGTTGCACTTCATTTGAATTTGTCGTTAAAGATAGTTTTTCAACCAGCAAGTGTGATTACCATGTTACTGATATATCACTCTAAATTTAAAATATTAAAAATATATAAATAACGAAAAAAAATTTAATAAGAAAGTTTATATTCTACCTTAGAAAATAAAATGGATTTTGTTCCACGTTTTATAACTTTTTACCTGAATGCGTAATTTAAACGTTTATTATGTGGTATAGATTATTTTTTTTATTCTCATTGTTTATTGATATTCGAAATATTTTAACACTAACTTCCTTTAAGTTAAACAATTATAAACTCATTAAAATACAAAATTTTTCTATTGTATTAAATAAAATAAGTGGGTACAAAAAAAAATTAAAATTCTTGATCAACATGCTGTCCTAAATAGAGTTAATCAATAGAATAAATTCTTCAATTTTTAATTGTGCCTCAAAAAATGTATTTACCATGAATGTTAGTTGTTGTAATCAGCAGTTACTGCCACAAAAACTACTATTTACTATATCATAAGCAATTCGATACAAATGAAACATGGAAGATTTTTAATTTTCCAGGTTTGCCTGATTTGGTGGTGGACGAGAAGGAAATTGAGAGGACATCGTACATCGACAATATCCCAATGTCCAATCTTCAATGCGCCCTGGAAGAAAACTGTCTCTCGTCCAGTGCCTATGATAGGACAAGGCCAGGTACAAATATACACAATCATTTTTTTACTTTATGGCAACATACACAGTGAGTGGAACGGATGAATATGGCAACAAAAATCGTGCTTGGTACAGTTTTCACAGACGGATTGAAGTTTTTAAGCTATGAATCGCAAAATTTAAATTTATATGATTGTAACTTGGTTTCTTACATTTAATTTTTTATGGGGATAAATAGGGATACTTGAAAAAATTGTAATTTTGGCATTTTAATTTTTTTAAACTTTAACAATGGGTGTATAAATGCAGTATATATATACCTAATGAAGTATTACACAAGGTCCATCATTATTATTCCATAATATTATTAATATAAGTATTATCGATAACCATTAACTGTCAAGTTTTTATTTATTTTTTTAAGTAATATTGTGTGTCTACAACTGAGCTGATTTAAAAGTTTCAACTTTCAGTCAGACGTCATTAGACCAAACACTTTCGATTGAAACTTTTATTTTATCTGCCTAAAATAATAAATATGAGAACATGTACGACATGACCCAAGTTACAATAATGGCATTGTAATTAGAGCAATTCTCTAATAATTACTTTTAACTCTGCAATGATTTGTATTTTGTAGTTCTTTATAAATTATTCAAAATCAACCTTTGAAAACTAATGCCTATGAGCTGGAAAAATCAACAGAAAATATGTGCTTCGACAATTTAAAGTTGCACGAAAAAAAACGAATTTAAAATCTTAAAGTTGAGGTTTCTGTTTGGAAATGTTTAGTTTAGTTTAGTTTGAATTATCGTCGCACTAGAGCTACACGAGGGCTATTGGCGACGGGCGTCGTATTTTTAGAACTACACTGTTTGGAAATGGTTTAAAAGGTATATTCACAAATTCACCGTTAATGTATTAACGACTTAAGGGTTGAAATGTGTTTACTATCCACTATATAACTTGAAAGTTATAACTGAAGATTATTCTTTCTTACAGGATGGCAGTTTCTCCAGCGACGAGTCCTAAGATTCACAGCTAGGATCGGAAATTTCGGGACAACTGATTTCAGGCCGTTCCTTGCTAAGTCTTCTTGGCAATGGCACGCGTGTCATTTGTAAGTTTCCTTTTAAATTTGTAGTTACATTTTTCTCTTAAGTTTGCAGTCATTTGTTCTTAAATGTACAGTTTTACATATGATCCTAAATTTGCAGCCAAAGCTTTACTGTAAATTTAGTTTTTTTCGCACTTAAAATAATCCTATTTATAAAACCTTTTCTATGAAATTAGATATAATAAATTGATTAGAATTCATGTAAATATTCTTGGATTATTAATACAAATTTACCATTTAAACTTCTTTCAATAAATTTGTTATTCGAATAAAAGTTGACAACAATTTAGCTTTTTTTTAAAAAATAATACGTACATTTCACATTGTCTCGAACTCTTTTTAAAAATTCCATTTATTTAAGTTCACAATTTAATAAAGAAAAACAGGTAGAAATGACCAGCAAAATTCTAAGTTTAATAATTTGTTACGGATTTTTTAAAAAAACTATTTTTTTTACATAATTGCACAGTTTTAAAAATCAGCAAAACATACTTTATTTACTTTTGAAGAATAAGTATTTTATAATAAATATTTTATTTATTAGTATATATGTATATAAGTATTTTAATATTAAAAAACCTCATTAAGTTAAAAGCGCTTCAATTCATAATAAGAAAATATGCAAACGAACTAAAACTTTTTTTTAAAAAATTATAAGCAATTAGTGAAGTTGCTCTCGCAGAAAACGGACGTTATTTCGACTGATGCTCGTACTTGGATCTCATATGTACAGTTAAAATGTTTGGTGCAAGCTTTCACTGGAATCCTGGTACTTTCAAGAAGCCACCTCTATTTGGAGATTTAATTTACCTCTTTTGATGTGTATCAAAGCCGTGAGTTTACCACAAAATTGGTAAATACACTCGAAATAGTGATGACAGCTAGAAAGTTCCAGGATTTAGATTCCCGTGCAATCTTGCACCAATCTTTAACAGTATGGTGTTATTACACGAGCACATGCCACTTTTAGACCCAGCGTGTAAATCGCACGTTAAGTTTTAACTTTTTTTGTCTAAATTATCAAAACATTTAAAGTAAAGCTGGATGGTCATCTCAGTCAACTGAAATCCTAAATTTTTCACGGTACTAAAAATCCTATGAAATTAAGAAACGTTAAATTTTCAAGCAATAGTACCTGCTTCCGGTTTAATAAATATCGATTTTAATATATGGACCTAGCTTTAGTCACTCTAAATTCGTTTCGAACGATTACACCATAGTCGTTATACTCATTGAGCGAAAGAAATTCGAAATTGCAAATAAACCTTAAGGATAAGGGGCAGCTACAAACTGTCAAAAAATTCAGACAGAATACGGCATTCGTCCTCGTAAATGTACCGCCTACACGTGTGCTCTAATTTTAAAGCTCATGTAACTCAGCCACCATCCAGTTTGAATTCTTTTTCGCTTAGTAGAAGAGATGAACACTAACCAAGGTCACGGCGTCTGAGCATGCGCACACACAAGCTATGAAACAACATCAAAGTTCATTAAACTGTGTTTACAGCATCAAATGTAATCAAATATAGCAGCTTAGTTGCGTTAACGTCGCACAAGATATACAAGAGGGCTATTGGCGCCGATCGTCGGAATTTATAACCATAGTCAAGTGACGAGCCGACACCTAGTAGGCACCCAACCCAGCTTTTAAGAGCCACATCGTACACGCCGTGGGGACTTTGGAACATAGTTCACGTGCAGACCCTCTTCTCCTGGTATTATATATCTTATATTTTGGCTGCACATACCGTTTATAGGTCGGCACGTATTTTTTTACAATGCCCGTGCCCGAACCTGGACTTTCGCATGCAAAGCTCAAATACAGCAGAATACGCTGAGAATATGCGACAAAATGCTGTATTTATATTGAATTTATTTTAGAGTGTAACCCTTTTCTGTCTCCAGGCACTACCACAGCATGGAGGTGTTCGCCCACTTCGACATCATCGACTCGCGGGGCACCAAAGTGGCTGAGGGGCACAAGGCCTCGTTCTGCCTGGAGGACAACGAGTGCCACACCAATATCCCGAAGAAGTACGCGTGCGCCAACTACGGCGACCAAGGGATCTCGGTGGGGTGCGTCGACACCTACCACCACAACATCGACTGCCAGTGGGTGGACATCACCGACCTCAGGCCGGGCACATACTACTTCAAGGTTGGTACAGCATAATAGATTTTTTTTGTGTAATGATGGATTTTAAGAACACTCCAAAAAAATCACAAAAAGTCACTTTTCCGAAATTCCCTATACTTCCCTTAGAACAGGGATCCACCTTATTACAGGGATACTTGCCTTAGTAAGAATTTGGCACAATATGACGATGAAAGGTATCCGAATACCATAGAAAGTGAATGGAGAATAAAGAATTAAGCTATATGTTTGTAAATTATCACTTTTTTTGCGTCGACACCTACCATCACAACATTGACTGCCAGTGGGTGGACATCACCGATCTCAGGCCGGGCACATACTACTTCAAGGTCGCGGCACACCAGATAGTTATTTCTTTTGTAATGAAGGGTTTTAGAACACACAAAAAATACACAAAAAGTGTAACTAAAAAACTCCTCGGCGCAACAGCCCATTAGTGGGCCAAGGCCTGCCGTGCCCATTCCAGCTTACGTGACCAAGGGCTCTGCGGTGCTAGGCATATGTTCCGGTAAGGAGGTGAGCGAGCCTCACGCGGAATCCCAGTGTTTAGTACCCAAGCATGCTTGGTCCTCAGTTTATCGACCCACTTAAGGGATGAAAGGATGAGATTTTGTTTTTAATGAAATCTGAAATCAAAAAATAACCGACGAGTGTCGACGCGAAGCGTCCCTACTCCTTCATCAAAAGCTTCCTTAAAAGGGGTTAACTCTGACAAAATAATACTAGACAAAATCCTCGCTATAAAACATTCAGGGGTGCCTCAGGGCTCTGCATAGCAAGATCTTAAAACATCTGAAAAGAAACAAACAATTAGTAAGCATATGAAATAAGAAACTATTTATAAAAGGGTCATACACTTAATAAAAAGGGACATAAACAAGGACAGTGTGACGATATAAAAATATACTTGCAGAAATGCGTAGTCCATAATAATCAATGAAAAAAGACAGTTTTTTTTATAAATCGTGTCCATGGACAATTAAATGACCTCGTGTGTCTTCAAAACTCCATCCGCTAGTTCCCATACATATGTACTGTAGAGGGCCTCTCGAAGTTCTGAAGCCATACCGAGTTGTGAAATATGTGGTGTACCACTCGAGAATGTGATCCGGGATAAGTTGGGCATCGGTGCAGTTCTTTCAGGGAATATAAATTCTCGTTTTGTCGGGAAGAATTTTCATCCCTTAGCATTGTTGAGATTCTGGGCCTCAGATAATAGTTTTCTTTTGTAATGACGGGTTTTAGAACACTGGAAATAATTCACTTTTACGGAAATTTCCTGTATTTGGCTTAGGAGCCTTATTTGGGGATTTCAAATATACAGTATAGAACTCCAATTATCCGAATCAATTGGGATTTGGTACAATACTTGCTTTATCCAACGCCCATACTTGGCCTCTCGGCCATTTGACGCAGAACCCTCCAATAGCGACTGACGAAGTCATCAGTCGGATGTTGTGCGAGTATTTGGTACAATATGACGATAAAAGGTCACTGTAGTTTAATATAAAAAACGCCACTTTTAGCGAAATTACCTGGTACGTCTCCTTATTCCCTTGCCTTTGTAAAGATTTAACAAAAATCTGATAAATATTTCAACCAAATACCGAAAATATGGTGAAAATTTTCACCACCTACTAAGAACCATATTTTTGATGAAACCAAGCGCCAAATCTGAAACAGAGTGTAGGATTGCCCTCAATTTATTCCAATAGCTTGTTTTAATTGATATTATGCTGTTTTCCTTCAAGTATAAGTCTGCAACTTGTTAGGATATGATCAAGGTTTCATGTAATTTTAGAACCCTGGTGCTTTCAACTAAAGTTTTATCGATACAAATGTCAAGAAACATAATCTATTTGAAAAGTGGATTTGTTTTAATCTGGTCAAAATAACATAAAAATCAAAGAAAACGACTTTTCTGAAACGAAAATTCCAGATTTTAAAATACAATTATTTGTTTAGTTTCCATATAACTATACGGCCACAGAAATAAACCAAGACAAAAGGGATTTTACAGCTGTGTGGATTTTACGATACCCCAAGGATCGTCAAAGCCAAATAATAACTTTCCTCACAAAACAGACAAGAGAATCTCAGAAATGTCCATTATTTTCTTAAACAAAGATAAGTACTCGCCGTATCTTCAAGATACACTTTCTACCAGAAATAATGTTACAGTGTGCCAAGGCCGAAAGCGAGGCCGAATAATGTGAGAACAAAGATCTTTCTTTTGTTTCCATTTGTTTCCCGTTAGAAAGGGAGAACCTCTTTGAGATTCTTTTCTCGTTTTTTTGCTTTCATTGTCAAAGTCAGAGGCCTCGCTTTTTTTAAAGGTATACTTTACTTCATTAAGGCATTTTCCGGCAGTCTTTGTTATCTTTCTTGTGGACGTATTCAAGAAAAACTGTTTTAGAGGTATAGCGTCTTCCATTCGTTAGAAGTGTAATAGTCGATTTGAAGGTGGAGTGAAAGAATTCAAAAAAGAGTTTAGGAGTGAATCTCTCATAAGTTTATTGTTTCAGTCTGTGATTCAGTGAAAAATAAAAGTTAAATTTAAAAAAATTTCAATAAATAAATAGATATGGTAGTATGTTCAGAACAATATGCAACATTTCAGAAAAACTTTAAACATGATTTTTTTTCCACTATTGTACCCATAAAAAATCTCAATTTGGAGTCTGTATTGACAGGGACAGTAGTGACAAAAGAAAGAAATGCTCTTCATTATAGGTCCTAGGAAAGACTACAGCAACATATTTTGAAATATGAAAAAATTGCAGTATGAGAAAAAATTATGAAACCCTAAGGGAATATTTAATTAACTGCTAAATGTATCATGAGAATGCATGCCGAAAATATGGTGAAACATTTCACCGCACAGCCATTTCAGCTACTAGGAATCATTATTATGGTGAAACCAAGCACAACATTTTTAACAGTGTAAAGTCTCCAACATCAAAAACTATTTTGGCAATGTGATAAATAAATGACAAGTGCATAAAATGTAGTAACTTCATTTTGTTACCTACTTATACCATTATCTTTCTGAATAATCAACAAATCGACAGTTACCGAACTATTCCTTTACTTCCATCGATGTCCCCAAAGCAAAATAGTCAAGCGAAAGTTTTCCAATAATTTATGACAAGACAATGACTAGGAAGATGACAAAAACTTCACTGATATGTGCTTAATCGCTCGTGAACCGACGAACAATTTGTAAATCACTTCAGCCGGCGAACTTAATCTAAATCAAGATTTAGGTCACATGATAAATGTGCGGCCATTGTTCTTCAGCATTTAATGCATACTTAGGCATCAGGACAATAGGGATGGACGTTTGGGTTCAGATCGTAGAGCAGTTGCTTTCCGATTTCTGTTACGTTTTCCACGAGCTTTTTTCCTTTTACTTTAACCTCTCCGCTACTGAAAAAAAATCCGATGCCTATATTCTTTATGTAAACACATTTTTTAAACAATTATGTACTTAGTATGTTTTGAAAGAAATTTTGAAAAAAAATGCGTTTTACATTTCCTGAGGGCACGTCAATTTATGCAGAATTTGAGGTTTGGAGAGTTAAAAATACACATGTTTGCAGTGATATGAATAAACAAAAAAGCTCTGACAGTTTTTTTGTAACTGATAAACCATTTTAACATTTGTTTTAATCCAAAATGTCCAATAAATTAACCTCTGAAAACTACTTGACCTTTTTGTTCATCATGCTTTTAATACAATGAAAAAATCTTGGTATGGCTTTGGTATTAGTCTTTTTTGGAAGCTTGAACATTCGAGTTTATAATAGAAAAGTTAGAATTAAGAAAAGGGGAATAAAGAAACTTTGGAATCGGGACTTTAGAGCATATTTATCATTCACTTCCTCTACACAGGGTATTATTTGTCAGGCGTTTTGGCTACACAGGCCATTTATACATCGGCAGTTATTCTGGTCGGGGCCCCGAACCTGAGATCTTTCACACGCAAGGCGAACGCCTTACCGACAGAGCTCCCCAGCCCCGAAATGGTACAGGGCCTTAAGAACTTGTGGCTGCACTACGTCACTGCACCATCTTTGCTCTGCATCGAAATGTAGAGCTCGCGCAAGGTCGCGTGAACGACCAAGTGTTGGTTCCGATCGTTTCCGCGCCAAGTGTGCAAGCAGAAGATATGCAAATGAGCCAGCCAATATATAGTCGCTACAATGACCTCGGCGAAGGAGATGCTCGGATGCTGCTAGGCTGGTGATAATCTCTGCTTCACCCAAATTTAGTTGTTGGCTTTGTAAATAGGTTAAATTAAAACTAAGTAATTTTAAATAGGGTTTTTCTCAATCTCATTCTCAATAAGTGATCACATTCTGCCTGGTACCCACAGAGCGGTTACAAACTCATTGTGGTTGTCCAAATCAGAAACACGAGGAATAAAACCCAACAATAATTTATTTAACATCTTTAGCTTTAACCATGAGAAAAGGTGAAAGTCAGAGACCCCAGCAGTGAAAGTTTCGAAAGTGAAAATCACCAAGGGAAACCGGGGAAATTATCGCATTCATCTTGCCATAAAAGTGATATTATTTCATTTGCATGCGCATACCGATTCAAAGTCATCTTAGATTTTAATCTACATACAAAGCATACTGAAAAAATAATGATGTTTTGTATTCCATCTGGTTTAATTATTTATTTTCTCACATGTAATTGTTTTGGGTTTGCTTTTTTATTATGCAAACAATTGTTGATTTCAACTTTATAAATTTTACTTTTTTAATGATGAGGTTTAATATGAATCCATATCGTTTTTGTTTTTTAACTTTATTATTCACTGAGGGCCAAGGAGATCCTCTAAGCTTTCACTGAACATGCTCTTAAGTTAGATTGCAAAATAAGTAATTTTGTTAAGTATTTAACTATGATCTATTTATTTATTTATTTGTTTTCATCTATTGTGTAACAGGGAAAGATAATAGTTTGTTCATAAGAACTAAAAATACTAAAAATATTATTTCAAAATACTTGTTATAACAAGTGCGGACGATTTTTTCCCCTGGAGTTCAATTAATATATACTATGCAAACAACTAAACTCAGTGACTCGACAACCGATAGAGAGCCAAGGCATGATGTGTCGAACTGCCCATTCAAGATATAGGGCAATGGGGTGCATTGCATCAGATGTTTCGGGTTAGTTGGTCAGACTGACGCGAAAACCCTGGGGTTTTTTTCAAAGCTAGCTTGGTCCTCAGTTACATTTTAAATAAACTTTTATTTAACTTATGGTGTTAACCCCCCCCCCCCCCTGATTAAAAATATGATAACTCCACCAGTAAAAATCTATTTAAGTATGCACTATAATGATAAACTTTTATTAGTTCTTAAAAGAGGGTCTCCAAACCAAAGTCTTCTCTCTGTATTATTCCAATTGAAAAAAAAAATGTTTCCAAGTCAAATTACTCCTGCTGTATTGAATATTTTTTTAGACCGTGTTTTATATGATAAATATAGCTGACTCAAACGTCTCTATAGTACCACTATTTTAAATGAGTGCGAATTTATTTTTAATTTTCAAATAATTTTACAACAAAATATTCGAACCAATTTCAAAAAGTGGCATTATAGACCCCTGCAAGCAGTGTTAATCATACAAATACAATATGACACACAAAACCTTTTATAAAAAATATTCAATACAGCCGGAGAAATTTGGCTTAGAAAATAACTTTTTCCATTGGATTAACATCAGATATCCATTGGACATAGAGAGAAGACTTCGTTTAGGAGACCTTTCTACCGCTCCCGTTCCTCCTTAACACCAACCCATGCAAGAACAGATATCTATGTTATTTATGCTTTCAACTTACTTTTTGCAGGTATCAGTCAATCCGGAACTGAAGGTATCCGAACTCTCCTACGACAACAACGCAGCAACCTGCATCGTACACTTTGACTACGTCTCTGCCCAAGTCTACAACTGCACCCTCGGAAGACCTTAAAAGACCACAACCAGCGGCTCTCCTATCTACATTCCTGCCGTACATAAACCCCGATTGCTTATTACAAAGGGGGGGTACACGATACTGTGAGTTGGACATTTTAAACGACATCGTCAACTGCTTACTATACTAAGGAGCCATACATTGACTTTATGATTTGGTCACTTTAGACGACGTAACACATCCAACTAAGGAGCCATACATTGACATGGTAACTTGGATTTTTTGAGACATTGTAGACACTTCTCTAGTTGATGTTTACTACTAAGTGGACATACATTGACTTTATGTTTTGGTCATCTTAGACATCGTATAATACATCCAACTAAAGAGCCAAACATTGACTTGGTAACTTAGATTTGTTGAGACAATGTAGACACTTCCCTAGTTGATGTAATGACTTTTGTGACTTAGACATTTAAGATAACGTACACCAAATCCTGAAGGAGTTTCTTACTATAAGGGATCATGAATAAACTTGAGACTTGAACATAATGATAATAGTGCAGTTCTGGAACATGGATAGCTTGAGTACCAAGAACGGGACAGACAAGTACCACCCGAACTGGTACAGATATGGTACGTGAAACTAGGAGTACAACGGGTGGGGTGCAGCAATGTACTCGCCTGGTTATGGCACCTATCAGAAACACAGTGGGTGAATCATACCAGTACATGTACTTTATCGATGAACTTGATTTCCTTTTGTGCACTGATCTGTAATATTTATAGAGAGGTAACTAATAAGTGATATTTCATGTGTCAAACTTATGATGAACAAGATTGTGCTTGCCGCGAAGTAGGAACTCGAGTTAAGAGTTAAGTTTATTTATGCACTTTTCGTTTGTTGTTGCCCATGGATAAGTTTGTTTCAGGTAAAAGGACTGGCTATTTATGAAATGGAAGATGGCTGTATAGATAAACAAGTGTGTACATAGATTCATGGATTACTTGCGAGGAGCATAGATTTATATATGCAACTTGATAGACTGCTAAATCTTGCAACATCATTGTTTTAAAGTAAAATAAAACGCTAAATATTTTATATCTTGAACATTTTTTTAAAATTGTAAAATAACAATTTTTCTAAGTTTTATCTAATGTTTTATGCAGATAAAATTAAATTATACCCACTCCCACAGTGAAAGAATGATTTTTTTATGGAGGATCCACCAGATCAGTTGTCATTCAAGCAATCTGTCAAGTTCTATGTATAAATCTAAGATAATATAGTCGTTTGAAAAAAAAATGACTTTTGAAGTATTTTCAAGTTAAAAGTCAATAGTCATAGCTACAATATAGTTTAGATACCTTATTTGTAATGAAAAAGTAACTTAAATAGCATCTTTCTAGTTATCAGTTTAATTTTAAGAAACACAATCGGAAAATAAAAATTATATGTTCATAAGTTTATTGTGTTTATCTTGCCTTCAAGAAACATAACGTATTTTTATTATCTACTAAATAGAATTGCGTCTGGAACAATTTATAATTATTCTTTAAAGTAAATACAAAACATCACTAAGAAATCCTTTTTATATTTTACTTGAATTAAACAATCTGATAAAGTCATAAAAATGGTCGAAAAAGTAATTAAAAACTCTTATAATTAAAAACATTTATTTTTCTATAATGGCTATTTAGACATTTTCGATCGAATTCATTGACGGCCAAAAAAATAAAAATACTAAACTGCCAAATAGCAAAAGGTGAAGAAAGTACTTTCCGTCAGACTTATAGGTCAAATAAACACTACCATTGTTGCATTTTCTTTATTTTGACGCGTATAATTAGTTTTGAAATAATGAATACGCACGTGCAAAAAAATAAGTGAATGAACTTTTAGGATATGAACGATTAGGTATTTACGGAAACAAGTATTTTTAGAAAACCAGGAATCTTTTTTGCGAGAGTATAATTTTGGTCTTGAACAGTTTGCATTCTTTAAAAAAAATGCATACAAACATCGATTTTGTTTCATCAATATGTTACAACTGAGTTCAAATGTGTTTGAATTCCTAATCAGAAAAGCACTATAATTTCGCTAAGTATTGATTCCTATAATATAATTTATCGTCACCACAAACACTCAAATGAAAAACTATTAAGGAAATCAGCAATACAAATTGACTTTTTAAAATCATTACAATTGGATTGTTTCAGGTGACTTCCAGCTTTTCCTTCGATAAGGTGCTCTATTCCTACGTGACATTGATTCACCAATCGGGCTCGAGAAAGAATTTATTTTCATTCAGCATTTCTGTTGCCACTCAACGCGTGCAACATGTCTATTTCATAAAACATAGATACATTTTTTATAAATAAACCGAAACTAAAACTATTTTCAGTGTCTTGGCTGAAAAACACGCCAAAAACAAAATCTTAAACTATTTTGAATAAAATCGCGCATTTCTAAAAGTAATATAGGACTAATTATAAGCGTAGCCCAGTTGGTATGGGTTGGCCTCCTGTCCTAGTGATACCAGGAGGAGGCCGTTAATTCCGCCGTGGTTAAATATCCTGGTGCCACGTACGATATGGCCGAGACGAGAGGTTACGTTAGGGTCCTGCCTCTTCCTCATCACTTGACCGCGGCTCAAAATTAGGAAGCCTGTCAACAATAGCCTATGTGTACGATAATTGGCTAAATTAAAACGAGAAAAAGTCGAGAGATAAAAAAAAAAATCACATGCAGTCGCATAACACATATTATAATGGACGATTTGAACCGGGCGGAGCGTGGTTTGTACGATATACAATGTTTTACGAAGCTCCGACATCACTATAGGCGTAGTCATTCTAGTTTGGACGAATTAGCAGCCGGGTGGCTTGTTAGCTATGACGTCATCGTAGGCGTGGTCGTTCCAGTCGTCTATTATGTCAATAAGCGAACGTCCATTAAGCAATACTCTATAGTATGTTTTCCGTTATAAGTCTGCTTTTTGTGATCTCAGAAATTCTTAGTATTCAATAACCGATGACTATTGGCTAATCGTGTAATTCAGTGTAGTTTCGCTGCCATTTTTTGCCAAAGACTTTCCATTCTGTAAATTACCGAATAGATGCTAAGCTACGATTACGTGGACCAAATTTCTTTTTAGGACATCAATGTTACGAATAAAAAATGGCGGAAAAGCTAACTATGAAACTTTTTTTTTAAATGTATTATATAAATTGCATTTATTTTTAAATATATATCATCCAATCAATTTAACGATTTGAATGTTCACATAACAATATTATACAAATTATTACTGCTACAGAACTTTAAAAAAAAACTATGCATTTAAAATGTTGAATAAATATTTTTGATCATACTTGCTGGTTATTTATTGAAAAATTATACAATGTAGTTCTCCATAACAAGAAAATTAGAATATTCCTATTTAAAAGTTCTTGTAGTCCTTACACTATTATTTCTACAGATATTATGAATTAAATTCAATACATTTTACTTATAAAATTCAAATATTTTAACAAAGTTTTTAACGTTTGAGTATAGCATAATTAATACATTAATCATAGTAACTAAACATTAAAAATGAGAAAATTTATTAATAATACACAGTTTTAAAATATTGTAACTTACTTCACACATACATACAATAACAAAATATTCGACATAATAAATATGCCTTGAATTTAAAATAATACTGAAACATGGTGGGATATTTAATGAAGCAGTTATTTTAATAATTTTCAATTTTATAACATCATAACATTGCAACGTTTATAACATTTGCAAATGATAGATAAAATAAACAATTTGACTAGGATGAGAAAATTATGCAAAATATGGTTTAACAATCATCAAATAATGTATGCTTTAAAAAAAAATTAACTACTTACGACACAATATGACTAGAATAAAACTGATAATAATAAAATATTAAATTAGTGTATTATATTAAAAAAAACAATAAACATGCTTTATTTAGAATGTAAAACTTTAAATAATGCAAATTTAGCAACAAAAATACCACAAAATACAATATACTTACAACAAAAAGCATATCTCAAAAGTATATTTTCAGAGTACCCCTAGAAATATGCATAACTTTAAAGTGCAAATACAAAACTCTTGCAAATACTTTAAACAAAACATTACTATGACTGACAAGTTTCAGGAAGAAACATGTATGAAAATAAAATGCATGGACAAAGAAATAAAATGTATATTTTTTAAAGCATATACAGTTGAACCCCTTTAACACGAACTCGAAGGGAACACCAAAACATTTCGTGTTAACCGAATTTCATGTTAACCGTCAAGATTTTTTTTTACATTGAACCAGTAAATAGTTTTAAAAATTTAACATTAAAAAAAATATTCTTATTTTATATTGTAATATACTAATAATACAAGCAATATACAATTAGTAATTCAATTAATATAGTTCATTTGAAGTAGTATATACTACAGAAAAATTAGGAAATTTCTTTTCTTGCAGCTTCAAATTGGTTTACTGCATAGGTCGCTCCCATTTCATCCCGATTTCTTAAAATCGCTGAAATAGTGCTTTTAGCTACACCATATTTAGACGCAATTTTCACTTCTTTTTTTTTAAACATTTGTCATCAATATCATTTAAAAATTAAATTTGTGTTTCTAAAGAAATATACTACAGCTTTTGATTCATTTTGAATGAAAATCAATAAGTTTTATGTGAACCAATTCTAATTTCATATGTTCTTTACCTTTGACCTCTGTAAAGAAACACCTACGCTTTTCATGACGTTATGGATCATCCTACACTTGCCAAATCATTTAATGGATTAAAATTGACGAATTATGGAAGATCTCGTGATTTTCTCAGAAGTAGAAGACAATTTATTTTTAGAATGTTCGTTTCCGGTTTTTTTTTCATGTTTTGTTTTATTTGTTATTGGAAACTTTGAATTACTAAGGGAAAAAAGACAAATCATGAATTTTTGGTTCGGTTAAGCAGGATTTGCCTAAAGCGATTTCGTGTTAAGAGATTTTTTTAGCATTAGCTCAAAGCTTTTTAGTCCGAGGAAATGCTTTCAGTTCCCGTTAAGCAAAATTTTGTATTAAGCTAGTTTGAGTTAATGAGGTTCGACTGTAATAACAATTGTGACTAGAAAAATATGCAAAATAACATTACAGTTTATAAAGAATACAAACTCACCAAAGACAAATATTAGTAATATATTTTGAATAACAAATTGTCAGTAACTAAATATATTACAAAGAAATCAATTTATAAAAATCAGTAACCAGTATGCCCATAAAATTTTACAAAAAAAATGACTTGACAGTAATATAAAACAATAAAAATGTAATTAAAAAATGTATGTATAAATGTGGTTATATTAGAGAGAACATTAGCATGAACAAATGCTATTTAAAACTCAAATAACTCACTTAACATTTTGGTTATAAATATTTATAAAAAAAACTTTCAAACTTAATCATATTATAACAATAAATGCCAAAATAAACTAATGCATTATATATCACTAATAATAATAGAATATCATCAAAACACAAAACTCATTACAATAAGCTGTTGACTTAAAAATAACTTGGTAAATTAAACACTTCCTTAGTTTGATGCAATTATTTAGCTACTATGTTCTGTTACATAAAACAGAAGAGAAATTGATGTATAGAATGATGAATAGATTGATGTTTATAAATAGCATATTAAATTTGAAAAACTCATTAATTGTCGAGAGGATAATCTTGATGTCATATATCAGCATATTTCTTGTTAGAATCAGTATGTTATTTGAAAGTTGGAAAACAGATAGTATTATTAAATCTATCACTATAGGACAGGAAACTGTTTGTAACTGTAAATTTCATTAAATAATGAGTGGGGTCCACAAATTTTTTGCAATTTTAATGGCAGGTCCTGCACCAGTGACCAAATGGTTAAAGCCTTTTTTTCGGGTGGTTGGAACTACTTTGAAATGTTTATGTGTGCAAAAAAGATCTTGAACATTTTTTTATAACTTAATTTGTCACACAGGTATTGGCAAAAATGATTGAGACAGTTTGCAATTGTTAATTTTTTTTTTTTAGATTTCTCATAAACAACTATAAAATATCTTAAAAGCTTCTGACAATTTGTAAAACGTGCTACGGCGCATATTTTTAGGCAAAACTACACTTGAATGCAATTATCTGATACAATGGATCCAAAGAAAAAAAGGAATTAGAAAGGATCAGAATTTTAGCTTTTGTTTAGGTAAATATTTCATTCTAAAGACTAATGTTTTTAAAGGATTTTTAAGAGAAGGTAGCTCTAGAACGTTTTTTATGTTATGGATCATTCTGCATGCCACATAATTAAATTAGGAATATATTTTTACAAGAAAATGTGTGCCATAGCAGGTGTTCCAAGTTGTCAAAAGCATTTTACAGATTTCATAGTAGTTTATGAGAAATATGTAAAAATCTAAAAAATTTCAAAGTGCCTCAATTATTTTGTCTAAACCTTTAGCAAGAAACAGAGCAATTTCAGAATACTTTTTTATAGTAACATATGAAAGGTATTAGAAAAAAAAAGATTGGAAATTTTATCATTGATATATATTAAAATCATAATTAATCATTTTGTGGTGACACATATGAACCAATATTCAATTGAAAACATTAGGCATGCTATTTTTTTACACATTTAGGAACAGATTTTATCAATCACATTTAAATTTTGCATTTCCACATTGAAATAATTCTTTTAAACTCTCCTTCTGTCCCAATATTAGAAATTCCAAGTTTAAAAGCATGTGCCTGATAGGTGTAGCATAAGTCTGCACACTGATAAGTCTTCATTTAATTAAGCATACAAAACAATTGACTAGGAGACTATGACTATGTCCAAGGATAGCCTAGTTGGTAAAGGGTTGGACTGACATCCCTTTGGTTGCGAGTTTGAGCCCTGCCAGACGAATGAGGTAGCAATAAACTACCTGTATGACTGGTGCATGTTAAAGTCTGTTGTGATCACAAAGTTCACCAAGTTCCCATACCAAATCAATACCTCTGGGGGTGGCAAGCCAATTCTGGGGTCCTCTGCTTAGTCTCTGTATCAAAAATTAGAAAGATTGACTTGCGGTCAGCAGTGCTGCCTTATATCGCGTTGCTCTCGAAGGAGGTAATCTGAATAGTAAACATAAACGAGAGAGTGTGGTAGTAGTGCTGTCTTCTACCAAGCCTCATGAGGTAGCAATGAACTCTTCGAAATTAGTGTTGGAGGTGGCTCCAACCGTTGCATTTCTTTAGGTATTTGGGGTACAGAACACTCTTAAGCATAGGTGCCTTAGCAATCATAGTACCCTTACACAGACAAACACAAAATCATTCAGTTCCAAATCAGGAAAGATAGACAAAAAAGTTATCAAACCTTTTGGGATGACGAAGTGTTACAAAATCTGAATCCCACAACCTAAAAATACTCCTTCAACACCCAGGATCATGGCTCAAAACCGAGGCTTCAGCAACAATCCTCCTATGCGACGGACTCATAACCACAGTCTCACTCTCTCTGGCTTTGTCCATTTCGGCAAATGCCGATTCCACACACCTCTGCAGTTTCAATGGAAGATCTTCGACATCCAAGGAAGACCAGTCATGGCGATCGTTTGTCGAGGATAGAGGCATAGAAAACTTTTTAGGGGTAGCTTCGGAATCGCTGTGGAATGTTCTAGGGTTGTGTATGGGTGAGAGAGACTGAGAGCTGATTTTGGAATCGTTGTAGTGGCTGCAACTGCTGATGCTTTCCCGGTTGTCGAACATACCTGAAATGTTGATATTTCGGCTTATTGATGTGTTGACTGGTTTTTAAAAAGTTTTATTGTGACAAAACAAAAAAAAATCTTGATTATTAATTTCTGGGTCCTTTTTGTCTTTACAGGTAAGGATTGACATTTGTAAAAAAATTATCATTCAATTTTATGAAGATGAAGTTGATGAAATTTAAGCCGTAATGGCAGCATTTTAAAAGTTTCACATTTTTACCCTCAAAAACTCAGTCGGATCACTTAAAAGCATTAATTGTTTTCAAAGACTTGAAGACATAAATATGATATTACGCAATATCATTGCAACAGTTTTTTTTATTGTTATTAAAGGAATTTGTCTCCGTAATTCGAAAAGTTTATCACTCAATACTAATAAACATTTCAGATACACAAAGCATTTTATAACAAATACAAATAAATTATAAAAACTAAAACACTTACTTCTTTCTGGATAATCTTTCGTAGGCAGAATATCCAAATCACTGAAACCGGAATTAGTTCGCACACCAATACTTATTTCTGAAGCTGACCCCTGGTCTTCGCTCCTTATGCTTTGGTCATCCTTCAGATGAAGTGGAGAGTCCTCTTCATTTTGCATTTGGTATTGGTGATCATGTAGCATTTGTAGTAGTTTCGAGGATGAAGCATGCATTCATTTGAATGCCTAAAATAATGGTTATACTGAAATAATGTCTATAATAATAGGCTTGATGAACTAAATTTCCTTCATATATTCAATTATGTTTGACAATAATTCATAAGCCGCATGCATTTTTAAAAAGGATGTGAAAAAGTGTAAAAATCATATAATACATATTTGTCTGATTTGAATATGCCGAAAGTCCATGTCATTAGATTTGGTGCTACCAGTGCAATTAAAAAAAGGGGTGTGAAAGTGTGATAAATTGATTAATATATATACTTGCAATATATATTTCGAAAGTCCAGTGGTCAATTTAAGAATATCTAGTTGCCCTTGCAAGTTAGAAAGGTGTTTCAAAGTTGTTATAAATTAGTACATAGAAACCATGTTGGCATTATGAATATTGCCGAAATCCGAGTTGGTCAATTTAAGAATATTTCCCCCTTTTTAAAGAGGGATGTAGACAAAAGTGTGAAAAATAGTATTAATATTTATGCTTGGCATTATTTAAGCCGAAAGTACCATGGTTAAATATATCTTCATATGCCCGTGCAATTTAAAAGAGGGATGTGACAAAGTGAGAAAGTTAATATAAATAAATACATATGCTTGGTAGCATTATGACAATTGCCAGAAGCAATTAGTAAGAATATTAGATATCTGTGTGCCTATGCAGATTAGGCATATAAATATATTTTATAAAGAAAATAATAACAAACTAATTAAAACAAAAAATAAAGGTGCAAATTATAGATTTACCAAATGTAAAATAATCGATTACAAAAATATACCTATTATAATATGCGCGAAGAAAGTCCACGTGGTGCATTTTAGAATTGAGTGTTGTGCAAGTTTAAAAAGGATGTGACAAAGTGTAAAAATAAATATCATATAGTTTGAAATCGATTATAAAGTAACTCTTATACGGAACCAAATTTCCTTATATTTCTATCTCTGAATGGCACAATGAAATGAACAAAATACAACTAATTTCAAAATGCGTACTGAACAACAAAAATGTTCCTTCAGAATGGCTTAAAAAATGCATTGAAATCTAGTTCACTCAACTTAAAAACATTTATGTTAAAATCTCAGTATACGGCAACTTTCCTTATATTATTAACTTGCATAGCAACAAACGAATTGTATACTTTGTGTGGTAGATAAAAGTTGATTTTATTTAACTCTAAGCGTTTTAAAAGATTCGTTTTAGTATGTCTTTAAAAAACACTTCTTGGATGAATCAGAAGTTTAAATTAAAGATGCATAATAAGGAGACTTTAAGTTTGAAATTTAAATTAATTCGATTAATAAACACCAACACATTTATATTAAAATAAATTAAATGGTTTATATATAGTTTCTAAGCGTTGACGGCTACCACGGTTTCCAATTTTTTTACAAATGGATCTTAGTCAAGCAGCGAAGTATTTTCTCAATAATAACCACTAATTTATAAGCATTAATTTGTAATTATTTTATTTTAAAAGGATACTAAAGGCGGTTAACCTAAAAGACCATGTCCGGATTTGGCGCCAGTCGAAAAATGTCGCCAAGTCAAAATGACAATCAGAACTCAACAGTTTGCTGCAAGTTCAAAAACAATGTGCACAAAAATTAATATAAGAAATTAGTTATTTTAGTAATTAATGATTAATAATATTTTAAAATATATTTAATATGATTTATGAATTCTTAAAGATGAAAGAAATGGACAGGATCAACTTATAAACAGAAGCAAAATAAATTCTCTAATGCAAACAGGATACATAGAAACAAAAACTGAACTATTTGATAGTTATTCGCTTAAAATACAATCTTTGGCGATTTTTGCTGCCATAATACGAATTTGGCGAAAAAATTGCCAGACATGTTTTTTAAGGTTAGACTAAAATATTTCAATGAACTGTGAAGCGAGTCGATCCAAAGGGAACTGCGCAAGCAGTTCCCGGGGTTGGCGAGCGATAGCGAGAAGGGGGCGTGCCCCCTAGTTATGAATATTGGCGAAAGTCCAGTGGTCAATTTAAGAATATCTGTGTGCCCATGCAATTTAAAAGAGGGATGTGACAAAGTGTGATAAATTAGATATAAATATCATATGCTTGGCATTATGAATATTGCCGAAAGTCCAGTGGTCAATTTAAGAATATCTGTGTGCCCATGCAATTTAAAAGAGGGATGTGACAAAGTGAGATAAATTATATATAAAATAAATATCATATGCTTGGCATTATGAATATTGCCCAAAGTCCAGTGGGCAATTTAAGAATATCTGTGTTCATATTTATCTACATTCAAAATTAAGATTCTATATAATATTAGTTTTTTTGCAAGTAACTAACAAACCAACTTAAAAAGAAACAGATAAGGTAAGTAGCATAAGGTATACTATGATACATATAGGCACGGAACGCGCCCAATAACCGAGGTTCCGTACTGTAATAGACCACGCGTTCCGAATTAGGTGATATATTTTTTTCTACTAATTTCCATAAAAAAATTATTTAAAATTTTTCCAGAATAAATAACGTGTATACAACCACGGAAATTGAAAAAACGAATTCCTCCCGCTGCTAACAAGAGTAGTGGGCGACGAGGCCTGCAAGGGGCCATTTCAAGCTTTCCTTCCCTATCTGGCTATAAAGTATAGGCTTTATGTCCCGGTAAGTTGACAGCATCAGGCAAACCCCAAGTGTTTAATCCCAGCTATGCCTTTGGTACCCATTGTTTCTACCATCTCAGGATGAACAGCCTTGGTTGAAACAAATCCGTTCGATTTAAAAGAAAAGGGGTATTTTGGTTTATGTTTGTTAAATCACATTGTAGGCATAAATATAACAAAAAATAAAACCGACAACAAAGCAAATTCCCATAAAGCTATATACTTCTGACTATCAGATAGGATCATACTTGGAAATCATTGTTTCATAAACCTATAAATTTGACAGGAGCCGATAATGTAAGTTAAAACCCCTTTGCATTTTGAAGACTATTTTCTGTCCTGAAGCTTTTTCTGTTTTGTTCACAAATAACGAATTGGTGAAAAGTATGGATAATTATACATATATAGATGGTCATACCCGTTTTAGAAATGGTTTCGTTTCGTTGTTTTAAGATTGTATATAACACTACAAAATCAATATTTTTAAAAACTTCTTGAGGGTGTAATTAAATGGCTGCTGAACTGCTGCCTCTGATAACAACCAATCACGTTATTCGAAAAATACACCAAATTAACTATAACTTTTTGTTTTTTTTGATCAAAGGGCCCTTTGATCTAAGACAAGAGAAACTTTGTTTAAAAGCATTCTTCTAATGCCGTTTTTAAAAATTTGAAAATGGATAATAAAAAAATATTATTATTGCTCTATAATCCCAAAGTCATGAATTTAAAAAATTGTCAAAATGAGATATGTGATAAGTAAATACTATTATGCTTTAAAATATAACAATAATTTTTAAAAAAGTTACGATAGCTAATACATACTTATAAAAACACACAAATGTCAAATAATCAGTTCAAAGCGAAATAACTATACTAAAACTCAGCAGTGTACTTTTCGAAATCAAAAATAACTTTTAATTGTCTGGTATTTTTTAATTCAGGTATTAGAAAGCGAAATCAGTGTTAAATTAATGCAATACGAAAAGAGCTAAATTGCTTGAAAGCTAAATTGCAAATATATTAGTAATTAGCTGTCTGAATTCATACGTTTTATGAGCTTAAACTAGAAAATTCATTTTTAAGAAAAGTTCATCATTTTATTGTTTTTTTAAATCTAATGTAACAGTTAGATAATTATAAAATACTAGATAGATTAATTATCAAACGAAACAAAGTTGTAGTATTTGAAGATATTAATAACATAATTTTTAGCTTACTATGGCAGTGATGCTGCTGAAATTGAACTCCTCTAATGAAGCAAACACGTTTCATCAAAAACTCCACTCGCAAAATGACCACAACTTTTTTTTCTGTAATACATTCAACTCACTTGAGCTGCCTGTTACTATGCTTCAAACGGTTCAAAATTTAATGAGATATTTATCTCTACCAATTGTCACAATAGGGCAGAGTGTAAACAATGAAAGGAATTTAATTGTTTTTACTATTTGTCAATTTTAAGTGAAACATTTAAGAGGAAATTCCAAAATAAAACTATGTGGATCAAATGCTTTATTCATATAAAGGGGACAGGCAAATACTCAGTGTTTAGAATTTTTAGATGCTTTTATTCTGAAAATTGGACTAAAAAATTGGATTGAATGTATATTACACGAAAGGTTTTTGAGCTTAAGTACCACGTTTGTCCGTCGAATTTCTAGTTTAGGCTGTGAAAATGAGCGCAGACAGACTTAGGCTATTTTTTACATTAAAAATTACATCATATGATATTGCTATAAATTACATGGTAACAGTAACTGTAGAACTTACAAAATTATAGAATAACAAAAATATAAAATAATATTATTACAAATTATAAACATAATGGGGAGGCCAAAATTATAAGACAGTAATTATATAACTTTTTAGTTAGTTTGGTTTTAATAAAATTTTATTTATATGGTTGATATTATAATTTAAATTATTTAGTTCACTAAATTTTTCTGAATATAAGTATACTGACACTAAATGGATATCAATTTCACAAAAAAAAAGACTAAACAAGTTGTAATTACTAGGATCAGGAAGGTGACACAAATTTGAAATATCAATGGTCCTCATTCTTTCTTCAAGTTCTGACACTCTATTTCCTAATATTCTGTAAGAAAAACAAATTTAATAATATTTCAAATTTTAAAAAAAATATTTAAAAACCTTTTTATTTTTTAAGAAATAGAAAATTCTCCTCTTTGTTAGGTTTTTAGTCTTAAGGGTTATAAATGTTTTGATTGGAACAATAATTTACCTATTGAAAGTATTGAAAACGATAAGAAAATGCTATATGTGTCTTATTTTAATAAAAATATACGATTTGTGATATTAAACTATATAACTATAAAAATTCAATCCTAAACGATATAAGGAAAATCATCATAAAGAAAATACACAGATAACATTTTAAAGAATGTGCCACAATAAAAGAACTACCACTTTCTCATTAAAAGAAATATAAAAACCGTTACTAATTACAAACAGGATACTGATCCAGAGAAAATAAATATAAAAGTACAATTTAATTAAGTACTTACTTGTTGGCTTTCTTTTGATGTGCCAAAGCAATACTCTTATCATTCAAGTTTTCTAACAAAGTTACAACTAAATTATGAAAATCTGCAGCATTCGGGGCTTTACTAGAGCTGTCAAGAAAAGGACTACCCTGTAGCAATTGCTCCACTACAACAAAAAAGCATTAACACACTTAAAAACTTATTAGAAGAAAAAAGATACACAAATACAATTTCTGAATAATTTAATATCCTTTGTTATACCTAGCACATTTTATAGGACAATTTCTACTTTTTTCCACTACTTTTTTATTGATTTTTATTTTTATGTTGTAAGATTGGCCTGATAATTTTTACACACTTAAAAAAAATCAGAGGTGTTGAGATAGATACAAATTTTTTTTAGAGCATATTACCTAAAAAGATAACTAATCCGTACAGATGCACATAAATAAATATGAATACTATTAAGAATTTGTGAAAGTAATTTTTTTAAAAGTTAAGATTTATCTATGATATGTACAGATTTATTCACCCAGTACATGTTTAGAGTAAAAAAAAGGCAAAAACAATTAGTTCTAAGTAAATAATTTTAATGACTTAAATAATATATAAAATAAACAATTTTGAGTTCCTTAAAAATAATATCACAAAGAAAACATTCCTAAGTACTTTAGGAGCTTTTAGTTTTGATTGTAACCAACTGAAGTCTGCCAATCTGAGTGTTCTCTATGAGTTTTGACTAACACTGTTTTCATTTTTAGAGTAAATGGAATTAACATATCATGAAAATCTTAACAAAAATTAAGTATAACTAGGGTTCACGGCAGAGTGGCAACTTTTATCGATAATGGGTCAAATAATAGTTTTGTTTGTAGATGTTTAAATAACTTCTTCACCATCTTAAAAAAAATTCTTTTTATGATAAACATTGATACATGAAGTATAAGAGAATAAAATATGCACACATAATACAAGTTCACATTTTTTACAAATATCACTACTTGCTTCTAGGAAGTTTTTTTTTTAATTTGTCGACCAACTTATAGATTTGGACCATCAAATCAGAGCCTTAAATGACATTTTGGACTGCTAATTTTTGTTTGGGCATGAACCCTACCTAAAACCATTACTTAAGGGGGAATGGGCGCGCTGGAACCGTGGGTCTCCAAAGTAAAACATCAGTTTTAATCCTATGGGAAATTATCTGCCAACAAGTTCTCGGTGTTTGAATATTTTTACAAGTGATGTTTTTTTAGTGAATAAATGTACTGAAATCTTAACAGATCTGATCTTTCCCACTTTTTGAAATGGTTCGAATATTTTTTTGAATTTTCAATAATAATTTTCACAATATTCGAAAGAATTTAAAAAGTGGGAAGTAGAGACTGTAAGTATCACATTTATCAATTAAAAAAACCGTTTTGTAAAAATTTTCAATACAGCCGGGAAATGTTGAAGCGAAAAATAGTTTTCGCCATTGGATGACACTGATTGACTAATTTGGAGACCTGCGTCCCAGCACGCTCATTCCCCCTTAAGTTAACCACACACAAGAAAAAGTCAAACCTTGTTTAGCACTCATTGCTAATCCAGAAGCAATTGTACTTTTCATACCACCTTTAGTTCTCTTTTTCTCCAGCAATGTCTAGGGGAGATATAAATAATCAAAATTTTCATATAAATTTCAATTAACACACATTTTAGCGTCTTGGTCTATAATAAAATAAAAACTAATTACAATACAATATCCAAACTAAAATTATTCCAAAATAACTATTCTAACTAAAATTATAAAACCAAATCGGCGTTTTTATTAACAACAATGATCTAGTTATGTCCGAAAGAAAAAGACATAAAGCATTTTACATTTAAAAAACTTATATTACCCGACATCTTGAAAGTGCTGATGACATGACAGCTTTTTCTTCCTCTACCTGTTTAATTCGTCGTGAAGATATCTATGAAATAATAACAAGAAGTCTAAGAACTAAATAGCCATTCCTTAATTAAATACTTACTGAAGATTAATCGGAAACACTAGTTCCTAATAAATTCATCAACAGCCGTTTCTACACTAGATTTTATACACATTAGTAAAAAAAAATCGAAACACACCCAGCTATAAATTTAACTTCTAAAGCCAAATCACTATTTTCCTAATTGTCTTCGCAATTAATTAAATATTATTACATCTGCTCGATGATTTAATTTGTAGTTCGAAGAATAAATATTTATTAATAAAAAAGTATGAAACTACTCCGAATGCATAAAAACAAAATGTAAATTAAAAACTAAGCATAATGCATGCAAAAGTATGCCTTGCCGCTTTCTTGTAGATAATTAATGAATAATCAAAGAATCAAAATGTTCTACATTTATGACGTCATTCCAACTGATTCATGAAATATTATTTGACTTCAATATGTTTAAATAAAGTTTCTCATGCCATTGTTGATTTGGCAACAGTGATTTAAATGACTCAAAATTGAATTTCAATGCTAATTCAATGGGAAATTCGCCGACAGATAGTAGATTTATGTCCGTCCGGACGTACAGACAGACGGACAAAAAGTATGAAAGTTGGGTATCTGAAGTCATAGCTTTCTAACAAAAAAAGAATTTTTAAGATCCGATGATTAGAACCGATTTTGGAAGGGGGTACAGACAGACAGACAAACGGACAGACATACGAACAGACAGATGGACAGACAGACAGATGGACATCAACCGCATTTCAATACCTACAGTGATTTAAATGACTCAAAATTGAATTTCAATGCTAATTCAATGGGAAATTCGCCGACAGATAGTAGATTTATGTCCGTCCGGACGTACAGACAGACGGACAAAAAGTATGAAAGTTGGGTATCTGAGGTTATAGCTTCTAACAAAAAAAGAATTTTTAAGATCCGATGATTAGAACCGATTTTGGAAGGGGGTACGGACGGACAGACAGACAGACGGACATCGACCGCATGTCAATACCTACTTTTTCATTTTTTAATTCTTTCGAATTAAAAAAAGAAAAGTAGGCTAAAAAAAATATATAAGAAAAAGTTTAATTTGAGAAACCATGATACTTTGAATCAATTGACTTCTAATTGATTTAAATTTATGATCGTATTCTGTTAATATTATTTGCAAAAAGAAATTTCAAATCTACTTCATAGAAAAGAAATTTGTGAGTTAAAAAAAAACAACAATGACATAATAATTGTGGGCAATATTTTTTATTTATTAAATATTAACTTTGTCTGCACTAAACCTTAAAAAGTGACACAATACCCTTAACTTAAATAAAACAAAAGGGGCGAAAAATCTGCATTGGGACTTTGGACCATATTTAACGTGCTCTTCACAAGGTATTATTTGTAGGAATTTTTGGCTGCATAGACTGTTTATAAGTCGGCAGTTATCTTGGAAACGCACAGACCTTAACCTGGAACCAAGGCAAGCTCCTTACTGACTTGGCTTCAAGCCTCCAAATTTAAACTAGGAATAATAATATAAGTATATCAAATTGCTAATTCTTTCATTTAAAAAGAAGCCCAGTGGCTCAGTGGGTCTGGTCTGGGGATCGCACAGGTCTGGGGATCGAATCCCGGATTGGGCGAGGTTGACCCATCCTTTCATCCCTTAAGTGGGTCGATAAAATGGGTACCAAATATGCTTGGGAACTAAACAATGGGGTTCCGCGTGAGGCTGACCACCTTACCGGGACATATGCCTAGCACCCCAGAGCCCTAGGTCACGAAAGCTGAAATGGGCATTGCAGGCCTTGGCCCACTAATGGGCTGTTGCGCCAAGGAGTTTAGTTTTATTCATTTAAAAAAGCCTTTTCCAGGTTAAATTTTTTTTTAAGGAATCAAAAATCTTAAATGGCTCACTTGTTATCCATCAAAACACCATCAATATCCACTGGCTTTTGCTGATCCCCTCTCAGAACATAGTTCATTTGCTGGTTCAGCCTTTCAAACTTGTGCCTGTATTGATCTCGTGCTGTGATTAATTCTTCTTTTTCATCTAGCACCGATTCTAAATCTTTGGTTAACTGGGCCCACTATAAAATAAATGAAGTCATTAGGACAAGTGAAATTATGCGAGTCATTCAAATTGAATTGTTGGTTTAATAAGATATTTGAAAATACTTTCTAATCCAAAGTTTAAAAATGACATTTGAAAGGCATAATGATAATTTGAAAATGACTTTCAGATCATTATAAATATTTTAGAAATTAATTCACCGACATATATCATGAAAAGTTTTTGTTTAAAAATGCATTATTTCATGGGTGCCACTCTTCAAAATTTACAAGACTGAACTTTAAAAATAAAAAAATACCGACGTAGCGTTTTTCTTACAATTTTAGAAATAAAATATAACATTACCCCTTCAATCAGCAAATAAAAATTCAATGTTACTAAATACAGGGTTTCTGCCAAAATGAATAGTCCTAAATTCATGACTTTCCATGACTTAAGTTAACAGTATTTCATGACTCCTTAAATCACACACACCCCCTAAAAAAATTCAAATTAAGACACCTATCTAAAATTGACAGCACAAACATAGTAAACTATTTTTATGATTGTGTGGACAATTTTCATATTGGCTTAATTAAGTGCAAGTGCACAAATTTATTTCAGAAATAAATAATTGCAACATAAAATGATTTCACAAAATGTGTTATATTAATAAAGTTAAAATATCTTCGTTAATGTAAACCTATTGCAAAAGTAATGCTTTATGTATTAAATTTTTCCTTGATTAATTATTCCAGGGCTTTTTTTGTTCTCTAATATGTGTGCCTCATATTGCAATTGCATCCCTTCTTCTAATAACGGGTTACGCTTGCATTAAAAAACACCAGTTAAACAACAACAAAAAACACCCAGATATAGCGATCCGAAAGGTGAAACTCCAGCATCGAAGTCGCGAAACTCCGGCAATATAAAAGTTGCGAACTCCATCGAAAGTCGCGAACTCCAGTAATCCGAAGTCGCGAAACTCCAGCGATTCAAAAGTCGCGGAACTCCAGCGATCCGAAAGTCGCAAAACTCCGGCGATATAAAAGTTGCGAAACTCCTGTCGTCCTGAAGTCGCGAATCTCCAGCGATCCAAAAGTCGCGAAACCCCTTCATTCCAAAAGTCGCGAAACCCGGGCGTTCCGAAAGTTGAGAAACTCCGACCGATCCGAAAAGCCCTTGACTGATATTTGAAGACATCTTAGTGTAACCCAATCTAAATTCATCTTTAAATTTTAAACAAAATTTTCCTCTTCATTATTAAAAATTATAATTTAAACTTGTTGTTTATTGAAATTTGTGTTTAGTTCTCATTTTTTTTCAATTAAGCCCTTTTAAAGAGTGTACGAGCGTAACCCTCGGTACGAACCATGGCAAAAGTTAAATTTATTGAACAAATTTTAATATCCAGAAATAGCTAAAAGAAATCGGGGGAAATGCAGCGTAAAGCGGGATGATGGACGAAAACCAGAATCAGGAGACTTGGCAACTCAGCACAGGTGATGCCATAGCGAGCGCCGGCCGGTGCAAAATACGAAAAATATTTGCATTTGAGAAAAAGTCTTAATTTGACTGCAGCGTGTTCGGCTTTTGTTCAGTTTTTTAAAAAGACGGAATTCCGTCCCCCGGACGGAAGAGTGGCACCCATGCATTATTTATTTACGATGTACTTTCTGGCCCAAAGTTTGGAAGGTGATATCGTCGGTCAATGACAAAACCACGAATGTACAGAATGTGCGAAAAATAAAACCGCTTCTAGGTTCAATCGGTTCTTTTTTCTCCGGTTTTGACCGGGAACAGTTCAAACTAACTAAAAACCAGTCCTTTTAAAAAACGGTTCACCTAAAGAACTATTTTTACCCATTTAATCGAAGCCAAAAACCGGTTTAACTTTTTCCCGATTGAAATCCCCGTGTTTTTGCACATTCGTGGTTTTGTCCTTTTAACGATTATATGTAAACTTGTGTACTATGTCTATGTCTACTTGTGAACTATGTCTCCTTAACGATGATATGTAAAATTAGATTAGAATTCTTTTTTTAAAAGCAAAAACTAAATTTTTTTGATTTTTTACGTTATTTTAAATACCTTGGAAATTAATTTATTGACATAAAATAGGAACAAAGTTTATATTTAAAACACATTAACTTGTTTTAAAAGTGTATTTATATTAAAATAACAAAAGTTTAGACATAGTGCTATTTTTTTTAAAATGAAAAAACGCTGTGTCCCACATTTATAATTTGACATTATTTTTTTAAATAGAAATCTGATAGAAATTTTTGTAATAAAATACCCAAGGTCCTATTTTTTTCAATTTTAATGTTTCAGAAATTAACTTCTGTAAAAAAAAAAATCAGTAATAATATATGATGGTTGATAAAATTACAATCAAAATATAAAAACAAGCGTATTAAAAAAAAATTACTGGTTCACATGATAATGAAAAAAAAATTGTATTTAAAGTATTGGGTAGCAAAATATGTTATGTAATTTTTAAAAAATACAAACTTTTAATTTTTGTGTTTCTAACTGCTTTACTAGTGTTTCTTTTTGTGAAAAGGGAACATAGTTGGCAGACAAGAATTCTTGAGTACAGTCTGCATTTCGTTTGGATATTTCCTCACGCAAAATCTATAAATGGAAAATAAACATGAGAATTAAAGTTTGTTTTGAAGGAATATAAACATTAAGTGCTATTGTTCCTTCAGATTCAAAATTACTAAACCAAGATTACAAAATGATACAATACAATATGTGATAAGTACAATAAATAATACATTATATTTATATATAATCTAGCAAATACACCTAAATTGAATTTTACTATAAAATTAGGTTTTTATTCTAACTGAATGTTCAATTTTCAAATCAAAATAATTATATCGAAACGATTTGTTTTTATTTATTATTACAATAATAATTTAATTAAAACTTGCTTTTATGAAATATATATACTTAACTTTAATGCACCAGATTTATAGTTAGAATTCGGCTCTTTCTATTTATTTGAATGGCATAGAACTGATACAAAATTTCATTTAATAAAAAAATTTAAGATAAATAGTTCGTAAAAAATTTGTATTTTTTTTACAAATTATTTTAAAATACGTCTGATATAATAACCTTTATATCCCCCATAGTATCTTCTAATCTTTGCTTTAAATCCATATTTTCATATTTCAGCATTTTATTTCGATCTTTCAGTTCAACTAACATCTGAACTAAGCTCTGAAATACCAATGTCATTTCATTATTACAAATTAAAAAATGCATTTAAAATTTAATTTGTTATTTTTAAATGGGGGAGGCAGAGGATTTTATAAAACTGCCTTCTAGAGAAGCATTCTATCCTTTGAAGTTGAAATTTGGAGAAAAAATAAACATTGTAGGAAATTGCGATTAGTTTGGAAAATTTTATTTTAAAGAAGCTTTAAAAAATAGGAAACTTTTAAAGAAGCAAGAGCTTTAAAATTAAGTACTTAAAAAGGCTTTATATTGAATATGACAAAATAAGATGGAATTTCATTTGCTGAAATACAGAACTACCAGCTCTCTGAATTTAACATGGCAATATTCAGCTTTCCAACCATTTAGTTTAAATAACAACCATATCCATATGTGAAAATTCAATTCCCCTTAAAAAATGCAGTAATTGGTACATTTTCCAAAAAGAAAATCAAGAAAATTATTGAAAATTCCAGTATTGCTGGGTTAAATCTAGAGAGTTGGCAGGTCTGCAAATAGCATTCAATAATTTTATGCAATTATTTGTTTAAAAAGTTTCCACTCTGTAAGAGCATTGACTAAAAATACGTTTATATAACTATAATTGAATAAATTATACACAATTTGTCTTTATTATACCTTTTCTCTTTCACATTTTAGGCCATCCACATCATACACTCCTATCAATGAAGGACCCTATAAAATATTTACAAGTTTATTTTATATTATACCAACTTGCATAAAAATTCATAAGCACAAAATTGTTCGTTGTTATTTTAACCAAACTATTCTATAAACCATTTCACATATAATAATAATTGTTGGGTTTTGATAGGATTCTCCCAATATACACTGCTCAAAACAATTAGGGGAGCGCACCCTTTCATCCTCATTCAAGTATTAGTTTTTAACTTTCACACTAAATTTATAACGTAAAAAAGGGAAACTTTTGCAAAGGCTATGTCCGTTTATAACCCACTTTCATATCCCAAACTACAAATGCTACACACAAGTGTGATATATCAAAAATTTAACACTTCTAAACTAGAAGTCATTTAAAATTTCAGGAAAAAAAATTTAATGCATCAATTATTAAAAAAACTTCACCATTTAATATTAATTTAAAAAGCATACCACCTAGATTGTCTTGACTTTGTCTATGTTACTAAGGTAAATATCAAGTGACTCTAAACTTACCCATCCTTCCACTCGTCTTTTCAAGGCACTGTATCTTGTCCTCAGCTGATCTGCCATCAACTTGTACTGGTCTTTCTCCAAGCGACATTTTTCCAGCTCTTGGCTCAAAATCAACAAGGAATCAGTTTTGCATTCAAGTTTACATTTCGTTGTGTTGAACTAGAAAACAAAAAATTATTAAACAAAGTCATTAGTAGAGGCTAATTCCATGTAACTGTAGTGTAAGTCACAATTTAAAAAATCTTTTTAAATTTGAAAAATAATTGAAATTAAATAAAGCAAGTTATATTATTTAGTTGCAACAAGTGTTCATCAGCTATTCTGCTACTTTTTTTTCATTTAGTGTTAAAATTGTAAGGATAATCACTTTTTGTACACGTGACTTTTTGTACACGTGACTTTGACACAACAAAAAGGGCAAATTTTGCATGGAATTAGCCTAGAGTAATGGGACCATATGTTCCGTTTTTGACAGGATAGTCCCGCTCTTTTTCCTGTTGTCCTGTGGACTGTAGGTCCCGCTAAAACAGTACCACTTTACTGTTGCAGTCCTTTAAAGTCCCGAAAAACTGAGGAAATAGAAATAAAATATAGATTTTACATGAATTTTGTGAATATTTTTTGTTTAAAATATTAAAATTACCTTTAAATTATTATTAGTCCTTTTACCTTAAATTTGATTAATCAGGATAATGATAACCGTCTTCTCATTAGCTTTTCATTATGGCTTACCCTATTAATTATGTCATTATTTGAAATTTGGAGGAGAGGTGGTATTATGTGGTTCAGGAGGGAATGTCCTGATTTTTGGTTTTGAAAATCTGGTCATATTATAGTAGAGAGGCTATTATATTATTTTGAATTATAGACTTTTTTTAAAATTATCTAATGCAAAGGATTTCTTGTCCAATTTCCATTTGAGAAAAGAAAGATGTTAGAAATCCTTAAATGACTAAAGTTTATTAATTTGCTAAAGCTTTTCCGAGATCCGGAAAATTTCCAGGAAAATAAATAATAAATTCTCAATTCAGCGACATTTTCAAAATGTTGGCCTTAAATGGGGAGTTTTTCACACAAAAAACACTCATCGAATATACATAATACATCAATCCTATAACTCTGTTGCATTTGGACATTTTCAAAAGTATTTTCTACGTTTTTAATCAAATGTATCAACTAAATATTAGGCACAACATCTTGACCTCCTATCCATCTCCCTTACAATTCACATTTTAGACGTGAATATGTGAATCAAAGGTCAATACTATAAATACTGCATCTAATTATAAAGATGACAACACATATTAAAAAAAATAATGATAAGTCGAAATCCTAAGAATGTAAATACCTCTGTTAACAGAGAGAGATAATCTTCTTCAAGTTTTTGGAATTTCAAAGTCATGTTGATACGAAACCATAAAACAATTCATTACACATGAAATCAAAACTTAACATAAGATAAATCAAATCTATTTATTAAACTTGAATTTAAGATTTGGTTAGCAACATTTATAATTATATTTAAGAAAAAATTTAGTAAAACATTCGTAGCAGACCGGAACTTTCAATAACAGAACAGCTGTTCCTGTTGTTGTTTTTTCACCGGCAAAGTTGAGATAATCATTCGTGTGCTTGAAATATTTTTTAAAAATTATATCACAAACTTATTTTCTCCCATCAAAATACTTTATAACTTAAAATTAATATTAACTATAGCTTACAGTTTTTATTTCTTTTTAACATGAATATGAAAATAATGTTATTTAAATAAAAAATTTCTTGACAGCCAAAGTTTTCTTCAACTCGCTTCTTGATTTATATTTGTTTATTATTATGATGGCAGCTAAAGCAGAAGAATGTGATTCAGAAACTACATCTGAACAACCTGCAGTTTCATATAAAATAATTATAATTGGTGCTGGAATTGCAGGTCTTTCTGCCGCTCATCATCTTGTCAAAGGGGGAGAAACAAATTTTAAAATTCTAGAAGCAAGAGATAGAATCGGTGGTAGAATTTTATCTGTTCCCGTTGGTGGGTTATAAAAGTTTTATTTTTCTTAAACTTTTACCAGTGCAATATAAATGTATAGTTTTGGAAAATAATTTACTTCACCAAGGTATAGATCATACAGTATAGATTTCCTTTTAAATGTAATGCTTGCACATATATTACCATCATCGGAAGTACTAGTTTTATATTACAAAATAAAATTGTCTTTAGCAATATCGAGAGTAAGGGATTATAAATTTGCTATGGCAGAAAGAAAGGATATCCTTTTTCCTCCTTACTTATACAAAAAAAAACTTTAATAAATAGCACTTTTATGAGTAGTAATGTTTAGTGTTTAGTTTGAATTATTGTCACACTAGAGCTACACGAGGGCTATTGGCGATGGGCGTCGTATTTTAGAACCACAGTCAAGTGACGAGCCGACACCCGAGTAGGCACCCAACGCAACCGTTAAGGGTGACATCGTACGCAGCGTAAGGACTTTGAAGGATATTTAATGTGCACTTCCTCCACACGGGGTATTATTCGTCGGACATTTTTGGCTGCACGGGCCCTTTATAGGTCGGCAGTTATTTTGGCGATGCCCGGACCCGAACCTGGGACCTTCTGCATGCGAGGCGAATGCCTAACCGACTGGGCTCCCCAGCCCCTATGAGTAGTAATAAATTAGCGTCAAAAGGTAGTTTTACATAGTCAATAAGATTTTCATTAAACTAAAACTTCTTGTTTTGGGTGTAGGTACGAAGCTCACTAAGCAATTAAAACTTGATTTGTTTATCCCGCAATTTTACCATACATATTAAAGAATACGGAGTGTCTACATACACGGGCACCGTACAAGCATTGCGCGTACGGGTAGTGACTGCGCAGGATCGAGCATTATTAGCAGTTTGAATTCATTACTTCACGGACGTCGTAGCTTAGTGGTAGCACAAGCGGTTTGTAATCAAAAGGTCCCGGGTTCAAATCCCCTCTCTGCAGAAATGCAAATGTTTTTTTCCAAGTTTTTTTTTATTTCTCCCAAGAAGATCATCGTTTTAAAGTTGTCCGGGAAAGTTCACTTGCATTTTTTAAGTTTTCATGAATTATTTAAATTTATAATTTTTTCAACGTTCGTTACAAATGGCTAGAACTGATGTTTTTTAGAGAATTTTTTTCCCCCCCGTTCCCCAAGCGAGTGTTAAGGCTTTCAATGCGCCCTACAATACTGCCCCATGTTGGATACTGATGGTTTTTTTAGAGAAAACAAAATTGCCCGGGGCCCAAAACGAGTAATATCAACTTTCAAGCATAATTCCCGTGCCCGTGCACGCAATGTATACATTTTTCCAGTAAGCCTTGCCTTGAGCAGGCACAGTTAATACCCGTACACGTAATGCGTGAAAAGTGCTCGTATGCGTAGCCTCTGCCTAAAGAATATTGGTAACTATTTGGTGTGGCTCTAAAAAAACTCCTAAAAAGACCTTAAATTTTAATAAAATTTATGATTGGGAATAGTGAACTGGTTAATGCATACTTCCTGAATTTTAACAGAGTTTAATTTTATAAAATATACTTAATAAAAAATTTCATGATATTTCAATTACTTTTTCAGGAGATGAGGAAGTAGAATTTGGTGCCCACTGGATCCATGGTGTGCTGGGCAATCCCATTTACGAACTTGCCGTCGAGAACGGACTTGTCGAAATCACAACTGACCAAGATCCACACAGAGTTGTGGCAACTACAGAAGATGGCAAACGTGTGCCGATCTCTCTCATAGAAGAAGTCTACAGTGCCTATTTCTGGTTCACGAAACGGTGCGAGGAATACTTTTTGTTGCATTTGCATACACCACCTCAAATAGACAGTGTCGGTAAACACTTGGAAATGGACATAGGTGCATACCTGCAGCAATACCAGGGGGATGAAGCAATAACAAGAAGAATGGTGTTTGATCACCTACTGAGCAAGGAGACGTGTATAACCGGGTGCCATTCCATGGACGAGACTAGTCTTAGCGATTTCGGTAGCTATACAGAACTGCCGGGAGGTAATATTGAAATCCCCGGAGGGTTCCATCAAGTGATAGATTTCTTAGCTGACATATTGCCAAAGGACAGTGTCAGGCTTCAGAGTGAAGTCAAGAGCATCAAGTGGAAAATGAAGAAAATTGAAGATGAAGCAGCAAAAAATGATAATAGTGCTGCTAGTAAAGTGAAGAAAGTAGAAGATGAAGCAGCAGCAATAAGAGATAATGGTGCGGCTGTAAAGATCAATAAAACAGAAAATGAAGCAATAAAAAATGACAATGGTTCTTCAGAGATTGTGATAGAATGCGAGGACGGAACAAGATTGCAGGCCAATCATGTCATAGTCACGCTCCCACTTGGTGTACTAAAGGCAAAAGCTGTAGACTTATTTCATCCGAAACTGCCAGAATACAAGTTAGAATGCATAGAAAACCTAGGCTTTGGGGCAGTGAACAAAATTTATTTGCAATATGATAGGCCTTTTTTAAACGCAGATATTTCTGAAGTCATCACTCTGTGGAAACGGACAGAAGAGAGTGACATGAGTAAGATTTGGTTTAGGAAAATTTATTCTTTTCGTAGGTATGCAGAGAACATTCTTCTAGCTTGGATTGCTGGACGTGAGGCAGAGTATTTGGAAACTTTGTCTGAAGAACAAGTAGCTAATACCTGTACAGAAATCTTGAGAAAATTCCTAAAAGATCCTTACATTCCTAAGCCTATTAAAGTAGCTTGGTAAAAAAATATTATTTTTTTTTCTATTTTTTGCAACATAGTTCTATATTTTAATTTAATTTGCTTACAATTGTGGATAAATTTGGTATAATGTATAGATTTTTAATTAGCTTTATTGAAGATAAACAAATTATATTCAGTGTAACTAATACAGTCGCTTCAAATGGAGCAGACCACCTCTAGTTAGACACTATCAGCTGTTTCAATGTCAGATAATTGGTCTTTTGCTGGGATTTGAAGCCAAACTGTGTGATTCTGAAGTGACCTGTTTTGTTAAACTGTATTATTAATGATAACTTTTAACCCCAATTGTGATTATTTCTCTTATTTCTATGCATATTTTTTTGATACACTAAAAAGAGTTTTAGCTTTGTTAAAAACTTTGAACTGATTATTTATGATGGTTAAATGCTTAAACTTGAAGCTACATTTTTCCTGAGGTTTTTATAAGTCATTTATGCAATGCTGTAATTATCTAAATATTTTAATGTTTGAATCTTTGTTATAGTACTTCTTGGAAAAGCCATCCATTTAGCAGAGGATCATACACATACTTAAGAGTCAAAGCATCTCAAAGAGATATTGAATTATTAGCTAACCCCATTTACACTAATCCATACCATTCTAAGGTAAGTTGTATCTTTTTAATTTTACTACACTTAACATAAATATATTTTTAAATGTTACAATATATTAAAATATAAAAGAATGAAACTTGGACGTTGTAATCTATATGAGTTTTCAAGGGCATACTCACCATTGGCGGGAGAGTGCAGTTGCACCTCCCTACAAAGAGACAAGTGGGCCCTTTGGGGAATTTATATATCTATTTATGGTGCCCACAAATTCTGTTCAAAGTCAAAATAATATTTGTCAGACAAAATTAAGCTCTAGACATGAAAGTAGAAGAATGAAGATAACGTAATTTGGGGAAATGGAAAATTAAAGAAACATTGAATTAAAAAAAAATATTCGGGTAAGAAGTTGGCCCTAATACGCAATAGGTAATATGACCAATGAAATAAATTTTTACAATATAAGGAGTTGCACATCATGATATGCTTATCATTTTTCATGTACATAATTTTATTCTTATGCTATTTTGTTTTACAGCCAGCACTGATGTTTGCTGGTGAAGCTACTCATCCTTCATTCTATTCCACATCCCATGGTGCTTTCTTGACCGGTAAAAAGTGTGCAGAAATCTTACTCGAGCCAGACTCCGACAACAAACCGGATGGGAAAAAGAAATGCATTGACAAGGATCTGTCTTCTTGGATTCGAGGAATCGACCTCAGTTAGCTTTGATATGTTATTTATTGCCTAAAATATTCTATTTATGCATATTTAATTTGGTGTATGTTGATCGGAACAAAACATTTTTTCAAGTAACCAGAAGTCTCAATAGAAATGAAAAATTCTAATATAATTTGGCTTCAAATTTAGGCACCTACTACTTTTTTTCATGCCCTACTTACAATTTAATTCCATATATAGTTGGTTATAATAAAACAATAATTAAGAGTACACTACTTTTTTCTAGTAAAATGTAATATGAATTAGCAAATGATTTTCTATATTTAACAAAGGAGGGGAAACAATATTCACAATTCATTGAAGAGCTTTTTCCAAATTGTATTGTGTCAAAGTTTAAAAAATAACTTTTTTAGGCAAAAAAAAATGAACAAGGTATTTCCAATCGTTGAAGTTCTGAACATAGTTAAAATTGCATTTTCCGTAAATTTAATAATGAATTTTGCATAACAAACTCTCGTCTTTTGAAAATACCATAGATTTACACCATTTTGAAAAGGTTCTTAAACAATTCGAAAACCACATATTATACAAGAAATCCCCTCTGCATTCTATACATTTGTAAGTTTATGTGACCATTCTACTGTTTTATACTAAAGAATCAATTTTGTAAACAGAAATACTTGACTTGAATGTCGAATGAGAAAGATATGGCTGAATTGGTATTTGTTATGCTCAAGAAGTTTGACTTTGTATTTTCTGAAAGTATAATTTTTTATGCTTGTTTTTGTTCTGATTAACATAAACCAAATTGTGTTGCTTTATTGATGTAAACTAGTTTTTATAAAAAGAGAAATAGACCAAAGATCACAGTTTCCTAAATTATGGTTTATTAGTCATTTTATGATTTGGATGTTGATTAGTCATCTTTTTAAGCAATTGCTACTACTACTCCCTGGCACTACAGTCCATGCTGGACCATGGCCTCTCTTACAATGCGACTCCAAAGTCGTCTATCTCTGGTCTTCGCTTTACAGTTCTTAATTTTCATGGCCTTCAGATCTCTTTCCACTTCTTCTTCTTTAGCAATTAATCTACATAATTATTGTGTATTAAAGTTTTGTTGTTTTTGACGAAATTTAAAGATATTCGAATCAAAGTCTGTGTACAAGTTACATTCATATTCCATTAATCTTTGGGTTTGTATTTAGCATTGCAAAAATCAAAAGCAATAAGCCAAATAGACAGGTAATTTTATACTTAGTTATAAAGTCTAACTTTGATACCTATTGTATTATATTGATGAAAATACATTATTTTATTCATGCAAATATTATTTTATGTTATAAGCTTGTTCTTTTTGTCTGCATTATTATGTTAGACTCCTTATACATTAAGAAACAAATTTTAAATGTTGATTATGTAAATTTGTTAGTTACTGATTACTTTTTCATGTGTTATACTGCCACTTTATCAAAAGTATTTTATTTGTATGTTAATCAATTTCAACAAGCTTTCCGTATTTTTAGTATTTAGGAAACTGTTGAAATATGTAGCTAACAAAATAAGCTGTGATAGATTTTTATTTGTTAAAGAAGCTTTTACATGCTGTGCATGATATGTATACAAGTATATGTACTCTATTTGCAAGTATTGCTTAATTTACAATGCTCATAGGATAAAATAAATTTTGTTATTTTCTATTTCTCTCATAATTTATTCTTGAAAATTAGATATACTATTACGTCTCTATGATTGATAAGAACCTGGCTAGACATATAAGTTTTTGTTTAATAATTAATTATCTACTATTACCAGAGCATAATGATAAACATATTAAGCATGAGTTACTAAGTCTATTAACTTGTTTCTACAGACAAAACTAGTTACATGAAACTAGTTAATTTGTAATAAAGCGCAATACAAAAGATTTGACTTTTCCTATAAAGCTTTGAGTTGAGTCAACGTCACATTAGAGTTACAGGAGGTCTATTGGTACATAAAGCTTTAAACTTATCTTGTATGCATTACTAATTTTTTACACAGACCATACATTTTATTTGATTTTTCAGGAATTATCATGGCTGTTACTGAACATATTTAGGTTTTGACTCAAATTTTGCCTTTTTTTTTATTCTTATTTTTTGAACTTGATTTAATTCTAGTATATTAAAATTGTTACAACTTACTAATTTATATATATAAGGCAAGGTCTTGACTGACGTATCAACGCCCAGCCAAAACTACTGGAGGTACAGCTACCAAATTTTAGGAAATTTTTTTATATATCGTAGGCGTCATTTAATAAGCGATTTTTCGAAATTCGAACCCAAAGGGGTGTAGGAAGGCAAAAAGATCCGATTTCTTCATAGGAATAGCATTGTAAGATTGGAATTTATACTTTTTTATTTTCAATTTAAAAGACATTTCAATGGGTTCAGCGTGAACGAAACTTAAGTATAAACACCTAAAAGCATGTGGGTTTATTTTGTAAGATTGTTATTTGAAAATCTTTATTTTATTTATTGATTTTAAATATTTTGAAATTGTATCCTGGGCCAGGCTTCTCTTTGTTTATGAAACTGACAATTTAAAACAGCTATGATATAAAGGCCGATTGACTTTTAGTATTGGCGTCTTTTGGTGAAGTTGAAAATTTAAGGTAGGGTAGCTATACCCATCTAGTTGTATGGGTTAGGGTTAGTTTGAATGATCGTCGAACTAGAGCTGCCCATGAGGGCTATTGGCCATACTTAAGTGACGAGCCGACAGTAGGCACCCAACGCAAATTATAAGGGCGTGATCTACAGAGCGTCTTGACTTTTAAAGATATTTAACTTATACTCTCTCCACATAGGGTGTTATTTTTCGGCTGCACGAGGCCACTTATAGGCAGCAGCTATTTAGGCGATGTCCGTACCCGAATCTGGAATCTTCCACATGCTAGGCGAACACCGTGGCCTATGGTAAAGTCCTGTAACTCATGGAAGGGCCTGGGTATAATCGGACAACCCCTCATATCAGAATGGGAGACATCAATTTGTATAAAATAAAAGTTTACATAAAAATATCACTGCTATTATGGGTGCACCCGTGCAATGCCGGGTTTATAAAGCTAGTAGTTTATAAGAATTACTAAACAATGTGTTTTCGATTCCTTAATGCAGCTTTTTCTGTAATTTGCAATTTACTATCAATTTATAAATCAATAGTTTTATCGTTTTTTTTTCTTAAAAAAAAAGTCCTGTTCTGTGACTCTATAATTTACTAATATTTTTCAGGTTTTTTTTCCCTTTTTGGCCAATCTCATCCCTACTTTTTAATAAAATACATACATTAGGCGTAGGATTATTTTTGTTTGTATTTAGGATTAAATACACTGTGTACATAAATATCTAGATGGCAATGTGATTACGATTATTTTAAATTGGAATAAATATATAAAAAGAAAATAACTATAATTTTTTTTTATAAAGACTTTATTTGAAATAATTTGTGTTTCTCAATAGTTAATAAATAACATTTGCACTTAGTAACAAAATACAGCAATTTTTAACATTTATTTAAAAGCATTTTAACAGCTTTTTTTTAATACAAAAGCAATTTTAATGCAATAGTTTAAAAATATCAGATAGCAAAATTATAGACAAAAGCAAAATATATTGAAGGGTCAAACACAAGACTTGTTGAAATGTAAGGGCATTCCAACGCCTTTTAAATAGTAACTAGAGAGCTGTATAAATGACATTTGGCTTAAATTTTTTCAGAAATGTATTCTATTTCTTAAGGCTGAATATTAAAAACAAATTGTCTGTTAATTTGTTTGACTTCAATTAGACTGCCATATTAAATAAAATTGATAATTTCATGATTAGCGAAAGGTTTTCTAATGTTATTTAGGACCTCATGGACAAACATTGAGGTTTTGTTTAAAAGGAAGAAGAGAAAATGTAGCATCTAAAACAGTTACGTAATTTCTGGGCTTTTTAAGACGGTGGGAACAATCTGGAAACAATATTAGATTTTATAGTTCAGGTATCAATCAGTCTGAGCAATGACCAGTATTAGAATCACAAAGCTAGAAATAAGTTCGCATTTGCTATCTTTTGCACAACACACATTCGACAAAAGCTCACACGTGATAAAGGAGATCATACTATGCATTTATTAGACAAACTAATACAAAAACTAAAGCACAATAGAAATTATTAAATATTAGCACCAACTATACCACAGCAGATCAAGTAACTATAATATTAATCTCACTTTAATTAGAAAATGTTACAGACTAAAAAGGTTTTGATCATAAAAATCTCAAAATAAAATTTAATCTCATTTTATTTTGTGATGTGGAAGGAATAAGCATATTTAAAAAAAAGCATACACAGATGAGTTTCTTATATAAACAAAGGACTGCTTTATTATTATTTAACAAGTTCAATAAATTATGCAGATTTAAGAAACTAAGTCAGATATTTCAGTAAACAAATGTTCCAAGAAACATTTTTATACATAATAAATTTTCAAACAGCAATTATGCAAAAAAAAAATAATATAACTAATGATATAAAATAATAAATACTTTACAAAAAGGACTAAATACAAGACAATATAATACAATAAACTATTAGTGAAATAACAATTACTATTATGACCAAAGTTTCATAGTTCAATGGGTGTTGGCCATAACATCTCTATAACAATTCAGTAAATTATGAAAGCCCATTTGTAGTTAATTGTTTAAGTTGTTTTAACACAGTTTCTAAAAGTTTCTTTTTGTCCCTTTCATTTTTCTTCAGGGCCGAAAATATATTTTTCTTTTTATCTGCTTCTCGAATTCTAAAAAAAAAATTATATCACTATCAATATAAAAAAAAATTAGGCAGAAAAAGTAATTGATGCAGAAATAATTTTCTTACAGTTTTATTTAATTAAAATTAAATTATAAATTAACTTAAAATTAAATCATTAACTATCATAGAATAACAATTGTAGAATGTAAACCTTTTGAGAATTTTACTTCACTAAAGGTTAAATTTAGACGATTGTCCTATTTTTAAATTATAAAACCCTGACAACACGATTATTTTATTTCTGTAATATACAAATTGTTATGAATGTATTTACTGAAGCAAACAAATTAATCAGTTATATAAGTATAGGGTTAAAATAATTTTCAAAAAAATTAATTAATAAAACATTATTAACCTAATTAAATTTCTAAAACAAATCTATGAAATAGTTAAGTGAAACCAAAAATTAATAGCCAATGGCGACCATTAAAATTTGTTTGATGGGAAAGTGGAATAAACACTTGATTGTCAATTTGTTGGAAAAAATATAACAGTAAAATAGTCGAAATAAGTCACTGATACTAAGAAAAAAGATTATGCTTCTGCTGAATGTCATAGTTTAATCTAAGATGGTGAATAACAGTGTAAAAGACAATAAAGTAGAATTAAGGAATATTGCTATCTTTGGGAGAAAGTAATAGTTTCATGACTTTTCAAGAGCTTTATTTTTAAAAAATACTATAAAAGACTTTTTTAAGGTCTATGGGAACCCTAAATTTATTTTTTGAATTACAGACAAAAACCTACCAATTTTTTCAAACTCAAATAATTTGAAAAAGTAGTTTTAAGTGTCATTTTGAAAAAGTAATACTTACTTCTCAAGTAATATTATTGCTGTCTGTGGGTTTACTCGTAAATATTTGCTTGTTTCTTGGCCGTACTCTCGGAAGTAATTAGACCAGTCCCATTCAGTAAACAAATCTAAAAGCTGAAGAGAAAGAAAAAAAAATAATTTACTCTTTGATTAAAACTTATTATACCACTTTAATTAATTTAGGCTTTTATAATTTATAGAACAGTTACTTAACTATTTAAAATAGTGGCTAAATTATGTTTGTTTTTTAACAAATTAAATTTATACATAAAAAACTTATACTACTGTAAACCTTCATTTAAAAATTAACTAATGCTTTAGCTGTGAATAAAGAAAATTTACCTGTCGCAATTCAGAAAAACACATTAGCAATATCCCTTCTTCAAAATCTCTAACAGGAACGCAATTTGCAAACACTGAAAATAAAATTATTTATGTTTTTATCTTTTGAAAAAATACAATTGCTGAAATAGAACATATAAATTAAATATAATTTCTATAAGCAATACTTTTATCACAAGGGAAAATTTCACCACTCTAATTAAAAAAATATTTAAGTAATTACCATGGAGCAAGGTTATCTCTAACTAAGTCATCAAAACTAAAATTTAAAATGAGTATGGCTTTAATTGCATACTCACGAAGCAAAAAATATATACTTGAGCATTTAATAGATTTGGCTAATTTGTAAAACAATTTGGTTTATATTATTTATATAAAATTATAGTTCAAAAGGCTACATAAATTAAAGTAATTACAAATGTAAAAAAAATTGTAAAATTAAAAGAAAAAAGTTTTGTTAAATAAGAAAAAAATCAAAATATGCAACATACATTCACACTGCATTACGTCCAAGTTAAATTGACTTAAAGCTCCAATGGATATGTGCTTTGTCTCCTTGTCCAATATGAAACCCATGAGAGCATTTGCTATGTGTTTACAGGATGACATGCAAGCAGTCTGGGCAACTTTATCCTATTATAGATCGAATATATATTATATAGATAGAAAAGAAAGTTTTTAAATAGAAAATTTATTTTACAAAAATTATTTTTTAAACTATATTTGGTAGTTGGTGATTGTGGAAAACTCTTTAACATTTGTATTTAAAAATTGAAAAAAAAAATTGAATTGCACAAGATACTAGAAAAACTGACAATTCCTTGAGTGACGGGTTTAACTCTGGTTAAAGGAAACTGAAATTTGGGTAAATTGAATGCGAAAACATATCCATCCTTTGAAAATATAAACCAATGGAAAATAATGAAATAAAAATTCTATCATTTGACACATGCTATAATACAAAATAAAATTGTAATAAAGCATTGTTCTTTACTATAGAATTTAGCTAATTATAACTCTTTACATATAGCTAAAATAGAGTAACTATTAAATTTTTTATTTGAAATTAACATTGTTTCTTGCACTTGAAATTCTATTGGGCATAAGTATTAGGAAAAAACTTACTGGTAGATTAGTAAATGCCTCAAATGTGCTCTTTAAAAATGCTATCAAATCAGTCAAGTAACTACTTGCTTGACCCTCAGGTTCATTTAGTAGCCAATCATAGTTTGCTATAAAATAGACACAATTACATTAAAAAAAAAACAAGTAGTTTTGGGACATAATCTGTCACTTAAACTGCTTCCATACAACATTTGTGCTTAACAGGAAACACACCATTTGAACACCTCGGAAAGAAATTTGCCAAACAGGGCCTTTAGCTAGTTCTAATTCAAACTCTTAAACGACAGAATTAACTATTTTCATTAAATTTCAGATTTAATAATTAGTCTTTATAGTTTGCTAAATTTGTTTGAAGTTTGAAGAATAATGATAAAAAAATTTTCAAATAAATATTTTTTAGTTGCCACAATTTCCCATGTTCATTAACTTTCTTTCGAAAATGCAGTTATTATTTATCGTTTGTTATAATTATTTACAGTTTAAAGAATAAATAATTAGTAAAATTAATGCTTTAAAAATAAAAGCGGAACTTCGCATTTTTTTTTTATGAAAAGTTAGAACTCACAGTGCACCTTTCTTCATACATATATAATGAACCATCAAAAGAACTCTATTGTGATATGACATCAATCCAAACTGTATAACATCACATAAATAAATATTTGTTCAAGAGTTTAATTTGTATTTTAAATAAAGTGTTTTATGTTTGACGAAATGGCAACAGTAAAAATATTGAATAAAAATGGAATTTGCATGTTATTTCAATGTAGATTAAATTTTTAGTTATTTAAATTTTAAATAAACTTCCAATTTAAATTTTGAAATTCGAGATGTAGCCTAACCTGATGTTTTGCTTCAAAATGACATATCTCACTTGTTTGTAAAAGCTTACTTGTTTGTGAGATTTGCACTTCTTTCTCTGAAAGTGGGTGACAGACGGATGGACAGGCAGACTGAACTATTATGATACCTTCCACTTTTTACGTTATAAACGTAGTGCGAAAGATTAAAAAAAACTTACATTCAATAGAAATAATACACTACTGTAATTTTATTACTTTCCTGTCAATCTTGAACAGTTATTACGAATTAATAAATAAAAATATTATAAGAATATAAAATTTTCAAGAAATGAAGTGAATAAAACAACTTTTGAGCTTTTTAATAGACAAAGAAAAAAGTGCAAGTACCTAGTTCTAAAAATTCGTCTATCTTTTCATTCAGTTTTTCATAGATTTGAGATTCAGCATCAGCACGAGCATCCTAATTAGAAACTGGAATTAGTAATACATTCTAATTCAAAAAGAGTTAAATTAAAGGACAATTCCACTGTTATTTCTATAGATATTTTAACTTTTCATTTTAAATTTGATTTCTTAATAAACATTGAAGATATTGATTATCAGTTAATTTTATTTTAGTATTTAAAAAAGTAAATTTGTCTTGCATGATATTATAGATTAATGTCATTTATTTAAATTTTTAATTTAAAAAATGTCAATCACATGAAATCAGTGTAAGACATCTAAAATTTTGGATCTCAAATTTTTAGGAGTTCGAAAAAATTGTCCAAAAAGACTCCGGGACACTTTATGGTGAAAAAATGTCAATAAACACTTTTCTTTTACTAATTAGTTTTCATATAATGTTTCACAATGTCTAGTAATGTATGTAAACATGTAACTAATAAGTGAATTAATTAATAATCTATCTTAATTAATAACTGAAAAAAATTTAACCAGCATATTTTTGAACTTATAACAGTTAAAAGAGATTACATAATGCATGAAACAAATTTCTTAGTTTGTGTGAAGAAATAAAACTTTTTACGAACATAGAACCAACCTTAAACATAGAGCAGCTCTGCAATTTTGCTACATGAAATGAATTTAAAGTTGACCTGAAAAAGTGTTTTCAATTATAAGAGCACATAGTAACACGCTGTAAATAGCAAACAATTTCATTAGGCGAAAACTAGAAGTTAAAATGAGTATAGTACATACCAATCTATGTATCTACTTAGAAAAAGGATTTACTAAATTACTTTGAATGTTATTAAAATTTAAAAAGTAGGTTTGTAACAGAATCTGTCACTCAGCCCGAGTCCACACAACATTTGTGTTCAACAGGAAAAAAGGTGCCAAACGCACTGTTAATTCTATATTAAACATTTACTCGCTAAATTTGGCTAGTTTCATTTATGTTATTTCAAAAATTCAATAATCAAAGAAAAATTATTAATCAAAGAAAAATATGTAATATTCCTCGCTTTTAAATGGAACCAAAACATTTTATATCAACATACAATCAAAGGATCTCTTAGTGAAATATATTTGACGTCATTTTAAACTGATTGATGTCCCAAAAATAAATTTCTTTTAATTTATTATTTAAAAGAAATTAAGTTTCTCGAGCGATAGTTGAGAATGGCAAGGGCGATTTAATTCTAATAAAAATGGCTTCTTATGCTTTTTAAATAAGCATTAAATTTTGCAGTTTTTAAATAATTAAATTAATTCGAATTGTAATTTTTTTTCCTGAGATTTTCAATGTCTTCGAATTTCGATGCGCTGAACTTTTTGACGTATCACACTTGCCTGTAGCATTTGTAGTTTGGGTACTAATGAAAGTGGGTGACAGACAGACTGAACGATTATATTACCTTTCACTTTTTACTTTATAAACGTAGTGTGGAAGCTAAAATAGTTATTGTTATAAAGTTTTATATATTTTAAAATTGTTTCTAAATGATTATAAAAATTTATCTAAAATGATCTAAAATTTATTTACCCAGTAATAGTAGAAATATAATCTTCAAGATACACACTGGCATGTTCAAGATGATTTGTATTTATTGTTATTTGAATAAGCTGAAATTAGGAAAATTTCTAATATAAATACTTAGAACTTTTCATAATGCTTCAGATCACATTCATTAGCATTTTTTTAAATTATTAATTTTTATATTTAAAAACATGAAGGACTTATTAATATGTTTCAAAAACCAGTTTAGCTAACTCCTCAACATATATTAATATCGCAATGTTTAGTTTTCCCCCCAAAAAAACATGTTTACTAGCAGATTTCGTTTTTAATTTAGGAGAAAAAAATATTTTTAAAAAACCCATTATTAATTTAAAAGTCCTATTTAAAAAGATATTTCTTAAAGAGAAAAAGTATTCAATAGGAACGCAATGTGTGCCTTTTAAATCCATTTTGTTCCTGAAGTAGCATAACAAGTTATAAACATAAAACAAATTTAAATATATACAGTCACAGGTAAAAAATTTTTATTCATTTTTGTAAAAAAAAAAAGAGTTTATGGTACTATCTTAATGCAGATAACATTTATTTATAAATAAGTTTTGCCTAAAAGTAGAACTAAAGGGTATAACACAGGCAACAAAAAGGCTAAGATGGAATGATTAGATCCAACAAATAAATTTCCTAAGTTCTTTGTAAATTAAAATAAAAGATACGATTTAATACTGTAAATAGAAGAAAATACTGACTTGAAACTAAATTCTGAAGAATTAGAACAAGTATACCTAAACATTTCAAATGTCTCTATTTTTTTTAAAGAAAACTAGAATGAGTAAACGAATGATGGTAGCTTACTTGTAACAATCCTAACTGTGAATTTTTTATTAAATTTGATAAGCAACCACTAAGAGTGGTAGTCAGCAGCATATTAGTTGATTTTCGGACCATATCTTGAACTTCTGTTAGACTAAAATTAGAAAATCGATTATGTAAATATATAAAAGCATAACATAGTATATTCAAACAACAGCATAAATATATAGTAAAATAAATAATAGATACATTTTTAATTATTACCTAAGATTTAAATCTTGTGAAAATTGTAGGCAAGCTTTAATAAACTCTTTGACTTGATCATACACTTCAGGAACAAATTGAGAAAAGGGAAATTTCTTTGGAAAAGGTGCCTGAAAAACAAAGAAAAAGAATTTCAACTTCACAATTATTTTTTGGGCTGTGAAATGGGGTGACGGACAAAGAGACAGACATACAGAATAAACGATTATAATATTTTAAACTTATTACGTCATAAACATAGTATGGAAGCTAAAAAATAGAAATTTTATATGTACCTCTTATAGAGCGAAAACAAAAACAGCTTTAAAGATTGAGTTTTATTTGGACACAATAGCTGATTAATGTTACTTTTTTTTAGGACAAAATTGTAAATAACTTTGAAAAATGTCTGCTTTTTATAATACAGATTTATATATAAGTATTATATTGCAAATTATCATTATTTATATTCAAATCAAAATAAATATTAAGTATTTTAATGACTTGGTGAAAAAAACTAGCAGAAATAATGGTTTTTAGTTTGTAAAAATTAAAAACAAATTTAAGAACCCTTAAAACATTTTCGTATTATTTAGGTTTGAGAAACTCTTTTAAACATAATCAAATCTTAACAATACCTTATTAGAAATATTTAATGAGTTAAATAAAATCTTACAAGCATCAATTCTTCGTCATGGTATGGAAACCTGTTGATCACATCATCATAAGCATCCTGATTTTCAACTTCTATCGGATGATAGTTGTCGGAATCAAAGATTTTTCTAAACACTTTAGTCCACTTTCGCATCAGCATTTCATTGTATTGGTCCCGGATCTCAAGCAGTAAGTCAAATAACTGATTGACTGGATAACCATAAGTCTAAAATTTAGTGGCAAAATGTAAATACAGACTAAAGAATACAAAAATAATTAAATATTTACTTTTTAGTAAAATATACATGAATAATAGCAAAAATATTTTAAGTACAGAGGAAAGCAAGAAATCTTTTAAGTACTAAAATCCACACAAATTTTTAAACGAAAAAATAGTTTCCTTCGTTTGCTTACACAGTAGAGAATACTAAAGAATGAAAGAAATACTTATGGGTTTCAATTAATATAAGTCAGATTCATCTATTTTTTTTATTGCAAATTTTTATCAAATAGACTTTATTGCTAATTGTTATTTTTTAAGATCTGTTGTTTTTGTTAGCATGACTTAAAACCTGACAACTCCTGAAAACTGCAGATTGTTGACCCCTCACTGCACTAAAAATCCCTAGTGAATTGAAAAACCAGAATGAAATGAAAAGAAAAAAGGTCTTAAATAAAATTTAAATTTTAAAAGTGATCGATTCCCTTAGTTGGATCTACTGAATATTTAAAAATTACAATTTGACAATTCAGAGATTGTAGCAGTAAAAAGTAATTGTAGCACTAATTGTAAACAATAATTGTCACAGTAAAAATTTATGAATTGAGTTAGGCATACCATCAATCATTCCAATAACAATTGATTGTAATTAATACTAATAGACTGTGGGCCGTAGTTTGAAAATAAGCTTAATTTTTATTTTCGTTTGCCAAGTTTGGTGGCTATGAAAAATATTGATATTTTGAAACGTAAAGACCTTCTGAACACAAAAATAAAAAGTTGTCACGAAAATAGTTGCTCATAATTGAGTAATGGAGTTTAGTTAAGCTTTGAAGTGGAATTTTTAATTAAAACTTTATGCATCAATAAAATCTCTACATTTGGTTTTAACAGAATATTTTTTATTGAGCACTAGCTAAATAGCAATCTTATATTAGAAAGAAATACATTAAGGGGGAATGGGCGCGCTGGACCGGGGGTCTCCAAAGCAAAGTGCATCAGTGTTAATCCAATGGCGAAAAAAATATTTTCTCTGCCACATTTCTCCGGCTGTATTGAATATTTTTTCAAGCGGATTTTTTATATGATGCATGTAGCTGACTTACAGGTCCCGACAATCCCACTTTTTGAAATTGGTTCGAATATTTTTTTTTTTAATTTTCAATAAATAATTTTACACAAAATATTCGAAGCAATTTCAAAAAGTAGGGTTATAGAGACCTGTAATTTATCTACATTTATTATTTAAAAAAAACCGTTTGTAAAAATATTCAATACAGCCGGAGAAATGTGGCAGAGAAAATAATTTTTTCGCATTGGATTAACACTGATGCACTTGAGTTTGGAGACCCCCGGTCCAGCGCGCCCATTCCCCCTTAAGTGTTGGAGTAGGATCAATAAAGGGATTAAAAAAAAAGGGTTGGTGGAAGGAGGAAAAGGGTAGTATAAGTTGATCACAAAATTTATATTACTTTCTTAAATGGACACAATCTTGATATAATAAAATTTTAAGGGAAATTTAAATCAATTTAGTAAAAAATATTTACTTTAAAATAAAAGAAGAGCTCCACCCTTGCCCTCAAACTCACCAACCCAGTTTGAAAATTATTTTATGATATACATTAAATTACAAATGCAGAGCAATGATCATCAGACAAAATTATCAACTTTCTGTTTCCTCATCGCTAATGTCTGCATCATCAGTTTCTTCCGGAAAATTATCTGTTTTACAACAAACATTCTTGCAATTAATGCAGGAGCAGGTGTCTGTGCATTCCACATTACTAGCTTTGCATGAACATTGTTTTGTTGTGTTCGCTCTTCAACAACTCTACAAAAAACACCATAAGCTTCAATGTGTCTTGGTTGTATATTGTCTGATGGACGGCAACTAACAGCTTTTGTGTAGCGTCTGTAGCATGATTTGTGATATTTCACTTCTTTTGCTATGCAATCAACATCTTGTATTTCGCAAAGTACATCCATGTCTCTTATTTTGAGCGCACTTCAGTAGCGTTTCACCAGCAGCAAACGTTTGACATATTACGAGTCCTTCTTGCTTTCGCTTGCCTGTTAACTTTTCAACAAAGTATTGTGTTTGTTTACAAATTAAACATTTATCGGGAAATAGTACAGATTGTTTAAGGTCAGTTCTAGGCCTTTTTGAATGGCGCGTTTCAGTTCGAGAAACATGACTTTTCGATTTTTCTAGGCGCTTCTGTGCTCTTTCAATATTTGTTGCATTGGTAAATTTAAAATAACATTTCTGGTGGTAAAAGTACTCATGATCTGGACAATCCTTTTCTTTAAAACCTGGCAAATTGCTGAGATCTGTGGCAATATCTTTCTCTTTTCCATCAAGTGTCAACCAAAGTTTCATGCAGCTCGATATTTTGGCGAAATTTTTGGCTGTTTGGCTGACATAAGCTTTAAATGTTCGTTAGACTCATCACAGATGTGAATGAAGCAAACTTTCGTGCTTAGGCAAGAGTTATCTTCCATTTTAGAAGGAAATTTTCATACAGATTAGACTTACATCAATAAATTTGAAGAATATAGGCAGCGATTGAATTGTATTTGCAATTGCAAAACAAACCTGTCAGTTGTAAACAAACAAAGTTAGTGCGGAAGAATACACGTTTAATTTTATTTTAAAATGTTTAATATAAAAAAATACAATCTTTATTATCATAAACCGATTTTTTACCTTAAAAAATGAAATAATATAATTTAAAAAAAAGTTTTAATTATTTTTCGATTGTGACTTCCTAAAAAAAGTGTTAGTAGCGCCATCTAGTGAAGTTAAGGTGTGAATCGAAGTAAATCGGTCCTGAGAAGAAGTTCTATATTTAATGGTTAAAATTGAAAAACTATGCAAGTTTACGCATGACAACTTTTTGTTTTCGTCATATACGAAGCTTTTTGTACAAATTCTCAAAAGAATTTTGTAGTTCCCATGCTTGGCAAACGAATTTAAACAATCTTCCTATACGGCCCACAGTCTATAAAACTTACTCTAAGTGTATAACTAAACAGCATTATAAGATACTTCAATTGCAGCATCAGAGAGGTGTCAGTTGAACAATCCTACAAAATAAAACAAACAGTAAAAGTAACATTAAAATAAAATAGAATTTGAAATATCGCAAAGTGATGACAACCATATCATAGGAAAACACAGAAGGATTTGGCGAAAAGGTTACTGGAAAATAAACATTGTTATGTAGAATGCCAAAATGCTACTTGACCTACATAGCAAATAGTTGGCAATGTTTAAGAAGGGAATGACTTAACAAAATTTGAATTTCGTGAACATTGAAATTCCAGGACTTTCTAACAATTTTTGGTCAAAATCAAAGAGTAATAGGGGGTCCTTGAAATCAAAAATCAAGGACAATTCAACAATTTTTGGTCAAAATCAAGGAGTATATAGGGTCCTTGAAATTGAAAATCAAAATCAAGGACTTCTTAAGGACTTTCAAGGACCAGTGGGAATCCTGATAACTTACATAAATTTTGAAGAAAAGAAAACCTGATATAAAGAACATGAATTAAACTAATTTAACACATGAATGCGTTATTTTATTTTAAATTACATTGAATAAAACATATAATACTTTAACAATCTTTTCTAACTGATAATAACTATCGACACATTCAAAATAAATATTTTTTGGAATATTACAGTTCAAAGAAATAAAATTTAAAATATAATTGGATCCCCACTTTTTTTTGTAATTGACAATAAAATAAATTAATATACACAAATCAGTTTAATCTTCAATCCCTTAAAACATTAAAATAAAATTACCTTCAGTAAAATTTTAAAAATCTGAAAAACAAAAGTATTTCTTGAGCAATTTTTCTTAAAAATATCTCCTAGAAACTTATTCCTATTTTTATTCTTTATAAGAAATGTTATTATTTTAATGTAAAGTCACAAAAGAAATTTTGGTAAAATTAACTTTTTAAGGTTTCTCTTGAAATTTTTGAAAGAAAGATAGACTGGTGAAAGGCTATTTTAATTATGTATCTAAATACTACAAAGTAAAAAACAAAAATAGTAATTCGCAACAATAATCAGTCAAGCTAAAATTGTTGATATCACAAGTTTAAAATAACATATAATAAGTTAACTTATGTATGTTGATAGAAAATATAATATTAAATTTATTCTGTACTCTATTGCATAGTGTTAAACAATGTCTAACCTTCCTTATAAATAATACTTAACTCTCTGAAGAGTAAGCAAGTTGCCAAAAGTGAAAGTGCCACTTGTTTCCACTTGCATGGGTTTCAAATTTTCAATTATTAATTTCAATTCATTAATTTAAAATAAATAATTTTTAAATTATATTTCTGTAAGTTGATGATTGTGGAAATCTCTTTAACATTTTATATTTAAAAATTGAAGAAAGCATTTTTTTAATTGTACAAGTTGCTAGAAAAACAGACAATTCCTTGAGTAACAGATTTATACATCTGTATCTCTAAAGTAATAATGTTAACAAAATTCTAATATATTTTTTTATGCTTTACAACAATTACTTAGCCTCAAAGATTAATTTAACAAAATATAATTTAACTCACAAATACTAGAATTTTGAGCCTATCAATTAAAAGATCTGAAGGCCAAAGATACAGGGTGGTGCAAATAAAAGTGGCCCCAACGTGGGGATAAGAATACGACAGAAATGTTGCCAAGTCAAAAACCCATACAAAAACAGGTTTGCTAACTAAAGCTATTGATCGCTTCAATATTAAGCCCAAACGAACGCTTGGCGACTGATTTGCAGGCAACTAACCGGTTTGAGACGCTGGTTGAAATGAAAAATAAACAAGGTTTGAAGATATGATTAAAAAAAAAGTTCCCACTAGTGATTATTTGGGCCGTTATTTATCCTAATGAATCGGACATTTATGGTTTTGTTAATACAAAACATTCTAAATTGATTGCCAAGAAGACCCAAAATCTGGTGTTCAGACCCGTTTCGGAATGTTTTTGGACTTCTTGACAGCAGATCGTGGCTGACGCCATTTCGTAACTGATCGTTGCATAGTACTCTTTTTTTTTGGCACTTTTACACCTTTAAATTCTTTAACAAACTGGCCACATTTTTTCCACAAATTCGTTTTAATAAAATTTTCTACAATGAACACTCTCTGCTTTACTGTGAGTTTCATCTTCACCTGTGAATTGATCAACTTACACTCACACAGTGGCAACTCACACTGACGCACTATGATCTGAACTGGCCAATAGTTCATGGGTAGCTCTAATGTGATGCTAATCCAATCCAACCAATGCAAAAACAGGTTTGTCAAGTGAAACCATTGCACGCTTGAATAATCTTTTTTTCCACTTGAAAGCCTTCAGACGGCTTCAAGAGTTTTTCTCTCCAAGAATTTCAACGTATTCCTATCTCTAGACCGGGGCCACTTTTATCTGCCCCACCGTATAACAACTCATAAAATACCAAGGAGTGAACACAAAATAAACATAAATACTTACTGATGGAGTTCTTAAGGAAGCAACAATTTTTGAAAGAGCGTTTGCCCAAACATCATCCAAGTATGCTCTACTTACAAGACCATTCCCAGTATTTAGCACATGGTCTTCAACAACAAAAAACCTAAAAAATATAACAAGGCTAAAAACTTATTTTCAAGAAGCAAAAAATCTTGCATTTACTTGACAATAGAATTTAAATAATAATAATGAATAAATTAATATAAAGGTGTTTGGTGAAATCTACATAGTTTACAGTAAAATGAAAAACAAGAAAATCAAACGAAACACACATTTAAGTTATTTTTCAGTAGTTTTACAGCTTCATTGATTTAAATACTTTGACTTGTATTTTGTAAATTTCATCTTTAAGAAATGAAAAAAGAATGAACTTAAGTAACGTAATAAACTAACTTACCCCACAATACCACTAAAATAAATTCTGTAGCCATCTATTGTTTCGCTCTAAGAAGGAAATATTTAAAATTTAAAAGATCCTTTTGAATAAAGTATATTTTTTATGAAGTTCAAGAACTGGAAAATTTAATTAAAATCAAGCATTCAAAGCAAATGTTAGATTGATCTTTTTACATTAAATAAGTGGTTAAATTAAAATTAATCTAACATACCATGCAATCTTTTTTTCCTATACAATTTTATACAAAAATATAAACAATAAAATTTTATGCATATTGCTTGCATTACAATATATTTAAATTCAAAATAAAGTAAAATTATATAACCACAAATATTTTTAAAAAGAAGTTTAACATGCACAAAAGATAGTTACGTACCAAAAGTTGCTGAAAAACAAGAAACAATAAGGGCAAAAAAATAAAACGTGATTTCGAACTTAAACCCATACCATATTAGTTGATGGCTGTAAAGCTAGTTTTGCTTGTTGTTTTCTTTGATTTCTATAGTAATGTTCAAAGGATTCTCGTTCTCCCTAAAAAAATTCTACCATTAATAGAATGATTACCAATCACCAACTATTTCTCTAAGAATACTTTCGAATAAATAACAAGTATTTATAGATATTGATAGACTTGTTTGCAGGTTACTTATATATAAATTCAAGAGCTATAATAAGTTTAGGAAACTCAACTTCACATTCTAAGCAAGTTTTGTGTAAGCTATGGCCCAGAAACTACACAAGCAAACATACTGTGAATGTAAAATTACATTGTTAATACAATTTTTAGCTTAAGACAAAAATGACATTGAGGTCAGTGAGCCTGGTAACAGAGTTTTCTAAATAGATCTGTAACACAACATAAAAAACTCTATTGTCTAAATAAAGATTTAGTTTAAATTACAAAGACAATGACATATGACTATTGATTTACATATGAAGGGTATAGTTGTAAACCTCATATCCTTCAAAGCATAATAAGATATAGGATCCTTCCCTTTCATTGGCTACTTTGTCCAATTGAATTTACCAAAATCAAAAGTCGCCAATGAACGAGCCGGACCTCATATTTCAGTTATACTTTGGAGAATGTAAATTTTGCAACTACATCTTCCACAGAGCTTGTGCATGGGGGTTAGGGAAAATAATAATTTCTGGATCTTCTTTTAATAATTTTGCTGGGTCAGCAAGTGTTAGCTACCAAAACTAAAAGTCCCTATGTACTTCTGTTGTTGTTGTTGCTGATCCCTGTTGCCCAGCAGAGCTAGACCAGGTCTATGATATTGCACACTCTCAAGAAATCAATAACCAACAATGGTCGCAACTTCTGTGAATAACAGTAGAAACAAGGTTACTTACTTCCATCGAGTCATTCAAATAAACTACAAGTTTTCTAGATTAAAAACATATTACTAAACAAACATTTTTTTCCTTCAAAACAACCAAATTAGGTATCTGAAAAATACTCTTTACTATTCCAAAAGTTTATTTTTTTATAATGTTGCCACCTTAAAGGAATGACTTTTAGCTCCGGCTGCAAATTTTTTTTCCAACCTGCAACAAGTGTCATCTAATTCCTCTGCGGAGAGCATATCCTAGACTGCCTGGGTCTAGGTTTAAAAGACCTTAAATCATCTCCACTTCTTGTTATTGAATTTGCTACAATACATGGATTCATGGACCAGATCTAGCTGTTGCTAGGTCATGAAGTTTAGTTTATTTTTAATTATCGTCGCACTAGAGCTACACGAGGGCTATTGGCGACGAGTGTCGTATTTTAGAACAACAGTCAAGTGACGAGCCGACACCTGAGTAGGCACCCAACGCAACCGTTAAGGGCGACATCGTACGCAGCGTTGGGACTTTGGAGGATATTTAACGTGCACTCCCTCTTACACGGGGTATTATTCGTCGGACATTTTTGACTGCACGGGCCATCTATAGGTCGGCAGTTATTTTGGCGATGCCCGGACCAGAACCTAGGACCTTTCGCATGCTAGGTGGACGCCTAACCGACTGGGCTCCCCAGCCCCCCTAAGTCATGAAGGTTTAGTAACGACAACAATGTTGCTATTCACAGAAAGAAAAATTAAATGCTAGAAGTTGAAGTAGCTTTATTGAACTAATACTAATATCAATTAATTCCTAATCTACAACTATGGCTAAAACTCACCAGCACCGTATGAATGTGCAAGCACCGATATACAGGAGAGAAGTCGATGATGTCCTGAGCACTCAAATCTTCCCCATCCTCTAAGGCGCTATCATCTGGCACCTGTTCTACCTCACCTGTGAAAGGGTTAGGTGGTGCTGGCGCCTTGCGTTTCTTGTTCTTCCATTTAAAGTCCACATCCACATTACTTTGCTCAGATTGCTGAAAAAATCAGTTATTTCAATTATATTGTGTTAATAACAGTCAGGCTATGTTGTCGAGAACTCAAAGAAAGCAACAAAATAGTTCATGTTACAGAACTTCATGATAACTGTTAGGATATTTGTAATTATAATTTGTGAATACTTACAAAAATAACAAATTATTAATAATAAATGTAACATACAATTTATAGGGTTTACTTGTAAATACAAAAGAGTAAAAATGCAAATTTATTTATGAAATAAAAGAAAAATAGTGTCATTTTTCAAATAATCAGCACCGATACCCTAAAAAAATACAGATATAAAAAAATAAGAAAAAATTCAGATTTTTTAGGTCTTGCTAAAGGATTTCCTATAACAGAATTAACATGCTATTTAAGAAAGACCATGACAAATGCGGGTTTAGTGAAACATGCAATTCTGCCAAAACCTGCAGGCTTCTTCATTATTCTACTTGTTTCAAAACTTATTTATAAGGAACAGTAGCTAAAACATCTTAATGTGAGAAATTAGCAATGATTTTTAACAATAGAAATCAGCAACATCTTTTATTTCAGCAAAAAGAACATAAACACAAACATCATTACACAGTTGCCAGGTAGCAAAAATTAAGTTTCTCGCAGACAATAGAAAATTATATTTTATAAAAATTATCTAATAATATCTATCGCATGACATTTTATGGAAATAATGTGGGATGCCGGGATGTGGTAGTGGGATTCACAACAACTTGTGACACATTCACATCGTTTTTTAATGAAATTTAGTATTAAAGAGCATTATATCTCTTGTCTGCTTACCTTGGTCATTTAGAATAATTAAATTTCTAATATTAAATACAGGCAATAGATAAATTAAATGAGTGAAATAGCTTTTGATACAAAAATAGATTTTAACATAATTTTATTTAATCATGTGTCACATGTTTTTAGTGCTTGATATGTAGCACCTTACAATATTTGATAAAAGTATGCTAAAAACAAGTGGGGGCTTCTCACCGTAATCGGAAGATGTGAATAATGCACAGTGATATCGGGGCCTGATCTAGGGTAACACAGACTATAGGCACAGAAAATGTTGGGGTCCTTTAAGGAAACTTTTGTGTATGATTTCTCGTATAATGGTTAATGTTTGAATCAAAATCAAAAGCCAGAGCTTACAAAATTAAAAATGATCATTAATTTAAATCATTTCACTAGCACTTGTCTATTTTAATATTTTTTTCCTATCTTTAAAAATAATTCAGAGCAACAAAATGATATAATTTATCATAGCACAACACAATTTAGTACGATAATCACTAAAATTTGGGGCTCCTTTGATTGGGGGCCCGGGCCTTATGGAAGATCAGGCCCTGACCACAAAAATGTAAATCCACCCCTGCTTGAACGACAAAAATACACACACACACACAAAAGAATAAATAAAATAATTTATCTCCAGTACACCAAAATCATTTCTGTTAAATATCCTACTTACGTGCTTCATGGCTTTCTCACCAATCATAGGAGATATTCTTCTGACATTTTCCAAAAAGTCATTTAGGTCCGATTCTGATGCTTTCTTTATCTTTTCCCGATGCACAGGAATAGTTAGTTTCATTGTCTGGGCAAATCTGTAGCGACTGATTCTAGGCAGGTAGGTGTGTTCTAGTTGCTCTAAAATTTTCAGAGCTGGATAATATCTGAAATAAAAAGATGAAAATTCATTTTCGTACAAGTGGCCCATTTCTTTGACTTAAAAACAAGGGCAGGAAATTTCAATAAATTATAAAACCATCTTTTACCTAAGGCCTTTACTAAGCTTATAAATAACAAATATTTTAAAATATTCTTTATATTTTATTTTGCATGTGTTGTTTGTATTGAAAGCATTATTTTTAAAAATGAAAGATTGTAGTTGATTTACAAACAAATAATTATTCAGCAAAAATACAGACTGAAATAAATGCCAATTTAGCAGAAAAGTATTTTTTCGTTTTGTAGCGTCTATTTTGTTATCCCCTAACAAACTTTTTTTTAAGTATCTGCAATCAGCAAATGAGTGTTTAAAATAGAAACATAGCATAGTATAAGAGAAGTTTTGATTGTATGACCTGATCTTATGCATTGAGAATGTGTCTTCACGTTTAAATACCTTTTTTCGTTCATTTGGTCTAATAACTTTGAGTACATTTCCAAGACAGGTTGGCACAGGTTTAGTTTGTCTATAGCACATGATATATTGGACTGTATTCTTCTGTGTTTGATCAGCTCTTCAGCCTTCTGAATAACTTTCTTAGCACTCTGCTGGAGATCATCATCGGTTAATTGGACTTCAGTCTGAAATAGAAATTAAATATATATAACAGAAATTAGAATAATATTTTATGAGTGACAATATATACATGATTGATGGATTCTAAGGATTGAGAAAGAAAAGGAAGTAAATTAGAGAAAAATGTACGTGGAAAATATTGTGGCTAACAATAATCTCAAAACTTTACTCTCTAATGGAATTTTAAAGTTATTTGTTTGATCAAGTCTTTTCAGTTGCACACTTGTTCAAATGTTGTAAACTTTTAAGGCATTCACAGATTATCTTTTCAAATAAAATAATAATTGTTCTTTTTAAAGCAAATTCAATTAAAAATTTACAAATCAATAAATACCAAAGTGTTTGCAAACAGGAAAAAAAGATACAAAGAGGTTTTGCCTAACAGCATAAGCCAAATTAAATATTGGGCTTCTACATCAAGCTAGAAGTCATCTGTAAACAACCACAGCTAAACAATTTGATTATTGTACAATATAAAAAGTAACGCATTAACTACTTTAAATGCATATGAATGTGTTTTTGGACCATCCAAGTTGATGAACTAGGTTTTGAAATTAGTTATTTCCATGCACTTATAGGTTTCTAAACCACTATCAGGAGATTTAGAAATTTAAGACACTGAACCTATTTTTTTTTCAAAATTAAAAGTCTACTTACAGAAGTTACAAACACTTAAATTCCTTTTAAAGGCATTAAAAAATTAATCAACAAAATAATTAAGATTAAAAAAATAATAATATTTTAAAGAATCTTTAAGACAATGCAAAAGTAAAACCTTTTAAAATGTTCCTCACCATATTAATGACATTAAATTAAAACTGTACCTTTAACTTTTGGGCTTTAGATCTAACTTGCAGCAACTCTCGGATTGAATCAATGAATCCTTGGTAGTGGAAGTTACACATTCGCTCAATATCCCGATCATGGTTCTTGATCCTGGCATCCAATCTTTCCATAAACTTTTCATATTCATCTCCTTCATAAATTGCTCTGCAAAATAAACAAGCAAAGATTATTGACGAAACATTTAAAGTTAAATAACCTTGTTTACATGCAGAGTTTGAAATTAATGGTAGCTTGTCACAAAATCAAATCCTTAAATTTTGTGGCTTTAAAATAAATTTAGTCGCAGTCATCACGACTAAAAATGTCAAAGACTTGTTCATGGTGGCTTTCAACGATCTAGCTGAAAATAATCATCTTAAAATTGTGAATCTTCACCCATCTTAAATTTGATAAATTCTCTTCTGTGATCCTAAAATTGCGATATATCAGAACTCATAAAATCCTGAAACTGTCAATCACAATATCCAGGCGGCAATTTTAAAATACTGAAACTTCAGGGAAGCTATCCTGAGATTGGGAAGCTCCGGTGATTCTATAAGTACATAACTCCGGAAATCTTAAAATCAAATGTGGCATTGGAGTCAGGGGTAGACGACCCAGAGTTTGTGGATAAATTGCATGAAAATAGCATTTTTTCAATTAATATTTTTCTCAAAAATGCTCCCAGATAATGTGGATTTGCTCCTAGTTATTTAAAGTTGGTAGCACAGATTGCTCCAAAAATTGTTCATCCAGTTTCTAACACTATTTACGTGAAACCACTTTACATTTCTTACATGAAATGAAATTCAATGCTATCAGTTATTTTGAAAAATGTAAAACAAGTTAAAATGGGATCACTTTATGAGAAGAAATTATAGAACAAATCTGTTTCAGTTCTTGGGCCAAGCTACCCTTAAGGGCCAAAGTTGCCGCACTTTACAGTATTCTTAACTGATACAATTTAAGTATCCAATGAAATTTTTAATTACAAAAAGAATTTAATTTTAAAATATGCTCTGGTTGATTATTCCTGATGGTTAATGAGCCAAATTTAGCCTATGGAAAATATTTTGCCACTCTCTTCAAGTTTAAGGACATACTTTATGCAAAATTTTCTTTAGATATTGCATTGAGGTATATGATAACCAAGTATACGAAGGGTGTTGCTTGCAAAACTCACATTGCCCAAAGCATAACTAAGTATAAGGTCTGCATCGCTCATTGCTGACTTCATGCAGTTGAATTTACAATCGTCAAAAGTTGCCAATGAACGGAACGGACCTTATAATTTAACTGTAGTGTCAGTCACAATTTACGAGGAGGTTAAAAGCTTTTCAACTTTGCAATTTTTTTTCAAATTAAATAAAGCAAGTTACATTATTTGGTTTTAATAAGTGTAGATCATCTATTACACCCTTTTTTTTTATTTAATGTTAAAAGTCGTAGTGATAATCACTTTTTACACAGGTGACTTACACTACAGAAAGGGGTACTGCTAGCGTATTTTCGCCGGTCTCGATTTGGCAACTTTCCTTTTGAAGCCAAGTAGCGAAAACGTACTTAAATTATTAAACATTCCAGTTCAACTAAATAGATGTTTACATCAATCTTGTTGCTACAGCAACCCTGTTTATTTTTTTCACGAACCCCAAAGTCGCCAAATAGCATTCCGGTCATAATACGCTAGCAGTTCCCAGAAAGGATACTTTTGCATGGAATTAGCCTACAGACTTCAAACAGGCCTACTTCTATCAGCACAGATCTCACCATAAAACAATCCAGCAAATCGTGGGTATTATTAAAAACGAAAACATACAAAATTTGGGGACCAGAACACATATCAAGTTCATTGTAGAAATCTTGATTGTCCGAACCAACTTTGCCATTGTGCGAAGCCATTAAAACATCAACTAATCACCCGGTCCCGCAATAGACTAAATGTTTATGAATTACATCTTGATAGCCTTATCAAATGAATCAGATATTTCCGAAAGGCGGGCCGAATCGGAAGGAACAGTGACAGGAAGTGCTAGCCACGATAAAACAACGGACGAAAATAAACATTTTGTGCTGTCAAAGAAAAACCTTCGTTATCAGAGACCTCAAGAAGATCAAGCTCATGTGACTCACTAAATATCTCATGTGCAATTTTGACAGGTTTAAATGAAATTATTTATTAAACATTGTAATCCGTAGTTTTTGTTTCGAGTGCGGAAACCATTGTTTACCTTACAACCAGGCCGACGCTGCTGGTATCAGACGTTTCTAACTCGTATAGTAAAAGTTCGTGTTCTGAATGAGGATTCCGACTTCCAGAATTGAACGAATTGTCATTTGATACATCATCCGCCATATTATTATTATTATTTTATTTTTTGAGATTCGCCATGTTACTTTCGAAAATTATTGGAAACAATGTTGTGATGCCAAACGCAGACAGAACTTTGGAAAAGTTATTTTGAGTTCACTGAACCGTCACCATAAGCTCACAGTACAGTATAAGCCGGTTCTTCTTTTAAATAAATTATACCCGAACCATTTAGTAAACTTTTAAATCACAATATAATAGTTGTGAAACCGAATATAAAATATTAAATATTTCTAGTTCAACAATCGGTATGGCGAGGTGCTAGAAGTATCGGCGATGTGACAAAAAGGTATAACCACTATGCATCCCCCACTTTTATACTTAAAGGCGAAAATTTAATGCAGTAATTTGTTTTTCATTTCGTTTCTGTCTTAACACAAAACAAAAGCTCCTTTTTGGGGGATTAGACGTTTGGTGGTGCCATCTGCAAGGATTCGCTGTAAATTATACCGTATTAAAAATGTGCCTTAAATAAATTTGTATACCATTTGAATGAAAACGTATTTTATTTTGCGAGGGAATTCAAAAGAGTGTCTCTGTCTCGGAACCGCAGAAGAGAGCATTCAAGATTCAAGTCTAGCCAGCATTTAGTTTAGATAAAACTACAACAATTTTAATAATATAATAAAATGTATGATTAAATTAGTTATCTACTTGGGTTTTTTTACATTACTATGGGGCTAAGCCCCCTGCCCGCTGTCGCTCGCCAACTGCCGGGAATTGCTGCGCAATTCCATGGGCCGCTTCGCAGCCGGCAGGGGGAAATTAGTTATCACTTGGTTTTTTTTGCATTACTTCAAAAAGATTCATACAAAAAATGAATATTCGAACCGAACTTAAATAATTTGTTCTTGAAGCAGTGGTGCCGATCCCCCCCCAGAGACTAACGACGCCCCCCCCCCCCCTAAAATAATCGGAATTTTATATTCATATGATGGACTTATGGAGTAACTAACCTAAGGGATCTGCACCACATCTTATCTTTACGGTGTATACGAGAAACCTTATAGTTGGAGGTAAAGTAGTAAAATGATTATTTTAAGTACCGTCGAATTGGGTAACTTTATCCCAAGAAATAGACCTAGTACAGACCTTCTCCCGAGAATATTTTTCTACTAGTAGGTCAAAGCCTAGTTGTCCCTAAATTAAAACGGCAAGCACATTTTTGAATAGCTTTATACAAAGAATTACAAGCTATAGCTATTTTTAATTTCTATTTAAGGGGGAATGGACGCGCTGGACCGCGCGTCTCCGAGTTCAACTGCCTCAGTGTTAATCCAATGAAAAAAAGAACTATTTTCTCTGCCACATTTCTCCGGCTGTATTGAATATTCTTACAAAGTTTTTTTTTAAATAATAAATTTAGATAACTTACAGGTCTCTATAATCCCACTTTTTAAAATTGCTTCGAATACTTTTTGTAAAAATATTTATTGAAAGTTTAAAAAAAACATTCGAACCAATTTCAAAAGTGGGATTGTCGGGACCTTTAAGTCAGCTACATTTATCACATAAAAAAATCCGTTTGTAAAAATATTCAATACAGCCAAAGAAATGTGGCAGAGAAAATATTTTTTTCTCCATTGGATGCTATTTGCTTTTAAGACCCGAGGTCCAGAGCGCCCATTCCCCTTTAAATAGATTTTTTTTTACAGAAAAAGCTATCACGAATCCAAATAATTGGAAACATTAATTTATTTCATTAGTTTCTAAACCAATAAAAAATGCCTAAATACCTGCAATCAAAAACGGCTTCCAATTGCTTCCCTAAATTATTAAGTGTTAATGCATAAAAATGCTTCTCTTCGTATAGCTTTTTGTCTAATAAACCATATTTTTACATGATTAAATAAATCAGAATTATTTTATAATGCTTATAGCGACAGTTTCAATTAAAACAGTTACTATTATTTAATATATTAAAATTAAAGATAAAAAATTAAACAAATTCAACAAACTCTAAATTGAGCTACTTAAAACTACATTCAATCGCCCATACATTGAACCAAACACAAGAAACAAGTAACTTCCAATTCCTACTGTTTCTTACGAAATCATTTAGTTAGTTTCGCCAGTCTAATTTGGCGGGAAAAGGTCAGAAATGTTATCCGAAGGTCATTAATTTATTGAAATATTATACAAAATTCGATGCCAGCTGCAAAATATGGCGGGGATATCTCATGGTTATGATTTGCAAACGAAATGCGAACGTCAACAATTCATCGAAATGTTTTATAAACTGCGTGAGGTTTATGAGTCTACTGTAATTGTTTAAATTTTATCAGAGCGTAGGATTAGGATAGGAATAGGATATGAAAAATAATTGTCAGAAATACTCATCTGGTAGACGACATCGGACATAATTTAGATCATATTTTTTTTTCTTAGTGTCGTACTGGATTATGGTTCCCATATTTTGTCTAAAAACATATAATAAAATAAATGAAGAACTTTTTATTTTATAGGCCAATTGTTCCTTATTTATATATTAATTTAAAAAAATAAAAATTCTCCAGAAACCAATGGTATTACTCATGGATATGCCCTACATAACCACCCGCCCACCCCTTCGTTAGTTAGTTGCCAGTCTTTGGAAAAAGTAAAATTTGTTGGGTTTGTTTATAAAATATTATAAAAAATTGAATGAAAATATCAATCTCATGCTTAAAAATTTCAAACGAAAGCATCGTGTCGTTGACCCCCCCCCCCCCCCCCTTGTAGGCACCCCTGTCTTGACGATAAGTGATCACTATACACTACAATATTGAACTACTCATTACTAATCTATGGTCAGAAAAATATTTTTAAGGACATCCTATTCTTCACTTCGCAAGGAAAATATTTTTAACGTCTGAAATACTTCATTTTCAGTTTTGAATAAATTGCCAAACTGCCGCTCATGAAAATTATCCTCTCTTTTTACTGTCTATTTAAAAATATACGACCCCAACCATACAGTATTATTTAAAAAATTTTTTTTGCAAAATTCAGGGGAGCGCATCACTCGCTTAAATAATGTCCCTGACTTTAAAAACGAGGTGATTTTCAGTTAACTAATGGTTTCAAAGTATTGTGACCCTTTCCCATTTTTATATAGGTATATTTTAAATTTGGAAGGGCAGGCTTCCAGGCGCAAACCCAGGGCCGTCGCGTATGGTTGCTAGGTGCATGGGGCGAAATTCATGTTTCCCCACTACAGTACACATCAAGCAATTATTTTTTAACTAAAAAATATTTTGCGTTTTTCAAACCACAAGGCTCCCTCATCTCCCCTGTATGCGGGTAGAAATAAAGAGCTTTATTGATTTGAAGAAAAATAAAATGCTTTTTAACAATAAAAATAAAATTTGACAAACATTTTACTACAAACTAATTGAAATAAATGTGTATGTTCACAGTACTAAAATATAATGGTACTTGAAAAAGGTATGAATTTAAATTTGAAAATGTGACACCTACAAATAAAAACAAGAAGTTCATAAAGAACTAAAATAGCCTACTTTCCTGTTACTTAAATACTTACTGAAGTTCTAATCGGGAAAAAACTAGGTTTCTAACAGTAAATATCATCAACAGCCGTTTCTACACTAGATTTATACATATTAGAAAAAAAAATCGAAACACAGCATCCAGCTAATAATTTAAACTTCTAAAAGCCAAAATCAACTTTTCCTTATTATTATTTCGCAAATCAATTAAACATTATTTATCGTCTGCTCGCGATTTATTTGTAGTTCGAGGAATAATTAAATATTTATTAATAACAAAAGTAATGAAACTCCAAACGGCATTAAAAAAATAAGAAATGTAAATTAAAACTTAGCATAATTGCATGCAAAAGTATGCCTTGCCGCTTTCTTGTTAGATAATTAATGAATAATCAAAGAATCAAATTGTGCTACATTTTATGACGTCATTCCAAACTGATTCATGAAAATATTATTTTGCTTCAAATATGTTTAAATAAATAAAGTTTCTCATGCCATTGTTGATTTGGCAACAGTGATTTAAATGACTCAAAATTGAATTTCAATGCTAATTCAATGGGAAATTCGCCGACAGATAGTAGATTTATGTCCGTCCGGACGTACAGATAGACAGACGGACAAAAAGTATGAAAGTTGGGTATCTGAGGTCATAGCTTTCTAACAAAAAAGAATTTTTAAGATCCGATGGATAGAACCGATTTTGGAAGGGGGGTACGGACAGACAGACGGACAGACAGACAGACAGACGGAAAGACAGACATAAGAACAGACAGACAGATGGACATCAACCGCATTTCAATACCTACAGTGATTTAAATGACTCAAAATTGAATTTCAATGCTAATTCAATGGGAAATTCGCCGACAGATAGTAGATTTATGTCCGTCCGGACGTACAGATAGACAGACGGACAAAAAGTATGAAAGTTGGGTATCTGAGGTCATAGCTTTCTAACAAAAAAAGAATTTTTAAGATCCGATGGATAGAACCGATTTTGGAAGGGGGGTACGGACAGACAGACAGACGGACAGACAGACAGACGGAAGACAGACATAAGAACAGACAGACAGATGGACATCAACCGCATTTCAATACCTACAGTGATTTAAATGACTCAAAATTGAATTTCAATGCTAATTCAATGGGAAATTCGCCAACAGATAGTAGATTTATGTCCGTCCGGACGTACAGACAGACGGACAAAAAGTATGAAAGTTGGGTATCTGAGGTCATAGCTTTCTAACAAAAAAAGAATTTTTAAGATCCGATGGATAGAACCGATTTTGGAAGGGGGGGGGGGTACGGACAGACAGACAGACGGACGGACAGACAGACGGAAAGACAGACAGACATACGAACAGACAGACAGATGGACATCAACCGCATTTCAATACCTACAGTGACTTAAATGACTCAAAATTGAATTTCAATGCTAATTCAATGGGAAATTCGCAGACAGATAGTAGATTTATGTCCGTCCGGACGTACAGACAGACGGACAAAAAGTATGAAAGTTGGGTATCTGAGGTCATAGCTTTCTAACAAAAAAAGAATTTTTAAGATCCGATGATTAGAACCGATTTTGGAAGGGAGGTACAGACAGACAGACAAACGGACAGACAAACGGACAGACAGGCGGACAGACAGACGGACAGACATACGAACAGACAGACATACGAACAGACAGACAGATGGACAGACAGACAGTTGGACATCAACCGCATTTCAATACCTACAGTGATTTAAATTACTCAAAATTGAATTTCAATGCTAATTCAATGGGAAATTCGCCGACATATAGTAGATTTATGTCCGTCCGTACGTACAGACAGATGGACAAAAAGTATGAAAGTTGGGTATCTGAGGTCATAGCTTTCTAACAAAAAAGAATTTTTAAGATCCGATGATTAGAATCGATTTTGGAAGGGGGGTACAGACAGACAGACAAACGGACAGACAGGCGGACAGACAGACGGACAGACATACGAACATACAGACATACGAACAGACAGACAGATGGACAGACATACAGTTGGACATCAACCGCATTTCAATACCTACAGTGATTTAAATGACTCAAAATTGAATTTCAATGCTAATTCAATGGGAAATTCGCCGATAGATAGTAGATTTATGTCCGTCCGGACGTACAGACAGACGGACAAAAAGTATGAAAGTTGGGTATCTGAGGTTATAGCTTTCTAACAAAAAAAGAATTTTTAAGATCCGATGATTAGAACCGATTTTGGAAGGGGGGTACGGACGGACAGACGGACAGACAGACAGACAGACAGACGGACAGACGGACATCGACCGCATGTCAATACCTACTTTTTCATTTTTTTAATTCTTTCGAATTAAAAAAGAAAAGTAGGCTAATAAACTCATAAATTAGCGTTTCTAAATAAAGTAAAAGCGTAACCGAAAAGTTAAAGCATAGAAAATTATTTTTTTAAAGTTTTTTTTAGGGGGGGGGGGACACAATCCTTGTAACCTACAAATAAAATATTGACGGCCAACTACAAGACAAATACCAAACAAATTTGTTCCATATACCGTTTCACTGTTCGTTTACCAACTATTGCCGTTAAAAAAAATCAAACTTTTTTTTAAACACGATCTCTCTTAGAATAAACAGAATGTAACGCTTGTAAACTTTTCCTTTATTTATTTCAATAAATTTTGCTGTATTTTTAAATTCCTTTAATCCCATTAAATTAACTAATCCACTTACGTCGTATAAGGTATAATATCCAACACACTTATCCTCTTCTCAGCAGATATGATGGATATGTACTTCAAAAGTATAGCCTTGCTTTCGCGGGAGTCTTCCAAACCTATCCCGCGTGACATACCTTCCACATGCCACAATGATCTTAGAATCCAGAGAAATAATTCCAAACAAGTTGGCGACTCTTCCTGGAGGCATAATATCTTGAAAATCCCCGAAGATGCTATTTGTTAGCCTTCAAAACGGCAGGCTGGATACACATGAGAGGACCTTGGGTTTGCTTTAGTGTGGATGCTACACGGTGACGCAATGTAGTGAGAATGTTAAGGAAATAAACATAATTGTTTTGTTTACCTGGGTATTGAAAATTAGATGGATCGATTAAATGGTGTGGTTACACTTTTGAAGTACATGAGCAATTTTGATACGATATCCTTGTGGATCAGATTTTAAAAAAAAAATAGCTCGACCCACGTTCTTTTAATGTATAAGCAATTTCGATATGATATCCTTATGGATTAATTTTTTTTAAAGCGCTCGATCCATGTTAAATGTGTTTCTTTTGGTAGGGGAGGATTTTGAAAAAAAAAAAAGATTTTGCCTAGTATAACACTATTCGAATTAAATTTTATTAAAGCTTTATGTAAAATGAAAAAAAATAATGGGGTGTCATCATTTCTAGTTCCGAGTTTCTAGGAAAACATTAAAAAAAATTATTGTTTGAATGTAATTTTTCGAAAATAAATCTAGAGATAATTTGTCTAGAAATATTTAAAGTATTAGTAGATTTTTTTAAAAAAACCTAACCAAATAATTTGTTTGATGCTTAATAAAATATACTGTAATATTTTAAAGCATTTTGATATATATTATTAAATCCTGCAAGAAATAATACGATATTTAAATTTAAAACTTTAAAAACGGGAACAAGAATAAACTGCTTTTCAAATAGAACGTCAACATAGCATCCCTAAAGCGTGACCAGTTTGTTAGCTACCTATTGCAGTGAAAATTTCGATTAGCTCCGAAAGATTCTAAATCCTGGACGTGACTGGAATTACAAAAATAAAAACAATAAGTAATAACAATATCAGATACTTGTGGATTTTTTAGGCTTTTACTCCATAGGGGTTTGTGAGCATGACGCAAAATATTTTAATAAAATAACAATTTACGCGTACTAAACGCGTTCGTATTTTCTCTCAATCACAGAATCAAATTGATCTTGCTTAGTGCAATGATAATAATTTAACAAACAAATGTACTTCATTTTTTTTTCTTTCATTTTTCGGCCATTACCGAGTTTAACTTTCTTACATAAAAACAATAGTGATGAAACGGCTCCCATTAAGCGGTCACCTATATTCCAATACAATTTTATTTTAAATCGAACAAATTTTCTTTAAATGTTGATCACACTTATAGGAAGGTCGAGATTTTTATGTCTGTTTTTCGGCATTCTTGTAATAAATGTAAAATCAAGTTTTTGGGATTTTTTTTATGATCCCCTTTACTTTATGCAATAGTTTTAATTTGTATTTTCCTGTTTTCTTAAATTGGTAGAAACCTAATTAATAAGTAGCAACACTTGAAAACCTATTTGTTTTTAAATAAAAGACCCCAACCTTAATATGAAAAATACATATTTTACTTAATAATTTATAACTAAGATATTTTTACGAAATCGGCACATTGCATTTCGAATACTAAGTAGATTCGAATAGTACTAACACTGATTCATTCGTAATCAGAATTTTGTATTTAAGTAGCAACTCTTAAAAAAAAATTTGATAAATCAAAATCATCAATTTTTATATTGGGTTATGAAAAACACGAGAAATACATTAACCTAATTTTGGGTCCTTTCCATTCTTCATACAACTTAACGAAAGTACTTGAGCGTATACAATCTTAGCATGTTTGCCCTAGTGTATGGATTCGCATGCCATTTGGTAAAGTTTTTTTTATATATATATTATATACCTTATGCTATTAATATAATTGTCAAAAAATAATTTTTTTAACTGGATAATGAATGTTTTTTCAAAAGAAAAATAAAATACATTTTTAGGAGAAGTATGCTGTCATGTTGCAGCAAGTAAACAAAAAATGCGTCTCACCTAATGGTTGGTGCAATGGAAAATACCACATCGGTCGAATCCTCAATATCAGTCACATAAAGCTCATGCCTCCTCAAGAAAGTTTCCTCTGGCAAATTAGCCAGCAACTTTAACTCTTTGGACAGGTAACTACAAGACAGCACATCATCGTCGTCAGAATCGGAAACACTTTCAAGCGACAAGTTTTCGAGAGCGCTTTTATTCGATGGTGGACGTTTTCCCGGACTTCTAGTGGCTTTTAGAATGTCCAGATGTTCCACGGGTTTGAAGATGTTGACAGACGGACCGGGCTTGGACACAGTTTCGAACATAATGGGGTTTATAGAATGGGCGTTTTCCACATCTTTTGACAACTTTTAGTGGATGTGCGGATGTTTACTTTGCACCTGGAGCTTTACTTTGTGTGATAACGTTTTTAGGAAGAGAGGGACCATATCAGTTTCGTTCGTCTCTATGGCGATTATCATATAAAATGAAATCGCTTTATCTTTTTAATTGTCAAGCAGAAAGGTAGCAATGTTTAACAACAGTGAAAAACTTTTCTTTGATTACTTAAAGTCACACAAGAGAAGAGCTACACGTGGGCTATTGGAAGATAGGCTTTGTAATTTTTAGCCACCTTGCCGACACTTAACGGCGAATGACCGCGGGTCTACAAAGCAAGTGTGTTCATCCAATGAAAAAAATAAATTTCTAAGCCACATTTCTATGGCTGTATTGAATATTTTTACAAAGGGCTTTGTTATATGATAAATGTAGCTGACTTACAGGTCTCTATAATCCCACTTTTAGAAGATGGTTCGAATATTTTGTTGTAAAATTATTTATTAAAAAAAAAAACATTAAAACACCCGTGCAACGCCGATAAAGCTAGTATTACTATAAAAAAATAGCATACTTTTCTATTGTTTTTTTTAAAATCTGAAAATAACATATTTTCGATACAGTTAACTCGTGAATGATTAAATTTTTATATTCATACTTCAATAGCCTAAATTTTCACAAAATAACTATAAAACCATATAATACCATTTTGCATTACAATATTAGGATCATCATTCTGATGCTGAAATGCCTTATTTGTAAGATGAAGTCGAATTAATTAACAAAATGTAATTTGAGACACCTGGTAATGAAATAAATAAAAAATTATTGGGAAACTAATTGATTTTTTGATAAAAAATCCACTTGGTTGCAATTATGAAAACCCTACTAGTATGTTCTTTAATTTTGACTAATAAATTTTAAAAGTCAAAAATATAATCTCAACATTATGCTGTCAGTATTGCTAAAATTAGAGTCGTTATGTGAGGAGAGGAGGTAGAAATAATTAACAAAATAAAAAAATTGGAACAGAATTAAGATACTTGACAAAAAAGAAACCAAGAATTAGTTTTCCATAGAAAATTAGTTTAAAAAAAAAAAAAGTGTATCTGAAATGTTCTAGAAGAAAACGGTGTTTATTTTATTTTTTTATGATAATTGTACTGCAAGTTAATCTTCTTTCAGAATGATGTTTATGAATTTTACTAATTAATAAATTATGCATGAAAAAATAATTTGGATTAATGGATTTTATAGATATTGTTCTGCTGTTCTACTCAACACTTCTGAAAATACTAAATAAAAAATAATGGATTTTATTTTATTAAAAAAAAAACGTTCCATCTTACTATAATCTTTTTTTAAATAAACCTGAACCAACAAGCATTTTATTAACTGTCAATCTCTTACTGAAAAAACATTAATTCAATATGGCAGGTAGTTTCATATCGTAACATACGCGGAAAGTTTTCCAATGATCAAAAAAAAAAATTCCCTTTTTAGTTTTTACTATACATAGTTATGAAATATATTCAAAGATGGTGATCGATTAAACAAACACAAATGATTAAGGAGTAAAAACACAAAAATAAAAATATAAATTTTATGATTTTAAATGAGAAAACAAATTGTACATAACAAGTTCATTGAAATTAGTGAAGTTCACAGAAACAATTTCTTTTCTGAACAACCATCCTATGTTCAATGGTGAGAAAAGGCGACAGTAAATGACCCAGTTCCGTTATGCGCTTCCGAAAACGAAGGTTATCCAAAACAAGTGAGGCATCGAATGTATTTTCGTCTGTCTTTTCAAAATATTTAACAGTCACTAAATTGGGCTCTGGAGCAAAGGACACCTAAAAGGACAGAAAGATAGATTAGTAAAACATACAATTTTTGATAATTTGTGAGCAGAATTTCGAGCATGAAGCGTGCATATCACAGATTAGGTTTTTGAGACAACACAGTTGCAAATTGATTAACTTATCAAAACAACTTTATGAAGGATAAAAATATATAAAACTTGGTCAGTGGTAAAGTTAACTTTTTTAAATACATAAAGTCACTAACCATTCAGTAGTCATAAAACTGTCTACGTCATTGTGGACATGGACCAAAGCTTTTTTACCACTTAGTTTGCTTTTTGGGTATCTTGAAGGATAAGGCACCTCTGCCTTTTGAAGTATTTTGTACCAACCCCAAAGGCGCTCACTTAGGTAATTAAATTAGGCATTGGGTTGGCAAACATTTTTATTGATTTGATAAAAGAATTGCTATTAAGTTCAAGATATATTTCTAAAAGTATGAAAACTTTAAAGTTTGGGTAAATTTTAATTTCACGGTACTGCTTGGCGCGGTTCCAGAAACGACAACAACTTGGCGAAACTCGTGTGTCTCCCCATTGCCAGATTCCTTTACACCGATGCAGTAACCCTAGTTACTTTTGACAAAAAAAAACCAGACTCGGGGTTTTGGTTTGCTTTGGGCAACACAAAACAAACTTTACACTACACAATGGGCTAGTAGTGGCAAGCCAGTTTAGTTTCGTTTGAATTTTCGTCACACTAGAGTTACACGAGTGGCAATCCAGTTTACTTTAGTTTGAATTTTCGTCGCACTAGAGCTACACGAGTGAGTGGAAATCCAGTACGCACGCGTTTGGGGCCCCGGGCAATTTTGTTTTCTCTAAAAAACATCAGTATCCAACATGGGGCAGTATTGTAGGGCCCATTGAAAGCCTAAACACTCGTTTGGGGCCCCGGGCAATTTTGTTTTCTCTAAAAAACATCAGTATCCAACATGGGGCAGTATTGTAGGGCCCATTGAAAGCCTAAATACTCGTTTGGGGCCCCGGGCAGTTTTGTTTTACAAAGCAAAACTAAAAAATTTGTTTTGTTTTGCAAAGCAAAACCAAAAAAATTTAGTTTCATTTGTGAACAAAACCAAAAAAAATAGTTTTGTTGGTCCTACAAAACTGAATGACAGCTAGCTGTCCAGCCCTCTTGAAATCAATAAAAAAATTTAGATTTTAAATACGCACCATCCATAATAATCGGATGTTGAAAAGCCAAACGAAACCTCACGAAATGACGATAGATAGAACAAAAAGTAATTTTAGAATAAAAATAATTCCGAAGCGCATAACATCCGCGCAACCTAAATTCCACGCGCCGGCGATTGGACAAAACAAAAATTAATTTAGAACAAAATAATTCTGACGCGTATAACATCCGCGCAAGTATAAACAGCGCCACCTAGCCACAACAAAGACGCCGCAATGCATTTCACCAGAGAAAATGCTGTATCACCCAAAAAAAATTGTTTATCAATCCCTACAAAAGCGCCAAATCCCTTTGCGACAGAAGTACCGTCAAATTAAAATTAACCAAAGTTTGTGCTGAAATATCACTAATAACTAACAATAATTGTATATATATATTTTTTTTTGGGGGGGGGGGGTATCTTAACATTTGCATGTAAAACAGTATACTTGATTTACAGTATCCTTTAAAGGTAAATAGTACTTATGACATTATTAGATTGTGTCACAATATAAAATAAATTGGAAATAAGAAATAATGAAAAATCTGTTCATTTTTTAAAAAATGGTGTGTTCAGGTACGTACAATTTTTAACGTTGAATTAACTCAAGCTTTAAATTAAAACTTGTGCAATCTATATAAAATTATAAATACATTCATTAGTTTAAAAAAAGAAAAATTAAAGTAAGAGGCTATACTTAACAAATTTTACTAAAGTATTTACAATGTAATATTTCTTTGCTCTCTAACATAACAAAAATAATCAAATCAAGACTGGCCTCTATCTAGTATTCTACAGCTGTTCCCCTGACATGTAAAATAATTAAAAATAAATAAAAGATAATGAAAAGTAACATACTTTACTAGGTTTCCGAGGCTTATCTCGAAGCTCCATCATATCATCATTCCAGCCCTCATTCACCATCTCGATAAAACTTGCCGCCGGAAAACCCCTAAACGAATCTTCAAAGCACGGATTCTCGAAACCCTGGCTCATATCCATAAAAGCATCATTTTCAAAACCCGTATCAGACGAACCATCAAAGAAAATTACTTCATAATCATCTTCTTCATCAGAACAATCCACAAAGTTTAAGGATCCCCTGCTACTAGGACTGCCAATGCAGTTTTCTTCGGTCAAGGCTTGGCTGAAGTTAAGACAGTCATCGTCGCTATCGAAATCACAAGCTGTCGATTGTAGCCAATTTATGGTTGCGTTGCATTTTTCGAGGAATTTGTTGTTGGAGGTGTAAGAGCAAAGATGGTCATCGTCACTTATAGATTCGTCCTGAAAGTCGCTGCAACTCCATGAGTCAGAAGAGTCACTGTCTGATTGGGAGGAGAGGGTTGATTGATCGTCATCGGAATGTTCTGTTGAGTTTGCGATGTTCATTATAGGATGAGTAGAATTTGTTCTTATTTCAAGATTGTTAGTAGAATGATGTGTTGAATTTGTGTTGTCCATAATGCGATTGTTTTGCAAGATGATGCTGGATTTTATTGTTTCTGGGTCCTCAGTGGACTGCTGTGTTGAATTTGTTGTTTCTGTAGCTTTGTGAGTGGATGGGCGCATTGAATTTCTTCTTTTGGTATCGTCACTGGACTTCTGCATAGAATTTGTTCCTTCAGAACTGTCACTGGATGGGTTTGTTGAATTTGTTGATTCAGGATTATCACTGGAATGCTGTGTAGAATTTGATATTGCAGGATCTTCTTGGAAATGTATGAATTTTATGTATTGTGTCGGATCAGGGTGATAACAAAATTCCAGCCAGAAATTTCTCAAGTAATGCAACGAATTATTCATTGAAACACTGATTTTGTTATTTTCTTCAAAGCAAAGGAAAGGTGAAAAACTCGAACAAATGGCATTTAGCATCAACATTTCTATATTAGGAAACAAATAATTCGATTTTGTATCGCATTGTCTCTTAGGCCAAGCATTTACACCAGAAATAAGACATTTTTTGCCTACATCTACCAAATAATCACATAATACACCATCAACTTGTGAAATATGTGAAACTTGTAAATCAACAGTTTTTGATACGATTACTTCCCGTCTTTTATACAGTTTTACGATTGCGTTTTTTATCCATTCATTTATTGAAGATTCTGACGAACTGCAATGGGATTTATCTTCGAAATTGTACAAGCATAATTTGTAAAAATCGTACAATACCTTCTTTTGATCCATGATGTGTGCATAATATAATATAAGAGCGATTCGGTCATATAAACTTCGGTTCAGCATGGCAAAACTTGGGAACTCAGGAGATGCACTTGTTAACCCCAAAGGCATGTATGATCGATTCTTGTCCGGGATTACAGGAAACATTGTAGATTGCATACCATCCATGATTGGCGAATCAAGATGAAATTCAATTTTATTTGTGAAAATATGTGTTTGATGTTTCTTTAACAAATAAGTGATCAGTCCAAGACAACATGGGAACTTACGCAATATGAAGAAAAAACGATTAAAAAAAGTCGGATCAGCAACTCTAGCGATTTCTTTCCTTTAGAAAATTAATTATGCAGAGGGAAGAAAATTAGAACATTGTTATTTTGTCAATTATCATAAGTTTAAATTTATAAACTCAAAAACGCGCGGAAAACGTTTTTCTAAAACAAACAAATAAAAAAAAAATGTTTTCGATATGTTGCCAGATACTTTGGACAAACATATCGCTCCTTGGTGAAGCACATAGACTTATTTTTATGACGTTCCCATCATAACGAGTACTCGTGCAGAGCTAGGCGCTAGGTCCATAATAAGGACAGGCGATTTTTTTTTAATATTTTTATTTATATTCTCGGTTTTTATTTATGTATTTTATTGTATTATTTTCTATCGCTTTAAAAAATATTATCTCCTCGATGTTCGCAATCTGACTCTCTTAAAAAAAATGTAATTTCTCCCGCCGAAACACACACTTTGGAAAAACAGACAAACCACCAACTACAAGATAATTGCTAAAAAAATTGTAGCAAAAAAAAAAACAGTGATAAAAGTGAGGGGTTGGTGGCTTTCGTTTAAATTTTCCAAGTTTGTTTGGGGGGAAGATGTGCAGTTATACAGAGCTTATACATTAAATATAAATTACATGCTGTTGAAAATGCTGCTAGAATAATTATAAATGGTTATTTTCAGAACATTTTCAATTCAAATTAATTTATTGATTCACACACTGGACAATACACGAAAAGTCACAGAGTTTTTTCAGAACATGTACTATTTTCTTAAAACTTCGAATATCCATTTTCCTTTTTAATTTTTCCTATAAAAAAGAAGGAAATTAGTAATCACCAAGTCCTAAATTGAATGATTAAGGCTTTTATAAATTAAAAAAAGCGCCAAACACAGCATTAATTCTATATTAAATATTTACATGCTAAATTTGGCTAGTTTCATTTATTTTATTTCGAAAATTCAATAATTATTACTTATCGTTTTTTAAAATTAAATTTATATTTCAAAGAATGAATATGTAATATTCCTCGCTTTTAAATAGAATGCAAATATTTCATATCAACATACAAAGAATCTCGCAGTGAAATATATTTGACGTCATGTCAAACTGATCGATGTCGGAAAAATAAAATTTATTTGAATTTATTGTCTAAAAGAATTAAAGTTTCTCGAGCGATTGTTGCGAATGACAATGGTGATTTAATTCTAATAAAAATGGTTTCTTATGCTTTTTTAAATGAGAATTAAATTTTGCAGTTTTTTAAATAATTGATAAGTACTTCGAATTCGAATTCTTCCCTGAAATTTTCCATTTATTCTAATTTCGATGCACTGAATTTTTTGACGTATCCCACTTGTCCGTAGCATTTGTAGTTCAGGCTATGAAAGTGGGTGACGGACAGACAGACGTCTGAACGATTATAATACCTTCCACTTTTTACGTTATAAACGTAGTGTGGGCTAAAATGTAAAAAAATGCATAATGTTTTCGCGATTCATGTAGCGACGTTTGATGGGTTAAAAAAAAGGATAGTATTCAGGGACTATTCTGATGGAATACATTCAACACGCCCACCCAGTGACGATCCTAAAGCCCTATATTAAAGCCCTGACGATACTAGTTAAAACAAATAAAGGATAGCATTATCAAAAAATTTAAGGGGATACGGTACCCAAAACATTATTTCTAGAAAAAAACATAAACTTGTAAATCATAGTGGTTTTATATAATGTTCACTCTAAATAAACAATAAAAACCAATATTTACATGTAGTTTTTTATTTATTAAAAAAAGTAAAAAAACTTTGAACTTTTTTAAAACGCTACTCCTCTTTTAATTTTCAGAATAACTCCACCAAACTTTTATAGTTTGTTTTAGTACTATTTATTCAAGAACTGTGCATGGATTTTAAAATGTGAGCTAGTTGAAAAGTAACATGCATTTATACTGAAAATCACAAAAAATTATAAATTATTGAATTCAACATTTAAAAATAACCTATACATTGTAGAACTTATTCCATGTACAATTTTGTGCACCATATATATAAGAACACAGGTTAAAAATTTCAAAATTCCAACTTAATTAGAAAAAAAACCTTAGGGATTTATTAAACACAAGAATTGAAATTCGCGAAACCGAGAAAAAAGGTTGGAAGAAGACGAAATACGTATTCAAACTTATAGGAATGACTCCAGAAAATATTTAATAACTTTTTTCTACAAAAGATATCATTATGAAACTTTCAGCAAATGTTCAGAAAAATATTGTAAATAATAAGAAGTAAAAACTGAAAAATCAATATTTTGACCAATTTTTGGGTACCGTATCCCCTTTCCTTAAATGTAATTTGTTTTGTGCTTCCATATTTGGGCCTCAAAAGTACGGATACGCCTTTTAGGTCTTAGCCTTGTGACCAACAATTCCAGGTCAACAAGTGAGATTGTTTGAGTTCGTGTAGTTAGAATCAATGCTATATTATACTGAACACGCAGAAATATTATTTCAAAAATCTGAAATTTTCGACTAGAGATAAAATTGGAAATTTATAATTGGAACTAAATAATATTTTGGGAAATTTGTTTAAACGACTTATTATTTGAAAATATATTTTAATTTTTATGCATGTGTCGTGGCTCTATCTGTTTCAAACTATCAAAATATATAATTTTAAATAATAATTAAAATAAAATTACTGTCGTTTCTCAGTCAATTTTTTTTATATAATACTAAACTTAATATCACTCGTTAAAAATTTAAGATTTTTGAAGACATATTTCCAAATGATGTTGTGTTTGGTAAAAGGCAGCATTATCCCAATGAGGCACACACACAAAAGGACGATCTCCCTTATAAAAAAAATAAGGAAACTATATGTATGCATTTCCTTCAAAATTATATCATATTTTCCTAACATTATTTCTTTAGAATAATTCTCTAAAAGTTCACCTGATAATTGTTCCCGTGTGACAAATCTTGAAAAAACATGGTCGGTAAGGGTATTTTGGTTTCTGGTTCTTTTGTTCATTTCTAAATAAAAAAATTTAGAATGAAGCTTTAGAAAGCACTTTATATGATTAAAAAGGTTTAACATGTAATTTCTCAAATTAAACTTTTAAACACGTATATAGTATGTATATTGTTTTATGTATAGGCTATTGAATAGTTATAATCATGGTTGCAATTAATATAGTTAAAATATTAACCCTCTATTTTCCTCTTGTTCTTCGCCTGCAATTAGAAAGAAAAGTTTTTTCAGAAGTATACATAAAACACAGCTCAAAATTTCCAAAAATATATTAATGTTCATATTATTTTCTTATAGTCGTCTCACTTAAAATTTTAAAATAAAACCTTTTTTCCAGTGTAAATTCTTAAGAAAAAATCAGGTTCTTAATTCTATAATGATTTTCTGGAGTGCACAAAAAATGTATTTGATAAGAATAATCTACTTTTAGCTTCCACACTACGTTTATAACGTAAAAAGTGGAAGGTTTTATAATCGTTCAGTCCGTCTGTCTGTCCGTCCGTCTGTCTGTCACCCACTTTCACAGAAAGAACCACAAGTCCCACAGACAAGTGGGATACGTCATTTTAAAGCAAAAAATCAGATTAGGCTACATTCCAAATTTCATTAAAAAATTTAAATTAGAAGTTTATTTAAAATTTAAATAACTAAAAATTTAATCTACATTGAAATAACATGCAAATTCTATTTTTATTCATATTTTCACTGTTGTCATCCACAAGTCCCACAGACAAGTGGGATACGTCATTTTGAAGCAAAACAAGTAGGTTTGTAACAGAATCTGTCACTTAACTCGCTTCCACATATTTGTGTTTAACAGGAAAAAACGCGCCAAACACAACATTAATTCTATATTTAACATTTACAAGCTAAATTTGGCTAGTTTCATTTATTTTATTTCGAAAATTCAATAATTATTACTTATCGTTTGCAAAAATTAATTTATATTTTAAAGAATAAATATGTCATATTCCTCGCTTTTAAATAGAATGAAAACATTTCATATCACCATACAAGGATTCCGTAGTGAAATATATTTGACGTCATTTCAAACTGATCGATGTTGCAAAAATAAATTTATTTTAATTTATTGTCTAAAAGAATTAAAGTTTCTCGAGCGATTGTTGCGAATGGCAAATGTGATTTTAATTCTAATAAAAACAGGGCCTTAAGCTATTTGTAATTCAAACTTTGAAACGCCAAAATTAACTATTTTCATTAATCTTCTTTCTCAGATTTAATAATTAGACTTTATCGTTTGCTAAATTTGTTTGAAGTTCGAAGAATAATGATGTAATCTTTTTTAATAAATATTTTTGTCGCCACAATTTCCCCTTTACATTTCTTTCGAAAATTCACTTATTTATAATTTGTTAAATTAATTTACAGTTCAAAAAATATATAATTTGTACAATTGATGCTTTAAAAATAAAAGCGAAACTTAGCATATTTTTTTATGCCAAGTTAGAATTCTCTATACATCTTTCTTCATACATATATAAAACCATTAAAAGAACTCTATTGTGATAATACAACAATCCAAACCGAATTATATCACATAAATAAATATTTTTTCAAAAGTGTATTTTTATTTTAACAAAAGTTTCTCGTACGTTTAAAGAAATGGCAACAGTGAAAATATTGAATAAAAATGGAATTTGCATGTTATTTCAATGTAGATTAAATTTTTAGTTATTTAAATTTTAATAAGTTTCTAGTTTAAATTTTTTAATGAAATTCGGCATGTAGCCTAATCTGATTTTTTGCTTCAAAATGACGTATCCCACTTGTCTGTGGGACTTGTGGATGACAACAGTGAAAATATGAATAAAAATAGAATTTGCATGTTATTTCAATGTAGATAAAAAAAATTTAGTTATTTAAATTTTAAATAAACTTCTAATTTAAATTTTTTAATGAAATTTGGAATGTAGCCTAATCTGATTTTTTGCTTTAAAATGACGTATCCCACTTGTCTGTGAGACTTGTGGTTCTTTCTGTGAAAGTGGGTGACAGACAGACGGACGGACGGACAGACGGACTGAACGATTATAAAACCTTCCACTTTTTACGTTATAAACGTAGTGTGGAAGCTAAAATCAGATTAGGCTACATGCCAAATTTCATTAAAAATTTAAACTAGAAGCTTATTTAAAATTAAAATAACTAAAAATTTAATCTACATTGAAATAACATGCAAATTCCATTTTATTCAATATTTTCACTGTTGCCATTTCGTTAAACGTACGAGAAACTTTTGTTAAAATAAAAATACACTTTGAAAAAATATTTATTTATGTGATATAATTCGGTTTGGATTGTTGTATTATCACAATAGAGTTCTTTTAATGGTTCTATATATATGTATGTAGAAAGATGCATAGAGAATTCTAACTTAACATAAAAAAATATGCTAAGTTTCGCTTTTATTTTAAAGCATCAATTGTACAAATTATAATTTTTTGAACTGTAAATTAATTTAACAAATTATAAATAAGTGAATTTTCGAAAGAAATGTAAATGGGAAATTGTGGCGACAAAAATATTTATTAAAAAGATTACATCATTATTCTTCGAACTTCAAACAAATTTAGCAAACGATAAAGTCTAATTATTAAATCTGAGAAAGAAGATTAATGAAAATAGTTAATTTTGGCGTTTAAAACTTTGAATTACAAATAGCTAAAGGCCCTGTTTTTATTAGAATTAAATCACATTTGCCATTCGCAACAATCGCTCGAGAAACTTTAATTCTTTTAGACAATAAATTAAAATAAATTTATTTTTGCAAAATCGATCAGTTTGAAATGACGTCAAATATATTTCACTACGGAATCCTTGTATGGTGATATGAAATGTTTTCATTCTATTTAAAAGCGAGGAATATGACATATTTATTCTTTAAAATATAAATTAATTTTTGCAAACGATAAGTAATAATTATTGAATTTTCGAAATAAAATAAATGAAACTAGCCAAATTTAGCTTGTAAATGTTAAATATAGAATTAATGTTGTGTTTGGCGCGTTTTTTCCTGTTAAACACAAATATGTGGAAGTGAGTTAAGTGACAGATTCTGTTACAAACCTACTTGTTTTAAATTATAATGCAAAAAAAATCTTCATTTGCTATTAACGTGCTTAAATGCTCTCGAAATTAACCTTAACAATAACCAGTAGTCTGTTTTTTTAAATATTAGATGAACATTAAAATGTTAACTTTTTATCAATTTTTTTATAATTTTTTTTTCAAAATTTATTAATATGCATCATCTTAAACTTCTTTTGTATTATCAAAGCTTAGTTTTTTTAGGTTTTCTTTCTTTTATTCTATACTTTTTATAAATAATAAAGGAATAAAACTCACCATTAAACGAATAAGAGATTTCTGCCAAACTCAAGAGTAGAGCAACGGTAATTACAGCCAAGATAGCTTTCATGATGAACTTGAAAATACAATCTAAAAAATTGTAATCGAGGGACATTAATTGTTCTTGGATGTAGAACTTAAAAATTAATGAAAAAATCCTAAAAATTAATGAAAAGGAATTGCTCAATGAGTACGTAAACGCTTCAGATATCATAAACATTTCAGAAATATATTATGTGTATGTTGTCACATGATGTAAATATAATAGCATTAAATTTGATCCCTTTTCAAAAATTAAAAATACGCTATCTGATACATTAATAACAAAAAAATTTCAGATGTTTTTTAATTTTCAATTTATAAAGAATCAATACATTTTGAAAGAGAAAGAAATAACATCGGATTCTAACAAATACTTTTTAATACCGAACAGTTTGATTTTTTAAAGTACAAATTATTAAGTACAAATGACCCATATTCCTTTTACTTACTTTTATTCGAAATGAAAATCCCCCAGGAAATTCTTTCAAAGTGTTTAAACACATAGTAACCTGTAATTTATAGAGTCCAACATCTTTTTACTGAGTATACATTTACTTTGCAATTCAATATTTTGTCAATATGTATTTGATTGATTTTGAATTGACTTGGATATTTGCTGTCGGATTTTAATTTTGTATGAGTGATTCAACTACATCGCCATCGATTAAAGTAACGTTTCGTTTGAAATTATCTTTGAAGTCTAACATATGCTTTTTAACTTTTGCTTATTCCCATGTCTTTTACAATTATATAATAATCTAAACAAAATAATTTTTTGTGTATTACAGCGTCATGAAATATCAGAAATTTGCTATAAGAAAAATGCACTTTCAAAAATACAATTGCAAATAATTGACAACTATTTACAAGTAGCTTGTTTCAAATGACGTTGGTAATTCCATATTTCATTCCTGCCTTTCCTTCGATAGTTGCTCTGTTTCCACGTGACATTGATTCAACAATCGATGCTCGATAAATAATTTAATTTCATTCATCATTTCTGTTGCCAATCAAACCCAGAAACATGCCCATAGATGTAATAATATTGAAGTGAAAATAAATGTAATTATTTATCAATTAAAGGAGAATGAATCAATTAATAATAATAGGAAAGACTTATAGGCATGTGAATAGGGTTGGGGGGAGGGGGGGGGGGGGCGCTATACCTTCAATCCCACCTATGAAGAAGAATACTTATGCAAAAGCAAATTTCTGTTTTCCCACTAACTTGGGATTTCTTTTTTTCTAAGTATAAAAGATTTCTTAGCTAAACAGCGAATTCAACACATAGTACAATAAAATTACTCTGAAATATAATTGTAGAATATTAAATTATTCAACGGTTAAGAATGATTATAGCTGCAATATTTTAAAAGAATTTAGAGCTATTTCTTTCTTTTTGATACATAAGAGTGTCGGAAAGAACCTTAGAAGAAGTTTATTATAAAAAATTCCTTGTTAAACATTTCATTGGAAACTAAATATAATTTGAATGTGTGTGGAATTTTTCAACTTTCTTTTAAATAAGAAAATACCATAATTTAAATCAAACAGAATTTTTTTCCCAAATTGAATTGGCACACAAAACTTGTACTGTAATAAAAAATAGCTTTACTACTTTTAAGTTTTACCAAATATTTTTCTAAAACAGGCAATAGAATAATTGAATTTGCACGCAAAACTTGTACGTTAATGAAAAAACAGTTTTACTACTTTTAAGTTTTAAAAATATTTTTCTAAAACAGGCAATTGAATAATTGAATTTGCACGCAAAACTTGTACGGTAATAAAAAAACAGTTTTACTACTTTTAAGTTTTAAAAATATTTTTCTAAAACAGGCAATTGAATAATTGAATTTGCACGCAAAACTTGTACGGTAATAAAAAAACAGTTTTACTACTTTTAAGTTTTAAAAATATTTTTCTAAAACAGGCAATTGAATAATTGAATTTGCACGCAAAACTTGTACGGTAATAAAAAAACAGTTTTACTACTTTTAAGTTTTAAAAATATTTTTCTAAAACAGACAATTGAATAATTGGATTTGCTCGCAAAACTTGTACGGTAATAAAAAATAGTTTTACTAATTTTAAGTTTTACAAATATTTTTCTAAAACAGGCAATTGAATAATTGAATTTGCACACAAAACTTGTACTGTAATAAAAAATAGTTTTACTACTTTTAAGTTTAAAAATATTTTTCTAAAACAGGCAATTGAATAATTGAATTTGCACGTAAAACTTGTACGGTAATAAAAAATAGTTTTACTACTTTTAAGTTTTAAAAATATTTTTCTAAAACAGGCAATTTAATAATTGAATTTCCACGCAAAACTTGTACGGTAATAAAAAATAGTTTTACTAATTTTAAGTTTTACAAACATCCCACTAAACCAGGCCTTTATTCAGGCATAAAAATACACATTACTTCCAAAAAACATTTTTTATAGCAAAGTGTACCAAACACATGTTCGCCATTGAAATGTCTTTTTTGTTTGTATTACTTTAAAGACATGACTAAGACATATAACATGTGTTCTTTTCTAACAATCGTAAATGCTCTCACGTAAATTCAGGGTGAGACCCATGTGTTCCCGCATTTGAAGACACCTTCTTGTAATCTATCATCGAAAAAGAGATTTGCTTCAAGATTATCTAAGGTAAATTTATGCGTATTATTCTATACTCGATAAAATTTAATGCACCCTTATTCATAAAGTATTCTATTTTTAGTTTTTTAAACACTATTCGAGAAATAGTATTACATTGAAGATGAACTATGCGTAAATAGATGATCAAATGATCAAATTAAAAAAAGTTTAATTGGGAAGTAGGTATTTTTTAATTTGAATTATGCTATTTTGAAATTACATTAAACATTTGAATGCAGTAAGTAACCTTAACGAGAATACATACATATTCAATTATACATATTCATTTCGAAATATGTAGAGAGTGATTTTAAAAAATTCTTAAGGTCAATTTTTTTTCCATTTTTTTTATTTTGAAATAATGAGTTTGTATTAGTTTAATTGGGAAGTAGGCATTTTTTAATTTGAATTATGCTATTTTGAAATTACCTTAAACATTTGAATGCAGTAAGTAATCTTAACGAGAATACATACATATTCAATTATACATAATCATTTCGAAATATGTAGAGAGTGAATATTAAAAATTCTTAAGGTCAATTTTTTTTTTGAAATAATGAGTTTGTAGTGCTATTTTATAGCTATTTTATTTTCTGAGAGTGTAAGTATTATCAATTTGAACATAATAAAATTTCAAAAAAATATCACCAGTGTAAAAGGGAGGTTCATTTTAGTTAACGTCAGGAATTCTTTAGAGAATCGTATAAACTTTAGCTTCTGAAATAGTAAGTTAAAACTGTGCATTATAATAAATTTTATATTATATTCAGATTTTATATTATATTTATAAGACGTGTATATTTATAAGACGAAATAAATGAAAATAAAGATAATATTTTTAAAAATACACAAATCTCCAGATAAATAATGAAGGAAAAAATAGTTATTTTTTAACATTTTTTATAGTAATAAAAATTTACACACAAAAAATGTGACGTAATAACATTTAACCATCTCGAGTGATTATCAATATTGTACTATCAAAATAAAAGTTTTAAAATAATTCTTTTTTACGAGTGTTTAAAATATTTTAACCATCAATTAATTAATTTTCAGAAGCACCAATATTAGCAAACGAACTCTAATAGACAGCAATGGAAAGCAAGATCATTGGAATATTTTTTTTGGTTGTTTTCTCTATTCTAGTATCACTGTCAAGTTCAGAAAGCAATGGTGAGAGATACCAAAACTTTTTTGAAATTTAAAAAAATACACATCATGTTTAAATCGTAGCCTTGTTATTTATGTTGCCTAGTAATAAATCCTGGATAACAAAATAGTTTAAGAGTTAGCTTTTAGGTGCTGCGGCATTGGCGTTTAAAATAAGCTCACAGTAAAATAAATCTTCTAAAGGTTGAAGTTTCTTAAATCCTAACTAAAGTACTAAAGCCATTTATATTTCATCTAGTACAATTAAGGTAGAAGCTATGCTATAATGGCCGGTCTTTATTTATTAAGGACTTCCCTTATGTTGTCAAGCAATAAAAATGCCCAAATGTGGCAAACATTCTACTTCTTATTTCATACAACTAGCCCGCCAATGAATGGACCGACTATTTATATCATAGCTGTACAGTACCAAATTAAGAAAAAAAAGCGTTAGTTCTAGTCAACAAGTTTCATTTTGGGGGAATGGACGCGCTGGATCGCGGGTCTCCAAACTCAAGTGCCTCAGTGTTAATCCAATGGGAAAAAAAAACTATTTCCTCTGCCACATTTCTCCGGGCTGTATTGAATATTTTTGAAAAGTTTTTTTTAATGTAGATAACTTACAGGTCTCTATCTTCCCACTTTTTGAAATTGCTTCAAATATTTTGTGTAAAATTATTTATTGAAAATCAAAAAAAAATATTCGAACCATTTTCAAAAAGTGGGAAGGTCGGGACCTGTAAGTCAGCTACATTTATCACATAAAAAAATCCGCTTGTAAAAATATTCAATACAGCCGGACAAATGCGGCAGAGAAAATATTTTTTTCGCCATAGGATTAACACTGATGCACTTTGCTGTGGAGACCCCCGGTCCAGCGCGCCCATTCCCCCTTAACTCCAAAGAAAAATATGGACAGGAGATATATGGTAAGGGAAATCACCAGGAGAAAAAAGGGGGTAATTCAATGGTTTTTCGACAAGCTTCTTAGCATTCAAACAAAGCGCAAGGAAAAACAACTTCTACAGGGTGAACTACTGAGTGTCCATAGAGTTAAGAATACATTTTTACTAACATACTAAAACACACATTTAATGTTTAATAATCTAGAAGTATAGCTTAGTAGAAAAACAACACAATGTTAATTCGGGTGAATATCATCATCCTTTCTTAAAACTAGTCAGTTTTGCTTTATTAATTCTAGAAAAACTTTTTATTGTGGAAGCTTCCCAGCGTTTAAACTAATATCAAGGTAAAACAACTTGTACAGGGTGAAGTAATTTGAGGTAAAGACACATATATTGCATAGTAAGCTAGTTTTAACCACGATAAAATCAGTGATATGTGATAAACTTATACAAATGGTTAAGAATGCGTTTTTATGAAAAATTATAAAGCATATCTATAAAGTTATTAAAATTAAGGTTATATTTGTGTTGTTTAGATGAAGAGTTTTCATCCCTTTCCAAGTTTCTAGAAGACCAACGATCAGAATTTGAACTGCAAGAAGAAACAAGGTAAAAAAAAGAGACAAATATGAATATTTAGTTTTCCTTTATCATATTTAGCTTTTTTTTTTAAATTATAAGGCAGTTATATAGTACAAATTTAAAAACTTTATATTAAGTTCTCCCTTAAAGCTTAGAATTTCGTTTAGAAATTAATTTGAGGAAATAAAATTTTGTGTTAGTTAAAAAAATTTTAGTCATTTATGCATTATTTTTTTTCTAACGTGGCTGATTTTTTGTGGATTAGAATTTTTTCAGACTCATCATGTTCATTGGAACTGACAGCCTTTTCTTGTGGCATCATCTAGACGTCTCTCGCTAACAATTTTGATTCTCCGATTACAATTAATCTAACTTCTCTGATGTTAAAATATGCAGGAATTAAATTTTGAGAAAGGGCCTAACATTAGTTACTTTATGGATCTTTTATTTGCCCCATTATCATATAACATAATCACATATCCTATCCTTGACGAACTGCCACCTCAGCTGAGACCAAACCAGTAGTCTTACGGTTATGAGCTGGGAAAGCTAACTCTGTTAAAAATTTGGCTCTTGGTTTCCTTAAAAATTATGGTTCCTATTAGCTGAAACAGCTGTGTGGTGAATTTTTTTCCCGTATTTCCGGTATTTGGTTGAATAACTTATCATGTTTTTGTTTCCAAAAGCTGAAAATGGATCAACCAAATGTTGAAAATACGGTGAGATATTTCCCCATACAGCCGTTGCAGCTACTAGAGGAACCATTATTATAGTGAAAACAAGAACACATTTTTTAACTTTGTATTCCAGTGAATCTACTATCTTTTTTAAATAACTATTTAAACAGTCTTTAACATTTTAAAACACGGACATTTCTCCGGACAAAATCTAAAGGTCTCGGTTGGTCCATACCTCTCCCGGCCATTTGTTAACCTAGACTTACTCTGTGGGAGTAAAAGACGGTAGAAAGGTGTCTCTCAGGGCCGCGTGGATCTATGATGCAGAGAGGCGGTCGCATCATGCGGCAATTGAGTAGAGACGGCATTTTCGGATCTGACAAATGCCCTTTGTTTTCATTTTTTTAAAAAAGTAAATCAATTTTTCTTGTTTGTGCTTTAAAAATAAATGAAACATCACTCTTATACGATATATTTACAATTTGTTCAATGATTGACATTCTTTTTATTAGGATGGTAGCATTATTTAGCATATAAGTCAAATTTTTTAAGTTGCTGGACTTAAGTTTTGCAAATGGCGGCCTTTAAAGAATTTGCATCACACGATTTTTTTTATCACACGGCCCTGGTGGCTCTGTAGGGTATGGAATTGAGAATACCGTTTCTCCACAGATCTGATAAAGAGTGCATTCCACGCAATCACGATTGCACCTCAAACCGCCACGGCTGTTGCCGTGGCAAAATGTTCAAAGACCACTGTGTGTGCTTCTACAAGGAAGGCAACGACACCTTGTCATCGACAGAAGAGGAAGTTTGTTCTTGTCAGCAGCCTTGGTATCATGAGACCACAGAAGATGTTGCTCACAAATTGTCCGGGCTTAAGAAGTTCATCTTTTTAGGCTAAATCCAAACGAAGCTATTTGGTTGTGGTTAGGAAGCAGTTTGGCTAGGATTTTGTGAACATGCATTGAAGAACTATATGAAATAAATATTATTGCACTTCAAGTGTCGTGTGAATTTCTTTAAGTTATATGCTGCATTGCACACTTTTCCTTTATTGAAACTAAATGAGTTATTGTAAGTTACAATGAAATTGTCGTCAGAGACTTAGCACCATAACTGTTAAGGTGTAGAATGGGACTTGAACAGGCCTAAATATATTATATAGAGACACTTGTCGCATTATGTTCAGTTTTTGTACAGTAACTTTACAGCTACTACTAAAACAATTACTTCACAACTCTTAACTAGCTATTGTTTTGAAACGTTCTGATGTTGATCCATCGGAAGATATTAAAACGAGAATCTACTACTACTATACCAGATAAAAAAAGCCAAAAAGAACCTCGTCTATTTTCTATATCAGTATTTACTCAGCGTAAATGCGTAAGTTACCGCACCAATGTCGAAATATAAGTGCAGAAAAGTTTAATTTTTCCACCCTTCGTAATATCTAATTAATGATTTTAAAATTATGCCTAGCGGTTCGTCTACCTCCCACCGGTATTCCATAAAGTTTTTCTTTCCAGAGATGAACCCCAATGCATCGCCAAGCATCACGAGTGCACGCACCACAAAGACGGCTGCTGCGAGGGCAAAATGTTCAAGTACAAATGCAACTGCTATGACATAGAGGACGACGAGGGAAACAAGAAAGAGAGATGCGCTTGCGAGACGCCTTTTCATCACAAAATGGCTGAAATCGGCATGAAAGTGTGGAACAAAATTTTCTAAAGTTGGATGTTAAATAATCTATGATATAGTGAAATAGTAATGTTTTAAATATTATTAGTTAGCTTTGCGTATTTTGGATTTAAATAAAATGACTAATGCAGACGTAAAGATGTCTTTATTAGCTTAAATAACAACTAACAAGTACTAAAAGAACTGAAATAGCCTATTTTAATGTTACTTAAATACTTACACTTACTGAAATTCTTATCGGAAAACAAAGTAGGTTTGTAACAGTAAATGTCATCTACAATCATATTTCTACATAAAATTTATACATTAGAATAAAAATCGCCAAACACAACATCCAGCTATAATTTAAACTTCTAAAAATCAAAGCAACTATTTTTATTAATATTCATTTGCAAATTAATTAATATTATTTATCATAGGTTTAATTTTTTTGTAGTTCGAAAATTAAATATTTATTAATAACAAAAAGCATGAATCTACTCCAAATTGCACTAAAAAATAAGAAGTGCAAATTAAAACCAAACAAAATTTTATGCAAAAAAATAACGTTTTGCCTCTTAAACAAATGGTGAACAATCAAAGAAACATTTTGTGGTACAATTTATGACGCCATTCCAAACTGATTTATGACAAAAATAAATTTGCTACAAATATTATTTTTAAATAAATAAAGTTTTTCTTGCCATTGTTGATGTTTCAACAGCGCTATTCAAGTACAGGGGCACAGTACATGCTTTAAGATTTTTCATTTTAACCAAAACAGCAAGGAAGATAGGAGTCGATTTAGACTTGAAATTCTGTAAGCAATTCTCAATTCTGTTTCACTTATTGCAGTAAATTATGTATAGCCTTTATGAATAACATAATTAATGTATGTTAACATTGAAATGCCAATAATTTACGAGTGGCGTAGCCAGGATTGCTCCAAGGGGGGGGGGGTTACAAAAGTTCGATGTTGCCGATTTGGTTTAGCCAAAACAGAATTAGGTTATGATCAATAAAAAAACAAGGGCTAATTAATTCGAATTAATTAACTACAATTATTAGTTAATTATAATCAATTAACTGAAAGGACTAATTATTATTAATAAATGATTAAAATAAAAAATAATTAAAAATTGATTAATCTACTAGAAATCAAAATAAATTTCATTATAATGATTTTAAACTATCAACTTTAGTAACTATCAATGAACAATTAAATAATTTACTTCTAATTAAATTTAATAATTTATTATTGGCGAACAAAAATGTTGCTTGTCTTAGGAAATCTAAGGATGCCTATTTAAATAGCTGTTAATTAACACATATAAGTTTAACATTATATTAGTCACCACAATTAACATTACAAAATGATAATTATAACACCAATTTAGAGAAAAATTGATAACATATAACAGAAGATAAATCATCACTTACATTTTATGTCTTGGACTTTAGGAATTTAGGGTACGGAATTCTGTTTTGCAAAATTAAGTAATTTGGTTATTTATGTAAACAATATTTATTTTTGTATCAAACTAGCATGTATCTGATACAAAAAAGCGAAAAAATTAAATTTGAAATATAGGGGTTTTAAGCATCAAGTGTGAGAAAGAAGGACTGTATAGCGGGGTGTGTTTATTTCCTTGAATACCCCACGCACTGTGTTTTCACGCGAACTTTCTTTTGTTATTATAGGGTTGTCAACAGCCGAGGAGAGGGGGGGGGGGGTCAAGGGGGAGATAAGGAAGTGAGGGGTCCATCCAGACCAGCAGCGGGTTCATCCCTCTAGACGAAACCGGATATGAATGAAAAAAAATTCCTTCATTTTACGAGTCAACCAAAGAGTAATAACCGGGCATTCTTTAATGAAATATATTGCATAAAAAAATACTATTTTAGTGCACTAATGTTTTGGTGTAGTATATCCTATTAGACAAATCAAAAGTAGTATATTACGGAATATAAGTTTTATAATATTTCAGTTTTATTCTTATAACATCTCCAATATTTAAAAAATAAAATAGAAGCAGTGTGGTTTTGAAACTCTTAGTAAAACTCAATTTGGTCAGCTCAAGGAGATTTCTAGAATTAAAGAAATTGCTTCTATTTAGAAGCTGTTCTAGCAGTTATATCTAGTCGATTTTTTTTTTGTAATTCCTAAACTAGGTACCTTTTTTTGGGTAGTACTAATGAAGTACGATGTACAACAAAAACAGTTCTTTTCACAGAAAAACAAATGTTTAGGTTTATTTCTTTAAAATAGATGAAACTGCCGGCACATAAATACCGTTACACTTAAAACGTATCGCTACAAGCGAATTCTAAAGATATTTTCTAAAACTTAAACTAAATAGAATGTCGCGTGCGCAAAACATGAAAAACGAGACAATTTCTAAATGTACAAAACTAAGCCTCGTGCACAAAATACACAATAAAATGGCTTGTCTCCAACATCCTCCCACCTTTTGATAATTCAACAAATAATCAAAACGAAAACGTCTAAAAGTACTACGGTGGGTAAAAGTTCAATGGTCAGTCTCATTCATTCGAGGAACCTTGAAGGGAGTTTAACTCTTCTTCCACTCTTGGTCACAAAAACTTTGCCTTCGACTTCAGGTCTAATCGGAGTGGCACTGCTTGGTGCTGGTTGGTTAGTATGGTCATTCTTGGTGGAATCCACATCAGCAGTTATCTCAAGTGGGAATATTCTTTGTACTGGTCTCACAAGTTCACCAGAAGCAGTTTTTAGACGAACTACTCTGACGTTGCCATCTTTTCCTTCGTATGTCTGAATCACTCTTCCCATAGGCCATAGAACCTTCTTTTTGCCTTCGTTTTCAATTAGGATGATATCTCCCAAACTACTCGTTGATTGATTTTATTCTTGGTCGGACGCATAATGAGTTGTCCAAGGTATTCGTCCCTAAAACCGTTTTCTTAAAACGTCTCGGAGATTCTGTTGATAACGAAGTCTTCTCTTTAGGCTTACTTTGTCGATGTTATCTAAGTCGGGTACACCAGACTCGGTTAATTCACCTAAAAACAATGCAGGTGTCAACGGGATCAGGTCGTTTGAGTCTTCGGAAACATACGTCAGGGGTCTTGAGTTTACAGTACTTTCACAATCAATGAGAACACTTAGAAGTTCTTCGTAATTCAGTGAAGATTTACCTAAAACTTTTCTCAAAAGGGTCTTCACCAGCTTTACCATGATCTCCCAAAAACCTCCCCACCATGGGGCAGCAGGGGGACTGAAGTACCACTGAATTCGATTAGTTGTAGCCTCTATCTCAATAGATTTCCAATCTATAGATTTGAAAAGATTGTTGGCTCCAACAAAATTTGTTCCATTGTCACTGTAGATGACCTTTGGTCTTCCTCTTCTTGCTATGAATCTTCGAAAGGCCAAGAAGAAACCATGTGTGGAAAGCGACTGTATCAGCTCTAGATGGACAGCGCGGTACACGGCACATGTGAAGAGGACCACCCACGCTTTTGATTGGTTCTTAAGAATAAGGGGACCACATAGGTCGACTCCGCTGATTTCAAAAGGAGACGCATCTCTCACTCTATTTTCTGGTAAGGCAACAGGAACGGTTTGTATAGGTCTAGCTTCGTGTCGTTTACACCTCATACAACGGTTCAGGACTTTTCTAATTGCCTTTTTGCTCTGGATTATCCAAAACCGTTCTCTAAGCTTTGACATCAATACATGGGAGCCAGCATGGCACATTTTCAGGTGCAAATCCAAAATTATGCAATCGACAAGGTTATGTTTGCTAGGTAGTAGAATAGGAGAGATAAAAGCAGTGTCATCTTTTCTTTCGGTCAACTTGGTTTTGACACGTAGCAGATCTTCCTCGTCTTTGAACACAGATATTGTTTTGAACCTAGCAACGTCTCCTGGGGAAAAAACCATCTGCTGAACTAATTTTGCCAATCTCTTTTCAGCTGCTTCTAATTCAGAAACTTTAAGTTCGCCAGCTTTTCTCTCTTCCTTCTTGAGATGTAGATTAGTTGCGAACCTCAGCATCCAAGCTACCATTCGTATAATCTTTGAATATTTAGAAAAATAAGAGAAGATCCATGAAAGATCTGAATTACGGTCGCAAGTTGAGAGTATGATGTCAGAAGTTATTTCTTTGTTGTCGTTGGGATCCAATGGAAGCCCGTCTTCTTCAGTTGAGTGGTTGCAATCAACCAGAAGACCGCCTGACTTTAACCTTTCTTTTGCAATTTCTTCGTCATTGCTGACATCAACCTCTGTTGTAATGTCCCAACTCGTTTTTGGTTCTTTCAGCCATGTTGGACCCTCCCACCATTTCAAAGCTTTCAAGGTTTTAGGAGAACATCCTCTTGATGGAAGGTCTGCTGGGTTCATTTTCCCTGCAACATGACGCCAGGAGGAAATGTCACTCAACTTTCTTATTTCATCTGTGCGATTTCTTACAAAAACCGACCAGTTCTCTGTCTTCGAAATCCAAGCAAGAACTGTAGTTGAATCGCTCCAAAAATATTGCTTGACATTCTTCCAGTCGAGGGCTTGCATAACTGATTGTGCGAGTCTAGCTCCCACCAAGGCAGCAGTTAACTCGAGCCTAGGTATGGTCCCTCCTTTGAGTGGCGTAATACGAGACTTTGCTGACAGAAGACTGATTCTAACGTCATCTTCGTCTTCAATTCTCAAGAAAACCACCGCTGCATAAGCCTCTTTACTGGCATCACAAAATGTATGTACAGAACAGTTCTTTAGATTTTCTGAGGTAACTTGAATCCACCTGGGAATCTCAATTTCTTCCAATGTTTTCAAATCTGCATACCACAGAAGAAATTCTTTTTTCAGATCTTCTCTGATCTCTTCATCCCAATCAACGCCCATCACCCATGTCTTTTGTAGCATCAACTTAGGACACAGCATGACTGGAGCGGTATATCCGATGGGATCAAAAATGCGGTGCGCCACAGACAGAATAGATCTCTTGGTGACTTTTTCCATGCTTATATCTTTCAACCAACTCATATTGACTTTGAGGGTGTCTTCGGTTTTATTCCATTTTAAGCCTAATATTGATGATTCTGAGGGTAAATCCTTGCAACGTGAGTGTTCCCAGCTCCTCAACTCGAAACTGCCTTTCTGCATCAACTCAATGGAGTTTTGTTTAAATTCTTCCATTTCAAGTGAAGTATCCACGCTGGTTAAAGAATTGTCAACATAGAAACTCTGCAAGAGCCTTTTCTTGAAATCTGCATCGTAGCCTTGAACATTTTGTATATGATACCTAATGACAGCTGCCAAAAGGAAAGGACTACTCGTTACTCCGAAAACCACTCTTGCATGTCGAAATATTTTACACGTTTTATTCTCTTCGTTCTGCCACCACAAGAACCTTAAAAAATCTCTATCTTCTTTGGAGACACTTAACTGTAGAAACGCTCTTCTAACATCTGAAGAAATACCGATACTTCTTTCTCTGAAACGCAGCAAGACATCGGGGATAAGTTCGATTAAATTTGGACCACTGTGCAAACAGTCATTAAGGGAAGGATGTCCCTTCATTCGGGCAGAAGCATCGAAGACTGGCCTAATAGGGGTGGTGCTGCTTTCCTTTATTACCGCCCTATGTGGCAAGTAGTTCCCTGGTAAGTCAATTTCATCAGAGGGTACTTCTTCAATAATTTCCTCGTCCAGCCAGCTTTCGAAAACCTTTTCATAGTCATTGTAAACATTCTTAGATTTCAGCTGAACTGTTGTGCGCTCTAATCTCTTCTTTGCCAAGTTATAGTTATCGGGTAAAAAAGATTCGTTTTCTTCCCATGGTAAACGGACTTCGTACCTTCCTTGATCATTGACCTTTACTGTCTGAAGAAAATGTTCTTGAGCCTCAAAATCCTTTTCCATTTTCGACTTCTTCTCAATGGGATCTTTGATTCCGATTAAGTCTAATCTCCACAGATCGGCCATCTCAGCTTCTTTGACAAAAAGTGATATTACTGACATGGCGAGATTTTCTGTACCAGGTTTCCGATGAGGTACCTTTCCATTAAGGTCCATCCAAGATTTGTTTCTGTTGCTACCATGCCATTTGCCAATACCTTTTGCTGTCCAGTCAATAACCTGCCTATCATATCTGCTCCTACTAGTATGTGTACTTGTTCATAGGTCTGGCTAACATCAGTCAAATTAATTCTTAAACTCTTCAGTTCTTTTAGCCATGGACCACTGCTTACTGGTAATATTTTCTCACAAATAACCTCTTGACCCATGACTTCCAGCTTGCATGAGAATTTTCCTTTTAGCGATGCAACTGTTATTTCATACTTCTTGTGTTTTCTAGCATCAGTGGTTACACCTCCAAAAAGGGAATGAGCCACGTTTATTTCTTCAAAAGGGGTATACATCATCGACTTGGCAATGTTATTGACGATGTAGGATCTCTGCGATGCTGTATCAATCAAAAGACGGACATTCATTTCTTTACCATTGGCTACAAGCTTGGCGACCAAAGTCTGCAGAAAAACTTCTGGGGTCTGATTTAAATGCGTCATATTTACATCATTTACAGGCGTCTCCGACTGCACACCTTCGCGTTCTTTCGAAGCTGATTTACTAATTTTTTCCAGGCTATCACACATAAGTGTAACGTGTTTTCTACCACAAATAAGGCATTTTACGAAACTCCTGCACCGCTTAGCTACATGACCGAGAGCCAAACAGGCAAAACATCCTTTCTTACTTTTAACTATTTCCTGCCTCTCGGCTAAAGACTTTTTTCTGGGCGGAAAAACAATCAGAACTATTATGCTTACCATCACAAAACAGGCAGCCTCTTCTTTGTTCTTTTGCGTAAGGAGCTGCGTGCAAGACAGACGCTGTTGATGGTGCTCCGATTTTATTCATTTCATATGCAACTTTTTTCTTCTTTGTAACCCTGGTATCTTCAATTTTGAGCAGGCCAAAACCATCCATCGCTAAGTTAATTCGAGCTTCACCCTCCACTTCTGATTTTAGAAACACCATCAGCTTGTTCAGCCTTTCTTTTGCTTCTATTTTAGGAGTTGAAGAATTGCTTCGATGATATGCCTTCAAAAATTCTTCCGGAAAACAAGATTCTACCATCGGGTAAAGTATAGATGCACACTTGTCTGTAGTAACTCCAAGAGTGTCTAATGCTCTTAGATAAGTTTCCAGTTTATCATATAAAGATGTAAGCGGAAAAGATCTATTCACCTGAACATTGATGATTAATTTGAGAAGTTCCCTTACGTATATCTCGACTAGAAGATCCTCATTTCCAAATCTTGATTTCAGACTGTCGACGGCTTTAGTATAATTCTCGCCAGTTGGCGGGAAACTTTCTACTATCTCTCTCGCTCTGGAACCCATCACAGTGGCTTGAATCAGATATTGGAACTTGTCTTCAAGTGCAATGTCCGTATCATTATCGATGTGCTGGAATTGGTTCCAAAACGGGAGCCACTCTTTGACATCGTCGCCAAACTGTCTGAACTCTAGTTTCGGTAAAGTAAACTTCCTCCTGGAATTCACTGCTTCGGCATTAACGGAACTTGGATTGGCGACATTTTGAGTATTCACTTCTAGACATTGCGCCTGTATCTTGGCCATTTCTAATTCGTGAGACATTCGGGCTTTTTCTAACTCCATAGCATCTTTTTCTTTTTGAAGAAGTCTTTCTTCTTGTTCTTTTTCTTTTTGAAGAAGTATTTCTTCTTGTTTTTTTCTCTCTCTAACGGTATCCTCAAGTACTTGTTTAACAAATTCTGGATCCTTTTTATATTCGTTGCTAGCCAAAATCAAGTCCTTCAATTTTGCTAGAGTTGATCCAACCGGCACTGATTCACCAATTTCTTCTAGAACCACTAGCAAATCTGCTTTCTTGTATCCACTTTTAAAGAAGCTTGCCATTTTCTATTTGCCGTGGTCCCTGTTCGGGCGCCAAATGAAGTACGATGTACAACAAAAACAGTTCTTTTCACAGAAAAACAAATGTTTAGGTTTATTTCTTTAAAATAGATGAAACTGCCGGCACATAAATACCGTTACACTTAAAACGTATCGCTACAAGCGAATTCTAAAGATATTTTCTAAAACTTAAACTAAATAGAATGTCGCGTGCGCAAAACATGAAAAACGAGACAATTTCTAAATGTACAAAACTAAGCCTCGTGCACAAAATACACAATAAAATGGCTTGTCTCCAACAACTATTTCTCTTCAGCGAAAATTTTTTTTTTTTATGTCGAACAAATTGTTCTCATAAACACTTTTAAATGTACCGTAAAATTAAATATTAGTAGTTAAAATAATGAAACATAATTAGATTACCATTACTTTGAATTTTTATGCGTATTTTTTTATTCCATAAGCTCAATTTACAGTATTTTTTAATATTAATTTATAAAATTAATTTTATTTATTATTTTAATTAATCATTTAGTATGAAGACGAAATACAAATTTTAATATCCTCAATAATATATGTGATTCAAAAACATTAAAAAAAATAACGTTTATACTAGTTGAATTAAAGGGCCATATATTAAGGTTTTATTAGAAGGACTGAGTGTGACATAATTTCTTTTCTGATACAAAAAGATAAAACCCCATTTAGCTTACTGCGTTGATTGAAATGCTGAGTATGAGTATGATACCCGATGATCACCGTTAAACTTATGTAAAAGGACAAGGGGAATTAGAGACTGAACGAACTCAGTAAAGGGTTTTTTAATTAGATATTTTAAAACTATATTTTAAAATTTTATAATATAATTTTTTTGTACTACAATGGTTTAAAAAAAGCGGTTCAAAATACACTAGTTTTAAATTTTTGAATGCAAACTTCTTGCTGTGCTGTTGGTTGTTCAAAACATTTGTTAAAGATAGCTTGTATAGGAAGAAAAGTTTCTTTTCATTTATATCAGTCATTTTGATAGTGAAACCGACGCAACCAATGAAATCGCAGTATAATGACAATTGAAAACAAGATCGATACATTATCTGAAACATTGCCATTGATGATTCGAATTAAGCATTTTTTTTTGTGGCTAAACGATAAAACGATAAATAGGAGAGTAGGGGAAAGTTGCTAAATGACAAAGGGTCCCGCAAATAGGGGGAACCAAATTTGATTTGCAACCCTCTAAATCAGATCCTGGATACATCCTTGCGTAGTTCCAGCTTTAATTCATTGACTCCCTTTGCTCTGCGCTCTGATTGGTGATCTGTTCCCGCGTGAAATTGATTTACCAATCGAGGCTTGAGCCCATAGATATAGGAAGAGGAGCATATATGCCCCTATGGGAAAAGGTAATGCCACTTTTCCACCAGTATCCCATAAGGCAGTTCGCAAGCCAAAACATCCCGCCCGCCCAAGTTGTCTGCAAATGGCGCAAATAACAAAACAAGAAGAACATTTTGTGTGTAATAAACATTTGTTTTTATATTGTTGATTAGTTTGTATATTTACTTAAAATGTTCATTTTTAACGATAAAATAATTTTATTTAGTTTCTGATCCATTACAAATAATGTCAAAATCAATCTAATAGTTGTGAGCTGAACGGCGAAACACGGCTTCAGGTTCAGGACACAATCGCGGGATTGCGTTGTACGGGGATTGCGCATGCGCAAGTAAGGCAGACAGAGACAGAATTTTTACTGACACAGAGATAGAAAGTACACCCAGGGTAAAAGCGGGAATCGAATCCGCACCCGGTACAGTGAGCAGACTGTTAGCGTTGGGCTGCCATCAAACCCACTAGGCCACCCGAGTTCTATTGTTTCTACTTATATATAGATGTATTCGAAACATCCAGTGTTTGAGGCATAGATAAAATAAAGTTTTAAAATTATAAAAGTTTCTGACAATAGTTTTCACTATTAAAATTAAATAAATCTGAACCATCGCTTTTACTGAAAAGAAATGGGCCAAAACTAGTGTGTCGTGTCAGCTCTAAAAGTTCCCCACAATGTATTGTGCATGCTTTATATCTTGAGTGGCAACAGAAATTCTGTATGAAAATTAAAAAATTTTTTTGGCGTCGTTAGGTGAATCTGTTTAAGAAGGTACCAATCGGAGCATTGATCGAAGAAAACGCAGGAGTGAAAGTTGGAGGTTTACGTCACCTGAAACAAGCTAATACTTGTTTATAAGTATATATTTGAAGTGGAGTGAAATAAATATATTTATTTTTAATGTTTGCATTTTCGCTTCCAGAATTGATTTTGCATCGTATGCTTTCCCCTTTCACTACTTCGTTCATAGTCCAATATTAGAGGCTGACTCAGTGTTTTACTCTCCTAATATTAGCTAAGTAAGTTAATGTGAGTTAACTGACGCAATGAAAGAACTATATACGAGAAACTTTAAGCATAACTTGCAAATTTAATAGTGACTCAGGGTCAACTTTCAAAGCTGTTTTGGTGTTTTGTTTTTTCATCCACTGTCTACCATGGCAGCTAAAATATTTCAAAGTTGTAATTTACCCATGTTTAGTATTGCACTCTTGTGCTTTTTCATCCGCTGTAGTCTTTCAGCTCCCGTTGAGCCCGTGTACGCCAATTTCGTCCGAGACATGAACGCTAGCAAATGCTCGTCTCCTGATCAAATAAAGTTGCCATTGAATGCTTCTACCTCTGAAGGCAATGACAATAGCCTGTCAGCCCACCTACAATTATGCCAAAATCTCGATGCAGTCCAACGCCGCAAGGAGGCTCACTATTTGTGCCAGGAAATCTTCGCCAACTTGAAGGTAATCTTATGCCCACCTATCTCGGCCCAAGTCCTCGCTGCAAATCTGACTTTGTCGAAGGATGTCTGTAAAGATATCGGATCCCTGAAAGATTCTGTGCCGGAGGATCAAGTTATGTTGAAAAGGCTCACTGATATCATTAACTGCGAGCTAATGTGTGACTTAGAGTACGAGACTACTTGCCAAATTCTTCTGTGGAGTCACCAACTGCAAGAGAGTAAAAGTAAGGAGTCAGGCTTTTTTTTAAACAGAATTTTTATGCATAGAAAATGGATTTAAATGCATTAGGGAGAGAGGCTGGGGAGCCTAGACGTTTAAGGTGTTCGCCTTGCATGCAGAAGGTCTCAAGTTTGGGTCCAAACATCGCCAAATTTTACTGCTGTCCTATAATTGGCCCGTGCAGCCAAAAAATGTATGACGAATAATGCCCCGTGTAGAGAAGGTGCACGTTAAATATGCTCCAAAGACCCAATGTTGTGTACGATGTCGCTCTTAACAGTTAGGGGAGTTGCGTTGGGTGACTACTTAGGGGCAGGGCCGTAACTTGGACATTTTATTGGGGGGGGAGGACCACATTTTGGCGCCCTCTTAAATTTTTTTGGAACCTCGTCAGTTATGAATCATTATTAACGGCTAATTACATTAATTAGTACTTATGAATTAATTTAACTTTCTAATCAAAGTTATAAATTTCTATTAATTACTAATTAAACCACTTTTAATTAATAATGAAACAATTATTAATTACTATTTACATCATTAATAAATTACTAATGAAATAATTTTTAATTAAAAATTAAATAATTATTAATGACTTGAATGAATTTAATTGTTTAACAATTAATGTGTAAATTGGTTCAAAGTGAATTAACCTAATTTGAAAATATCAACACCGAATTAGTTATGGTAAATTTACACCTACAAATTATTGGCTTTATAATTAAATGGACCTTGTAGAAGTTAATTAAATAGTACTTTGCAAAAATTTGCATTTTTTACATAACATGCATACAATATTTTCGCTACTGAAGTTTTTTTTTTAGCTAATTTCCTCAAATTTCAGCAAATATAAACAAAATATTTTGCTTATACTAAACAACTAAAGACTGAAAATTAACTAAAAAATAGTTCCATTATACCGAGTAATCAAATATAATAATACAGAGCTTCTCAAATTTCTTAAGTGTGTATTATTATTATACTTCTAACTTATAAATGATGTCTACAGAAAAAATATTTTATTAAAAAGATAAGCATGAAATACCGTTAGAATTTCATTAAAGTATTTGATTTATAAATTCTGTTTTTCAGTACTTAGCGGGGCAATAACATCAAACCGGGACGTTTAGGCGGAACATTTTGTCTTCGGGACAGTGTGACAGAAAGCGGGATTGTCCCGCCAAAATCGGGACATCTGGTCACATTAACAATTATCCAGTTAAAATAGTTTCAAATAAAACGATTATGACAACAATAAACAATCATTAGTTACCTTTAAACAGAAGAATTGGTCAGCATAGAATTATAGAAAGAACGAAGAAAAAATAACAACTTGAACACAACGGGAGGAAACTTTTTAAGTGTTTAGTGAAAGAGCTGAGATTGCACAATGACGCATCAGTCACTGTCAAAAAGGTCCAGGGATGACCATTTCCAAGTAAAAAACACAACATTCCCAGGGTCGCTATACAATTTACAACCCCGAGTACAGTAACGAGCCTTTTTTATTGCTTCCTTTTGTCCGAATTTCTTAGCCGTGTCCCTGTGTTCAGATAGTGAAAAGCGATACTAAAAATTTCCCCGAAACATGGGACATTAGCCCATTACTGCAGACCCCCAAGGGGAATGGGTAAACGTGTTATCTTTCTCGGTGTGGTGTGGTTGTGGGGTTGCAAGCTAGATTGTTTTTGTTGTATTTTTTTACACGGTCACTTTTGGGTTTGATTCTGTGGAATGAAAAGAAAAACATAACATATAATCTGTGCAAAAGTTGGTATTGCAGCTGGCATACCAATCCGGCCCCACTGCAAAAGCTGGTATGGCAACTGCCATACTGGTTCCGGAGCCACTGAGTGCAACTGATAATTAAACTACCCATTTTTACAGCCTGAATCGAAGCTTGCAAGCCTGTCAAAGAGCAAAGAGGGCAAAACTGTTAGGTAATTTCATACTTAGGGAAATACCAACATATATAATTTTTTTTTTAATTCAATATTTTGTTTCGAAGATAGTTTTTAACTAGTATAAGTGTTTGGATCTCCATCTCATGGGAGGGGGGGGGGGGGAGAATAATTGGAGTGAAAGATTTCCGTTATTTTTTGAAAATACCAGTATGTTCTTCATACCAGTTTAAGATTCTGTTGTTTATTATGAAATCTTAGAGAGGGCGCCATTCACATGGTGCCATTTTGGGCTAAAATAGCGCTTTAAAAATTATTGAGGGGAAATTAGAAAATAAAATAATTATACAATTACGTATTATTGAAAAATAATTGTTTAAAAAGTGAACTGTTAAAAAAGTTAAAGATGGCGCCTTTTTGGGCGCCTAACGGCGCCCAAAATGGCGCCCTTTGTAAAATTATTGGGGGGGGAGGCTCCCCCCCCTCCCCCCCTATAACTTACGGCCCTGCTTAGGGGTCTGTTCATCAGTTGACTGTGGTTCTAAATTATGATGCCCGTTGCCAATAGCCCTCTGGTGTGACGATACTTAAAACTTAAATTCACCTTACCATTAGGGGAAATCGTCTTGGTGATATTTGTTAAATGGGCAAATAACCCAAAATGTGCTTCTACTTTTAGTTAGGTTATTTCGGGGTTGCTACAATTTAAAGTTATTTACTTTTTAATGAAATGCAAGATGTACCAGAGTTTGTTGCGAAAATTTATCAATATATGCGCTTGTATAAGTAAAAAACGCATTGGTTGTGCCTGATGTTAGCCTAAAGAGACCCTACTCTCTCCCCAAATAGTATATTAAGATTCCTATGCATCTTTGGTTTTTTAGTTATATGCATGGATAATGTTAAAAGTATATTTGCAGCTATCCAACTAAAAAATTCATGTGAAGGAGCTTGTGCATGTTTAATCCTCTGTAAAACAATGTCCTTCTGTAGGGTGCATTGAATAGCTGCCACTTGGGTGTCAACCATATCAAATAGCCAATGCATAAAGGCGAAAATAAGCAGTGATCAGTATCTAGATGACAACTCACTTTTCAAAATTGAAGGCTAAAATTTTTTAGTTTAGTCTTCAACATTTTTAAACATTGTGGCTGTCAGCACAAAATACCCAATACTAGCCCTCTAAACCGAGTAGTTAAGCAAATTAACCAAAACAAAGTCCTGAGCTTCAATGTCAGGCAATAGTTTTTTTTTCTGTCTTTCTCCCTCCAAAACTATGAAGGTGGGCCAGAGACCTTTCCATTTCAGGATGCACGATCAGTCAGAAAAGGGATCTGTTTTACTGAATGACCCATCCTTCAAAAGTTTAGATTTGAATTGTTGCTATACAGTGATCCTTAAAACTAATAATAGGGTGGACAACACTTTAAAAAGGATTTAATTTAAAGTTTATTGCTTTTTGACTTGATTTAAAATTTGTCTTTCTTTACAAATTAGCAATCAATCTAGTGCATTTGTATAAACGATAAAAAAATTTAGCTAGTGGCCACAGTTAAAAATTTTATTTTCCCCCTTTACTGATAAAGATTTACGGTAGAGATTTACTGTACGATCCCCCTTGGCGAACTTTCCAAAATCGCGCCAAAACTCCGTATTTTGGCGACTTTTTTTTTAAAAACCACGATGCAAAGAAAAGATCGTATGAGAATATTTCTTATGAAAACTCAATTAACGGTCCGATAGGGTTGCTAGAAAACAGGTTGCTAGAAAAAATTATTTATTGCCAAATCCGGAAAAATAGCGCCAAGGGGGACCGTACAGTAAATCTGATCCAGATTTACTTCCAATGTTAATCATATCCCAACAATTATTTTTTTAATTATTGTTGGGATATGATTAACATTGGAAGTAAATCTTTATCAGTAAAGGGAAAAATTAAAATTTTTAACTGGCCACTAGCCAAATTTTTAATACAATTTTTTTCCATTGTAATTTCTCCTAAAAATTTTAAAGTTTGGTTACATAAAAAATTAGAAAATCATTTTGTAAGCTTTTTGTTTTAAGGTTTAGGTAACAAAGAAATTTCTTTTATAAATAACAATTATTCTTTGATGTGTTTGTTTTATGCAAAATTATGCAATGTCTATTTCTTTTTTTTTGGTTCAAAGAAATTGAAAGTCCTCAAAAAGAGGCAAAAGAAAATTCTTTACAAGCAGGACTTGAAGCAGTTGCTGGTAATTATAAATTTTCTACATGTTTTTCTAGACTGACATTGATTGAGCATTTTTTTTAAAAAATAGAAAATAACTTTGTTCTCAGAACTATTTTAAAACAGCATCATTTAGCTTAAATGAGTAATTCATGTCAAAATTATTAATTATGACAAACTTAAGTCAAATGTTTTAATCGTTATTTTTTTAAGTGATTTTAGCAGTATTAAATATATAAATTATGTAATTGCCCCCTAAATCTAAATTGCAATTGGAAATTATTCAAACTCACAATGGCTAGTCTAAATGTGCTGACAATACTCACAAGTAAGAAATGTTAAACATGCATAGTTGAACTTCTAGTTGGTAAGTTTTATATTAAAATTCCATTTCCTTTTGTTTACTTGTTATATCCTTAAATACTTCTTTTCATAACTTTTAATACTTTGTGTTTTCAAAGGTACCAACGTTGCAGATGATCAAAAAGATGTAAACCAAGCTTCACAGAAGAAAGTTACATCTGAACTACAAACTGTTGGAACAGGTATTACAAAGAAACATAGTAGTAATGATCTACTTTCAACAGTTCAGAAAAGCCTCACTGTCAAGGAAGACCAGCAAAATGAGTTATTAGAACAACAAGGCAACCCTGGATCTACTCTTCAAAATCCTCCTCAAATACAGCCAAAAGAACAAAGTTCGATTAATCCCCCATTGAATGAAAATAACTTAACTGGGAATAATTCACTCAATGAAGTTTCTAAGGTCAAAGAAATAAAAAACAATGAACTACCTGGACAAGATGGTGAACCTCCTAATGGGGAACTTCAAGAACAAGAACCTCTTGATCAACAAGAAGATCCTCACGATCAACAAGAAGATTTTCACCATCAACAAGAAGTTTCTCGTAAGGAGCCTGATACAGAGGAAAATCAACCCCAAGCTCCAGATAATACTTTACCAAACATTAAAGTTACAAATGAATCTCCCAACCACCCAAAGGAGGGAGCTCCTGAACAAAATGAATCCAATGCTCAGGATAATTTGCCCAAGATTGCTGTTGATGAAGAACCTATTGATCCTCATGATGCTGAAGAGCCAGGGGAAGAGATATTAGAAGAAAATGATCAAAAGATCCCTTCCGATACCGACAAACAGAAAACAGGCATTGATAAACCAAGACAAGGCAATGAAGCTGGAGAGTCGAAGACCACTGATGCTAAAACCACAATCGAAAAAGCTGTCACAACCAAACATCAATCGTCAGAAGGAACCACCAAGAAGTTGATTGCACCAACCAATAAAGAAACTACTCTCAAAGAGCAGACATTGCCAGCTGTAAAGCCCCAAAGTACTCTGGGACAAAAGACATCGGGACTTCCGTTGTTGGTAAAGCCCCAAGAGACTTCGAGTCTTCAGCCATCGACTCCTAAGGATCCATCTGTATCAACTGCAGCTCTGGAAGAAATGGAGGGAGATAAAGCTGGGCATGAAAAACCTGAAGATAGAGAACCAGACCCCTACAGTAAGTGATTTTTATTTTATTATTTTTAAAAATTATAATTGATATTTTGATTGATCACTAGTTTAATGGACTTAACTTTTTTTTTATTGCTCAATAGCTTAATTTTGTTTAAATATCACCATATGATAAGATTAATAAGTGTTAGGATCTTTAAAAAATTGCTTCTATTGCATAAAAAGGGTTTGGATTTTTTTTATTGATTAATAGTTTAGTTGAATTAAAACATATTTTAATGCCTAATAATTATTTTCAATCAAATTGTTTCAATCACATGATCTTGTTGGCATTCAAGATTTTTTAACTGTACATATTTTGATGACATCTTTTGTTCTCCAACATAATTAATATAAAGAGATTTTATTTCAGATGCTTGATCAATTATTTAATTTAACCGTCGATTGTATTCTGGTTAGTCAAATTAAATACGCTTTTTCATTTATGTTTTATGCAAGTTTGTATTTTATTGCTGTTTTTCCTAAAAAGAGTGATTTGGGTGAAGTAAATAAAAGTAGTCTGCAATTCCTATGGAAATTCATCGCATAATGGGTTAATCAAGATTTTTTTTAATGTTTTGTAAAAATCATTTTGTAAACATTTATTATGCGAGGTATTTTATGCATATTGATTGGGGTATCAATTATAAAATCTGCCTAGGAAAAAATATCTATACTTTTAATTTTCAAGATCAATAATGAAACTCTTTACACTGCATACAGTTTCTATTTTAGCTCATAAAGTATTGGGTCCTCTTATTAGCTATATAATGAGGCAATCCAAACATGTTTACTCAATAACCCATATTATAACTTAATTTTTATTAAGTTTTTATTTTATCAGCTGATCTTGAAAATACAGAGGGGGACGCTGATGATGAATATGCTAGGCAAGAATATGGTTGGTATTTTAGAGATATGCATGTATTGCCATTAATTGCATGAAAGCCTAGTTCTTTGGTGTTATTTATTAAGGGCTTGCATGTAACTAATGCTTAATGTAGTAATGTATTAGGACAATTTTAAATTGTCAATGCTGTTGGTGGGATACAATTGTGTTTATGTTGACAAATTTGAATATTTAAGATTGTTATCAAAGGTGCCTTTAGAAAGGAGGTCTTTGTAAGTATTGTAATTTGCAAACATGTTAAAAATAAGCTGTTATTTTTAATTATAAACAAACCTGATTAGACAATATAACTAAAAAAAACTCAATAAGGGACTAATAAAATTGCTAAACTTTCCTGAAATAATTTATTGATAAATATATATATCACACATATATTTTGTAAATAGAAATAAGAGCTAAAGAGTAAGTTCTTCTTAAAATTGGTTAATACTATTTGTTTCGGATCATATATTCATTCAAATATTTAAAAGATGATTGTTTTATAAAGTTTTGGTATTTTTAAATGAACCAAGATATGTCAATTAAATAATTAAAAAATTATTTATTTTTTAAAATTATTTGGTTTTTAAAAAATCCTACACTGAATAGTTGTACTGAATTCTTGCTTATGAAATATTTTTCAAGGGAGTCTTTGTTATATAATATTAAAAAAAAAACGTTTTCTTCATTAGTTATCATAAATTTATTTCCGTAAAATTGCTTACTTTTTTCGACTACATACAATTTTTCAATATAAACAACTAGGTAATCAGTTTAGTTTATTTGGGAAATAGAACACCAATAATATAGTTTAGCAACAAATATAATACCACTTTAGCATCTAACTACCTGACAACACTGTAAATATCCATACCAAATTTAGTAATGCTACAGTTACCGTTTCTGCATTTAACCACCATAAAGTGGTGTTAAGAATGTCAACCAAATTTTAGGTTGCTATAATTTATGCCTTTACTTAAAGCTGATGTTAATTAAATTTTATCCTTGATACAATTCTAGGCGGAATTTACGAACCTAAATATAAAGAAACATTTCCCATTAAACCAAAGGAAGAGGAAGTTCCTAAAATTGATGCTATGAGGCCAAGAGAACCCAGCTACAATGATTTCTCGCCAAGACAAACCTACAATCGTCAGCCAGAAGTTATGCCTATCTTTCCCGATCAAGAAGACGGACATTTCTTCTTTTATTTCTTGTCCATAGTATTAATACTGATGGGTGGATATTTGTTATTCCATAATAAACAGAAGGTATGTCTCACACAAATTTTTTTATTTCAATAAGTTTGTAGTCATTTTAAAACATAAAGCTAGAAGTACAGCCAGTACAAAAATCTTAAATATAACATTAAGTTAGATTGCGAGATTCAGTAAGTTTGTTTAAAGTATAATTAAATGGAGAGGAATTATTTTAAACTATGGGGCACCCCCTGCTCGCTATCGCTCGCCAACCCCCGGGGAATTGCTTGCGCAGATACCTTTGGATCCCTTCGTGATCCAGGCTCGCTTCGCTCGCTCACTGTACATTTAAATATTTTAGTCTAGCCTTTAGTATCCTTCTTAAAATAAAATTCGGTTAATCTAAAGGAGCATATCCGGCAATTTTTCTCAAAATATGGTAACCATGCCAAATCAATATTATGGTAACACTTGGCGACGAAAATCGGGCAGAATCGCAATAGATCGTCTTTTAAGAGAAATTCGCCAAATATTACAACCCTGCCATTTCTTACACCCACAGCAAACTTGAATTAAGTTATGCCAACCTTGATCTTTATTTGTTATTTTTAGGTTAAACTTTAAACAGGGATCACGCTCTCGCGTTGCATTGCTAATTTCTAAATGTTAATCCATTTAAATCTTAACTGCATATATTTTAATACGAACCTATTTTATTCTAATTTTTTATTAATTATATGTTTAATGATTGTAAATAATTAGTTTCTCATTTTAAATCAATTATTCGGCATTTTAACGTTCTACGTTTTTGTTAAATCTGTTATGTTAGAGAATTCTCCCTGGTACGTTTAAGTTTAAATTTACCAAAGTACGAAATCATTTCTTAAAATATTATTGTACACATTGTTTTGTGCAGCAAACTGTTGAGTTCTGATTTTCTTATTTTAAAATTTCTACGATCGCAAATGCCATGATAATTTTTAGTAAAGAAATCTTTTATGTTCACTTCAGCAGACATCTTCAGTTTTGAGCATTTTAAGTAAGTATTTGTTGACATGTCAAGGTGACAATAGACTTGGCAAACACTCGGATTGTTGTCAATTTGACTTGGTGACATTTTTCGACTTGGCGCCAAATCCGGACATGGTCCTTTAGGTTAACCTAAAATTCGAGTGTTTGCTTGCTCCGGAGTTTCACTTCTTCTAGCGATTCCCCTGCAAAGATTATTGCGAAAATATTTCGCTGCTTGACTAAGATCCATTTGTAACTAAATTGGAAACCGTGATAGAAGTTAACGCTTAAAAACTATGTTTAAAAACAATTTGAATTTTTTTTTTCAACTATGAAATAACGTGGAAAAAAAAACGTAAATGGATTTTAGCAAACCACGTAAATTTCGCACGTTTTTTATTAATTTCAGTTGATCGAAATTATAATTTAAGTTTTCATACATTAACGTCGTAATTTTACGCCAAATCTGGTTACCCCGACAAATTGGTATTATGGCTACCTTTGGCGAAATTAGCAATTGAATTCCCAATTTTTAAATGTTATCCATTTAAATCTTAAATGCATATAATTTATTCTGAAGTGTTTTTATACCAATCTTTTATTAATTATATGCTTAACGATTTTGAATAATTATTTACTTTTTTAAAATCAATTCTTCAGCATTTTAACGTTCCACGTTTGTTATAAATCTTTGTGTTTTTTTAGTTAAAAAAAAGTATATTTTCTGTTTTACTGCCGTATCGAACAATGTTTTGCACATAATATTTATGGTTATTTTTCATTTTTTGGCCTTTTTGCAGCTATTCCTGAAATTGTCAATCCTTGTGTTATTTCGTAGTGCTTTTCTTAAAAAAATACATTTAATGTTTTTCTGCCGTATAGAACTATGTTTTGTGCATAATATTTATAGTTATTTTTCCGTTTTTCAAGCCATTCCTGAAGAAACATTATTTTGTTGTTTTCAGTCGGCCATTTTGAAATTAGTAGTACTTTTGTTCATTTCGATTGTTGCCATTCCAGAGATAGAAATATAAGGAAATTTGGGCGCCGTATAAGAGTATTATATATATATAGATATGTACCCTTAGTAGTTGTAATGTTTTATAAAGATACAATAGGGCAGTATGGGGATACGGCTATCCCAATACCCCATTCCTTGCAAGTAAAAATTTCAATACCAGTAGATAATCAATAAACTAGTGAACCTTATATTTTAAGGCTGTTGGAAACAGACATCGTCCTGACCTACTTCTAGCTTTTGCTCCTTATAGTTTTTTATTATAATTGAAGATTCTTAGTTATTGGAGAAGTACTATTTCTTTTGTTGAGTTTCAATTATTTTGTGTTCTCCTTCAAGTAACTTGTTCTACTCTTTTTACGTTTCCATAAACAATTAACATGTCATTGTCGCCCCTGTAGTGTAAGTTATAGCTCTGGACTGCAGAGCTGGGTTTGATTCTTGGGCTTGGCTGTAAATTGTACTCATCTCAGGTCTTGTAATTGGGTGAAAACCTGTTAAGCTGTGGGCATAATAATAAATTACAGTAGAGTCCCGTTTATCCGAATCCCGGTTATCCAAAATTCGGCTTAACCGAAAGGCTCCGATTTTTTTTTATTTTGCTAAAATATGAAATGCATACACATAAATAAATACACAAAAAATAAATATGTACTTACAAAGTTTGATTTATTTCTCAAAATATGCAGTAATTTTTTATTTTTTGCTACTCAATTTTGGTTTGTTTTCAAGCAGACTTGTCCCGCCATCTTTTAAACAAGAGAATGTCTGAAGTAGTGGCTTTCATTTTGCGCTTCTATAAATCTCAATCTAAGGGCCTGATCTAAGATTTTTATAGCTTCCATATGCGAAATGCTGCATTTGCTAGACTCGGAATTAGGAAGCTCTTCATAGGTCCTTTTCGGCCAATAAGAACGAGGCAAACACTCTGACTTCAAATTTTCTCTTCTTCAGCGTGTTTCTAGGTGTGAAGTGGATGATTCCCGATTATCCGAAAATTCCTAGGGAGTCTCGATTAACCGAAAGTGCTTCGGTCCTGTACCTTTCGGATAAGTGGGACTCTACTGTATATTGTTTGATTGGTGGGCTCGCTAGTGATGAGCTTATTAATTTACAACTTAACTGCGCCATAATTTTTCTAAAATGCTTATTTTAAATCCACTTGGGTTGATAAATTTAGTGAGGGAGTGTCTCCTAGCCTTAAGTATAATCATAAATTTGTGTAAGGTATGTTTTAACTTGAATGATATCATTATCAGTACATGGGGATTCAAAAGTAAGAGAATTTTTATCTGGGTCTTTACTTGAACTTCTGCCAGTTGCTACAGTTAAGTTTTAGTAAGATTTTATTATGTACGATAAGCAGTCCCACTGGAGAAACATGTTACTTGTAATACTTGCATTTTTAGGTAACGCTGAGTTACTTTTAGATTTTTCAGGAAGTAACTGTAACTTGGTTACTTTTAACGCTTTCTATTTTAACTTAGTAACAACTTAGTTACTTCAAACATAATCTCATCTACAATCTGTGTAATCTTGATTCTCTTTGAAAAATAGTAAGATGGCTAAATTGTAATTTTGTTTAAACTTTAAATTTCTAAAAGTAACTTGTAACAGTTACTTTTTTAAAAGAAAGTTTGCAAGGCCTGATGATAACCTTAATAATTGGCATATATTTTTTTTTACTCTGAATTACTTATGAGACCAAAAAGTATTAAGTTACTGTGTAGATCTAATAAACCTAGCAAAGTTTATAACTTTAATTACTTGTATTATATTTACTAATTTTTTTAATTTCTTATTTTGTAGATAATTGCTTTGATTGTTGAAGGACGTCATGAAAGGCGACGCAGATCTCATGGAGTTGGTTACAAGAAGCTTGAGACCAAATAAGTTTGTGTTCAACCCAATCCCTTTGTAAATAGAATCAAATGTTCCTTTTTTTACACTTTCAATTTGCGTGTTAGTACAAAATCATCTACAGTAAATGTTGTAGTTGGCCAAGTTATTTATTACTCTAATATGTAACCTCTCTACAATTACACGAAATAAAGTGTTATTGCCATGTATTTTGTTCTTTTCAAATTATTTACGTATAATCACCAAAATTTTTATTAAAAACAAAGTGCCTCATGTAATTCATTACAAAAATACAATGTTTTGTCTCATGTAATTCATTACAAAAAATCTGTAAATTATAAAATTTTTCTTATAGGGATGACCCAAAAAGCAAAAAATCAGGAGTGTATAAACATATTCTTTGTATTGTATTTTATAATTAAAACTAATTGTTTTCGTACTTCCAAATATAAGGACAAAAAAAATTATAAGAAATAGATTTTTTAATTGAATTCGCTTTTTCAACAATTTGATGTGCATATAGTTGAAGAGTTTATACAAGAGATTACAACCGATTTATAATTGTAATGGTTAAATTTTAATAACTATTTGTTACTAAAAAACTTAGCAGAACTTTTGATTCACAAATTTTCTTTCCAATCCTCGTTAATGGGTTAATCACAAATAGCTTACGTGTAGATTTAAGGAGACATTAATTCTAGCAACCTCATTAAGTTTGGATTAGATGGAAACCGACAGAGCCACCCAGCTTATTTTGTTTGAGCTTGTAGTTTTCTTGAAGTATAGCGGAAAGGGGCAGTTGTAAACTGAAGAGATTTTGCAGTTTGGTTTTCATCATTGAAGAATAACTAACTCGGGGACAAATTTTAGAAAAAAATAGTGTATGGACAGGACTACACCTTTGGAAGCTCCACACTCAAGTGATGTGGTGAAATTGGTTATCCAAAGAGCAAAGCTTTGTCTGAGATAGTTGTAACAATTTCCTCCTCTTCACTTGAGTAGCTTTCCTTACGGTGACCCGTTCAATCAAGTTCAGCTCTAAGACTGCAAACGCGGTGGAGTGATTTTCAATACGGCTAGTTTAAATACAGTGCTAATTTTTTGGATCTCCAGGCGTGGTACTCAATTCAGTTTGGTACATTGTTAAAGGGACAGCAAGATATTTTCGGCAACTTTAGTTTGTTGATAAATATTGTTCTTCTGTAGTTGTATCCATTTTTTCATAAATTATACCTCCTGCACATCGAAGTTAAACTTATAATAGAATTGCGAGCAGATAATAATACATTTTTGACAATTAGAGAAATTACCAAAGTTAATATACAATATTTATGTTTGAAAACCAGTGCTCTAATGCAATGATAATTAAAACTAACCTATATCTGAAAAAAACCTAAACTTTTTTAACACTCCTATATTATAGTTATTCTTCTTTTTTACTTGTCAAAGAAGATAGAATAAAATGTTAAGTATTTTATAAAAAGTTTTAAATAAAGAAATGTAAAATGCCTGTGAAAAATATAAAAGTATATTTTCTCAAATTGACAATTTTATTTTATAAGGGTTGAATAGAAATATTGTTTCACTGGAGCCATATGAGGGCAATTAATAATGTAATTTGGAACCACAGTCAAGCGACAATCGAACACCCGAGAAGGCAACCAACACAACTTTTTTATGGCGACATTGGGACTTTGGAGCATATTAAACTCTTTCACTCTCAGGCTTAATTTCTCGAGTAAGATTCAATAGACCAGACTAGAAAAACTGTTGCTACAGCTGTTTACTGTAGAGTGGACATTGTACATCCTGGTTGTTGATGATCTAAGAGAACGTAAGTCTTGGTAGTGAAGGGGTTAACATGCACTCCTTCTACCCGAGATATAATTAGTCAGACTTTATATAATATTTTTTCGTTAGACTGTTTACAGGTCGACAGATATTTTGGCAATGCCCAAGTCCGAGATCTTTGGCATACAAGGAAAGCGCCTTACCAAATGGGCTCCTCAGCCTTTTTTTAAAAAGGATATTAAGGATTGGTTTTAACTTAATACAAATTAAAAAAAAATTTAAGTGGGAAAGATGATTTTATCATACTATTTCAAAGTAAAAGGATAACAAGAGCAATAAGTAGTATAGGACTATTCCAGATTATGAATTAAAAAAGGAAGTTGCTTATGATTTGAAGTTTTTATTTTACGACTACATATCGCACCGTACGCGGAAAAGAGACCTATCGGCCAAAATTGACTTTTTAAGATAACACTACTATAGGATGCAAAATTTTGATATGTTTCAATTGGTGCAATCGGCATAGCGATCCGAGCCCTAGTTCGGCTGCAATTAATATATAGGTCTTTCTTTCGCGTTTGTTTTTGGTTGAAAATGAGCGCGAAAGAAAGACCTATCGCACCTGTCGTTTTTTCGTTATGCGTTTTGCAGCTGCGGCGGCGCTGAAGTTAAGTTTGAAGTGCTTAAATGGAAAGGTTGAAGTCGGTTATTTATTTATTTTCTTTGTTTCTTTATTTGAAATACTCATTCAAAAGCTCTGTTTTGTGTTATTTAGTACAATAAATATATATAAAAAAAATTCATGTAATATGTGTAGATTGCAAAATGATTTGTCAATATGTATAGATATATATATTTCAAATTAATATTTTAGCAAACGATAAATTGTTTTAAATCATTTTCAACGTGGGTATTTTACTATAAATCTAAACTCAATTGCTACAACTTGACAGTTTGCGATATAAAGTCAGTGAATTCAACTGTATACTTAAGGTATGAAGTATCCTTACAACTTTTAAAATTTAAAACTTTTTTTAAAATATTTTCATGAGTTTTAAAATGATTTTAAAATTGTAATAATGCTTCAAAATTTATTTTTGTTTTAATTTTAAACATGATACATAGTAAAAATTTAGATTGAAAGGTTTTTGTAGAAAAATGTGGATATGATTTCTTATATCTTGTAAGTCCTTATTTTGTAAAAGTGATTCGTTTCATATTTTTCACATATTTTTATTTAAACAAACTATTATGATTTCAATAATTGAATATATTAAATTATAAAAATAAACAGGACTTTAAAATAATATCGTAATTACATGATAAGAGATAAACCTTATTACATAAACTTCATTAAAATGGTGAAACAAGCTTTTTGTTAAATTTAATTTTAAAAAAATATATTCTTATTGTTGATCAATATATTATTATATTATAAAAATGCTGTAAGTAAATGAGTATTCTTCATATGTATGTTTCCTTAATATTTAGAATGAATTTAGCAGCAAACGTTTTAGGACCGGTCTTCATAAGAGCTGTTTAAAGTTATGGTAAAAATTCGAATTATCACAAAATCTTCCAAATCAACCTAGATCAAAAATATTTGGCATGGATATCAGTTTTAAGAGTATCAAAAGGTATGCATAGTCATTTTTTACTTTAAATTTGCCTTTGCTGAGATATTTTCAGATATGTCTTTCGCGAAAAAAATCGTTCAAATTTGTATGTGAAAGAAATACCAATCTGAAAATATCTCAGCAAAGGCAAATTTAAAGTAAAAAATGACTATGCATACCTTTTGATACTCATAAAACGGATATCCATGCCGAATATTTTTGATCTAGGTTCATTTGGAACGATTTTGTGATAATTTGAAATTTTACCAAAACTTTAAACGGCTCTCCTGAAGAATGGTCTTTTTCGCAATCGGTCTCTTTTCCGCGTACGGTGCGATATGTACAACAGGATATAAAAGATGGGTATCTGATGTCATACACTTCTAACAAAAACCAGACTGTTAGAACTGAAGTTAAAACAGACAGTCATAGGACAGACAGGCAGAAAAGTCGTCAGATAGAAGGACAAAAAGGTGTCCGATATCATTTTATACCTTTCTAAATTCTGTTTAATTGGACTGTCAGAACTGAAATTATAAGTTTGTTATAATTTCAGTTCCAACAAACAAAGGACAGCTGGACAAAAAATTGTTTGATTGCTTATTTCTAGACCAAAATGTTTTCTAACTTCTTTTACTAGCAATACACATGGAATTAAACCAAATATAAAATCCTTAAAAAAAATATGCATCAACAAATGCAACTTTGTCAATGAAAACAGCGATGGCAACCAAATCACGGATGAAATTAACATGATGCAATATTTAAAAAAAATAGTGAATAAACAAGTTGGTAAAACAAAATTCATTTGTTAAGAATACGTTTTATACTTAATAAATTGTACACTAATGTTTCTATGATACATTTTAATAAAACCTTTTTTTATTGATGAACTAAGATATATGAGAAAGGGGATCAGATTTACTGTACGGTCCCGTATAAACAAGTTGGGTAAAACAAAATTCATTTGTTAAGAATACTGTTTTATACTTAATAAATTGTACACTAATGTTTCTATGATACATTTTATGAAAACCTTTTTTTATCGATGGAACTATAGATATTTGAGAAAGGGGGATCAGATTTACTGTACGGTCCCCCTTGGCGCGATTTTTTCAGATTTGGCGATAGATAATTTTTTTTCTGGCAACCTGTCTAACTTCAACTGAAGATTCGAATTCTATGACTTCGCACCGTGACGTTTTCCGGCAACCCTATCGGACCGTTGGTTGAGTTTTCATAAGAAATATTCCTATACGATCTTTTCTTTGAATAGTGGTTTTTAAAAAAGTCGCCAAAAGACGGACTTTTGGCGCGATTTTAGAAAGTTCGCCAAGGGGGACCGTACAGTAAATCTCTACCGAGAAAGGGTCCTCTCTGTAGAACAGTCACCTGCGATCTTAATTGGTTGTCGCTATGTATATACAAAGTAATACCCAAATATAGACATCTCATTTCTAGCATTTAATAAGCATAGGAATGCCACCTTGAACAGAATTGCATAAGAATTAAGTGCTGAGTTGTAGATAGAACCAGATACAATAATTTAAAGTTATAAGTAAATCCTTTTAAAACCCATTAGTTTGATATATTTTAAACAAAAACACATATAATCAAAGCCTAATATTACTGAAAGTAGCAATGAAAAATTAGGAACCAAAATTTAAAAAAAAAAACTTTATTACTTATCTAAGAAACATAACATTTGAAGGGTCTAGTTTCAAAACTAACATTTTTTTAAAGTATGACAAAGATACAGGATCCAGTCCGCTCATTGATGACTTATGTTAAATTCAATTGGACAAAATCGCCAATGAAAGGGCATGACCTTATACTTTGAGAAATGCGAGTTTCACAACTGACCCTACATTTAGAGTCATCTCAGCACTATATTTTCTGAAAAGTCAAAATCATTTAGAAACTTTTTTCTTCTTTTTGGGCTGTTCTTCTGCCTCAACTTCACGTGGCACTTTTTTCGAAACAGTGAGTGGCGTGCCCTGATTCCTCAGGCCGTCTTCCCACCTCTTAACATGGTCGTTGTCGGAAATGCCGAACGATACAGATTTCCTCTTCTCGGTGATAAACAGGCTGTTCTCTTCGATCTTCTGAAGCACCGCCTTCAGCTGCTGGTTGTACTTTGAGACCTTGCATGTCTTGATGAAGCTCTTGATCTGGATGACAGCCGGCAGGGCAAGTTCCGGAAAACCGATGGAACTGGCGTAGATCTTCAGATAGTCCATGGTGACACTACACACTTCGGATATGCAAGCGTCCTTAAACCCAGCTTCAGACAACTGGGATTTGGTGACCTTAAGGGCGCAGGAGAACTCGACAGGTTTGATGCTGAAGTTAGACTTTTTGTTGAAGTCGGTGACCTTCAGAACATCCAGAATGAATGGCAATGTCGGGGTGAAGGTCGATGTCATCTCAGAAATATGCATCAGGGCCTTGACTAGGTGGAATCTCAAGGGAACATATCTAGCAGTGGGAATCAAGTTGATGGCTCCGATTGTGGTCTGCACCAGAGGATAGATGAGCGACTTGATGGCTTCATGCTCCTGAAGTCGGCACAGTAAATGCCCCCAGAAGAGTACACAGTGGACAAACTGCCAGTTGTAGACTGTCTGGAATGACTCCTTCTTTTTGGTAGTGATGGCATTTCGCAAGTGGATGGCCATCTGGCGAATATAGATGAAGGCATGCTCGTATGCCATGTCTGGGTTCAGAGCGTAGACTTCGGCGAGGGACCTCTTCATGAAGTTTATCATGGGCCATGTGGATGCCGAAGTGAATTTGGTGTTTTTGATGTACGAGAAGTACATTTCTTTCATCACTTGGCCGAGGTATTCGTTGGAGAAGGTTTTTGTGCTTCGGACGATGATGATCAAGCTGACAACTCGAATCGTCTCTTCTTCACTGCACCAGAAAGAGATCATTTTCTTAACGAGATTTCTGCATAACTTGATGAACACTGAATAGAAAGGTACCAAGTGAACCGTGTGTTTCAAAAGCAAGGTCAGAACTGAAGCATCTTTCATGATGGAGAACATTTTCAGCATGTCAATGAGGTACTGCTTAATGCTCATCTGAAGCTTCTTCCACAGCTTGGATTTCGTCGGGTCGACTTTCTTCTTGCTTGGGTCTAGGTTCAGAACCTTCATCAATGCAGGGGCAAGGTCGATGAGGCACAGTTTGATTATGTCGTTGAAGTGTTCACTGTGGGACATGTCTACCTTGCTGTCGGTTCCTTCTGCCTGGTGCACAGCGGACTTGAAAGCTGAAATTAGCTCCTTGCACAGCTTTACTGTGGGTTCTTCTCGGATGTGGCTCTTGATGTAGGACAACTTTTGGGATGATAAAACCGATCTTTCTTCCTCTTCCTCGGCTTCTTCGTCCTCTTCATCATCCATTTGGTTTGAATCGTCTTCCTCGTCATCTTCTTCTTGATCTTCGTTGTCGGAATTTTCGAAATTGAGGAGGTCTTTGTCGTTTTGCTTCAAGAATTCGTAAAAGTCAGGGTCCTTGGCCTTCAGTCGTTTCATCGATGCCGCATGCTCGGCAGCATCGTCGATTTCGGAGTCGCTTTCTTGGGACGACATTTTACTAATTTCGGTTAACGATTTACAGGATCAAAATGAAGTTTACTCAGATTTAGTAGATTGTGTTTTTATGTGAATTTGTAGATAATATTTCACTATAAAAATATAAACATACGAAAATCCACCATGTGTTTGTTTTCACCAACCATTCACCTTCATTTCACTTCAGTTTCCAAATCTCTTATAAAACCAGAAAAGAAATAAATTGTATAAACTCAATCTTATGACGTCCCACACTATGCTAAAATTGAAGGCTCGGATCTGTCAGAATATTAATGCATAATTTAAAAGTACATAAGAAGAGAGGAAATTTTTCATGAAGAGTTTACTATCGGTTAGCATTTCACGATTTCGGCGATTATTGGCTTGTTTCGGATGATGTATTATTCCTTCCAGCTTCTATTCCTGAACGCTCCTTCGATCTGTGATCTTATTGTACTATGTTCCTTACTAATCATTAATCGAGGGTAGAGAAAGAATTTATTTTAATTTAGTATTTTTGAAAATTTATTTTCATTAGGCTTATCTGATGTAAGGGTATTTTAGTTTAGTTTAGTTTGAATTATCGTCGCACTAGACTCTAGAGGGACCACAGAAACATAACGACCAAAGAAATATAATAAATATATAAAAATGCATGGGGGCACGGTTTTCCAGTTGGTATAGCGTTGGACACCCTATCAGCACAGATAGGATCGGAAGTAAGGGCTCTAACCCGGAGGCTTCACTGATTTCTTATATTTCCTATCGAGGGAAATATTCAACCACAAGCCAACTAAAATACCCGAGTATACTAGGATAGACATGAGCGTTAAATCTGTGGAGTCCAAAGTCCCGACGGCATTAGCGTACGAGGTCGCTCGAAGTTCCGCTGGTGCCCGCTCAGGTGTCGACCTTTTCACTTGACCAGGGTTCTAAATTACGAGGCGTGATTGGCAGTGTTAAATCATTTGAAAAGAAAGGCTGGAAATAGACAGCCGGAAATGATTAAATTACTCTCTAAACAATGCACACAAATAACGTTATTTCTAAAATAAGATCCTTGTGTGTGTAATGTGGCGTCTACTTGACGAAGGTTAAGCGGTCCTGACAAGCACACAAACTGAAATATGCTACGTGCAGTGACGAACACAAGTAGTGACGTCATGAAAGGGGACGCGTGGATTGGTTTTAGTTTCGCTTTGACCGTGATTTAGCCATGGTTTTAGCTCTAAACAAACATTCGCTGAGGCACAGCTGTTCAATCACGTGCACAGTAGACAACTCGCGTCTTTATGAATGTTTTAATTTTATTACTAACTACATATAAGGCAAAGTCCTGACTGACTCACGTATCAACGCCCAGCCCAATCTACTGGAGGTACAGCTACCAAATCTTAGGAACATATTCTTTTTATATCGTAGGCGTCATTTAAGAAGCGTTTTTTTTTTAATTCGAACGCGGACGGGTGTAGGAGTGCAAAATGTGAGCCGATTTCTCCATAGAAATAGCATTGTAAGATTTGAATTTATACTTTTTATTTCAATTTAAAAGAAATTTCAGCGCGTTCAGCGTGAACGAAAATTCAGCAAAAACACGTAAGGGCAAGCGAGTTTAATTTGTAGGATTGTTATTTGAATATTATTTTATTTATAGAATTATAATATTTTTTGTTTCCGAATTTAATTAAATTGATGTTTACAAATGGTAGAAATGAAGATATTGCTACAATGTATTATGACAGTAAAGGCGATAACTATTCTAAATCTGATGAATACTTATAAAAATGTCAGTTCTCTCAACGTATAGCGTACTTTATGTTTATGAAACTGGCAATTTGGTACAGCTGATATAATGGCCGATTGAATATTGCATTGTCGGCTTTTGGCGAAGTTGAAAACTTAACGTAGGGTAGCTATTCACATCCAGATCCAGTTGTATGAGTTAGGGTTAGTTTGAATTATTGTCGCACTAGAGCTATACACGTCGAGGGCTATTGACCACGGGCGTCTTAATTTAGAATCACAGTCAAATGACGAGCCGACACCTGAGTAGGCACCATTCAACTTTTAAGGGCGACATCGTCGCAGAGTCGGGACTTTGGAAAATATTTAACGTGCACTCCCCCCACACGGGGGTATTTTTCGGGACACGGGACATTTGTGGCTGCATGGGCGTTTTATAGGTTGGTAGTTATTTTGACGATGCTTGTTTGATAATCTGGGACCTATCGCATGCAAGGCGAACGCCTTTACCTCTTCAGCCCTGTCGAATATGGAAGGGGAATGTTTACCGCATTTTGGGCATTTTCGGGTGTAGGAGGGCAAATAGAAACTGGCCATTTTATCATAGCTATTCTGGCAATTTTAACAGGGCCTATGGGAAAGCCCTCTAACTCCTAGAAGGGTCTGTATACAATCGGACTTCTTTAAAAAAAATTAATGCTGATATTAGAATGGGAGGAAATTATAATATACTGATGGAATGCTGACCAGTGGAGAGTGGATCAATTGGTGTGAAATAAAAGTTTACATAAAAAAACAATCACCGTTAGTAAGGGTATGCAACGCCGGGTTTATAAAGCTAGTCAGGTATAAGATCAATAAACGACTGCAGGTATAAATTGCAGTACCTACAAAATGGACCAGGGAATTGGTTTATCCAACAACTACAATCAATAATAGTACACAAAAGAAAAGTGATTATATATACCCAGACAAAAATGGTTAAATTTTTGAATTACGTTGTTTGATCTTTTCCCGCTGTATTGGCTGTGGCGGCAAAATTATTTTGGTGCTGCCATCTACTTTCTTTATGTAAAGGCAAATTCCGGAACAAGTTATTATATGAACTAAATTTCTAGTTTTATAGTGTATGGATTATTAACGAGCTTTAATTATTTTTTAAATTTATGATTCACCAATCAGTGCACATCTAGCTCTTGTCTGAGTAGATTATCTTTTAAATTCAGAATTAATTAATCAACTAGTTGTCGCTGACAACCAACCCGTTCATTTATATAGCTCCTTTTGTCAAAATACCATAATGTCAGAAGATAGCGACAGATGGTAAATTTAATTGTTTTGCTTGTATAATTTTCCATTGGAAAGTATAAATGCTTAATCTAAGGGAGATATAAGTGCTTATTTCACCCATTAATTTTACCATCCAAATCGATGTTTCCATGCTATAACTTGAAAATACATCATGTTAAAGAGTGTGAAGTAAAACTGGGATCCTAAGGTATGAATTGTTAAAGAAATTACAGTCCCCCCAGAAATTAACAGAATTTTGAAAAATATTTTTTTACACTATACGCATATGTTAATGCATCCCTAGGTTTTAACCCGTCTATATGGATATAGTTTTATAAAAAACACAGATAATTATAAAACTTTCATTTTTAAACTTTTAATTAAAAATTGAATTCAATTTCAAAATATGAATAAGTTGGATTGTTTCAGGTGAAAAATTTATTTCCAGCTTTAATTCCTGCTTTTCCTTCGGTTAAAATTTATTCACTGCAAAAATATAATGTTCGAAAATTGAAATATATATTTAATTAACGAGTTAAAAATTTAAATATCATTCAGTGAAAACCAGTTTACACTCTTCCTCACTTGCTTATGCTTATCCCTCGGGTCCCAGGACTCAGGAGAGAGGTTAAAAATTACACTGCATGAGTTAAACTTTAATTTTTAATATCATACAGTGAAACTAAGATTATACTTCAATTGCGTGTACCTCAGAGGGATATAATATCTACCACTAATCTAATAGTTAAAAGTTTGTTTGAGGAAAGGAGCAGATGAGTCATTGAATTTTCAGGAAGGATTGCTTCTTCGGCAACATACCGCTATCGTTTGAGAACACCTTAGAAAATTATATTATAAGCTATTTTTGTTTTAGCTCAATACTGCGTATATCTTTCTTATATTACAAAAAATTTACGTCCATTTTCAAATATTTGAAATGCGAAAGCATTGTGTTTGTTTAGAATTATGTATATTTTCTCTTGTCTAAGATTGTTGACTTGAGCTAAGGTCAAGTGACTAAACTGTGTCACCTCTAGGTTTGCCAATGAGCAATCCTTTATCATCCTATGTCTCTAGCCTGGCAGCCAACGTTTGGTAATTTAATCGTTCCCGGTTGTCTTTTTCTTGCCTTATTTTTTAGTAGCTTTATTACAACCAATTACGCCTCGTGATTTAAAACTCTGGTCAAGTGACGGGGTCGACAACTGAGCCGGTACCCAACGGAACTTCGAGCCACATGGTACGTTAAAGCCGTCGGGACTTTGGACTCCACAGATTTTAACGAGCCCGTCTGTTCCACTGTACTCGGCGAAGGCCGTAATTAAGTCGATTATTATTATTATTTTTTATTTTCCAACAAATATCTTTCTTAAGATGTGGCTGTGTTTTGAACGCTGTACCCTCTGTATGAGAAGCCGATGCTCTGACGACTTGGCTAAGGATCCCCACAGATTATATCAGCCAACATACATTTTAGCGCCCAACCTCCTTTCCAGCATAAGGAGAAAAGTAAAATCTCCACGCGTGGCTGACCAGTGGGTTGTCTACCTATTAATTACACCATCTTCGTGCTTTCATTTCGAACACTAAAGCCACATTCCTGCAGATTCCATTTTCGTTGATGGTTCCACGATCGGCAGGTGAGCCTAATTGCCCTTGAAGATTAACCTCGATTTTGTCCTCCTCCACCACAGGAGTTTAATATGGGTAAATGAGAACGGCAAGGGAGTTACTGGAGCATTTGAGGTTGTAACATCCGTTTTTGAACGGAGTTTTTCCCTGTTTCGCTTGTGTACCTTTTCTGGTATTGGAAATAATCCATGGATATCTCTAGTTTAATTGAAGATTATTGGCTTTAGACAATATAATAAAGATTGTTGATGGATCGTTATTAGATGTTGTGGGTTCAGGTCTGACTCTTCTAGTATTTTTCGATTTGTCTTCAATAATTGTTTTATTTTCAACTTAAATCCGGAATTCAATTATTTATCAATAAAACTTTATTATTTTCTAATTGATATACACCAGTAAAAACAGAATAAACTTCACAGAACATAACTAGGCATACATTTACTTCTATGAGTTGTTAGTTCTATTTATAAGAGATCTTGACTACAGATATATGTACCATACACAAGACAGGAACACATCTTTAAATTCCTAAAAGTTACCGGTTCGCGATACGAATAGCATTATAACACTCCTTCATAGGATTATTCATTATAACGCCTTCAAGGGGAAAAAATTCAAATGTGCCTTGAATAAATAAACTGTTAAAAGCTTGTAAACCAGAACTACTCGAAAATGTATAGAAGCTTTTGAACTGCAATGAGGTTATTTCATATGATGTAACTTTCCTATTTCCATTTTGGGCTGGGGAGCCCAGTCGGTTAGGCATTCGCCTAGCATTCGGAAGGTCCCAGGTTCGGGTCCGGGCATCGCCAAAATAACTGCCGACCTATAAACGGCCCGTGCAGCCAAAAATGTCCGACGAATAATACCCCGTATGGCGGGAGTGTACGTTAAATATCCTTCAAAGTCCTAACGCTGCGTACGATGTCGCCCTTAACGGTTGCGTTGGGTGCCTACTCAGGTGTCGTCTCGTCACTTGACTGTGGTTCTGAAATACGACGCCCGTCGCCAATAGCCCTTGTGTAGCTCTAGTGCGACGATAATTCAAACTAAACTAAACCTATTTCCATTTTCGTCCTTCCTGCGATTGCATTGGTTGTTTCGATTTCACTCTCAGAATAAGCGTTTTTTCCCCCGTATGCTGTCTTTCTATTTTAGAGGGTTTTTTTTACGTGCAACTTGTTTTTATTAATGCTACCTATTAAACTTTATTGGTTTTAATTTGTTTAAATTTTAAGTATGAAAAGCATCACCAAAACGTCCATATTGTCGGTTTAGATAATATTTCGTCTTCCATGCGTAAAAAAAGCGGAATTGTGGAACAGTAATTTAACATGATTCGTGAACGGAGAAAAGCTTTAAATCTACTAAAAGAAATGTTTGTATACAACATTCGTATCAGTAATGTAAGAAAATATTGTATTGTTCAAAACAAATGTAATTTCTGCAGGACCAAAAATTAAAACAATACATGTGGAACTGTTGTCCCTCACGACGTGAAACATATCCATTAATACTAACTTATAAAAAGTATAATTGGAATGTTTCACATGATGTAACGCTCTTTTTTTCATTTGTCATTGCACTGCGATTTTATTGGTTGCTTCGGTTCCACTCTCAAAATGACCGATATAGATGAAAAGAAACTTTTCTTTTTTAGCAAGCTTTATTTAACAAATGAAGAGACCAACAGAGAACAACCCAACAGAACCCAAATGGAGAACCATCAGAACTGCAAGAAGTTGGCATTTAAAAAATTTAATAAGTAAAATATTCTTAGACTCAATTTCGAATATTAAAACAACAGTAATTCCAGACAACAAATGAAAACAAGTCCGCTAGAGCTGTTGCCATTCATGATGTGAAACAACCCCATTGAATTGAATTAAAATTATCACGAGACGAAATTGTAAGTATAATTTGGATTAAACCATGACTATTGTCAACATTTTAGATGCCTTTACTTAATGATTATTAAATTAAACGATGACTGCTTTACATATTTGTGCCAATAATACCATTTTCTAATTTAGGTAAAGCAAAGGACAGTAATAGGAACCACTAACCTTAGCGACGACTTACAAAACTTTATCCTCAAATTTAGTCACCCTTCGTTGTCATAATGTAATGACCATTTCTCTTATATGCATGCAATACGGTTTATATACCTTTGATATATTTTTTTATTAATCAGTTTTCAAACCTTTCACAAAAATTTCCAGTGTTTTTAAAAGGTTGTCCGAAAATACTCCCTGTATCATTATGTCAGCTATCAATATAGGTTGGACAGAGAGGTTGTGACTGGTATCGACAACTGGTGAATTTTATAAATAATGCAATAGATTTTTACGAGCAAACTTAATAAAAACTTTATTCGGTAAATAAGTTACGATTTACAAAATAAAGAGAAATTCAACAGATTTTTAAATAAAAGAATATTTAATTATAAAAAAAAGAGAAAAAAATACCCCGCTTAAAAGGGACTGTCAGTCTAAGAAAGCTAATGCATTCATTTGAAATCAAGACAAAAGAATTGCTTTGCCACGTTATCCCATTTTCACCATTTTCACCCATTTTCATCATAACATCAATTTAAAACAAAAATTGGAACGAAACTAACATCCAGTTACTTAATTATTAATAAAGTTTTAAAATAGTATCGCCATCTGCTGAATATTTAGGGGCATTTTGACACTTCAAAAATCTATAATAAAATAACTAGATAACATTTTCGTTTCAAATTTGTTTCATTTCGATGTTATGTTGATTCCCATCCCTGGAGAAAAAGGGCTAACATGGCAAAGCAATACTTCTGCAGAAGTTGTGATTCCAAAACTAATGCATTGGCTCTACGGCACTGACAATCCCTTTTAAGCACTAAAGTTCTGGAGTGCCGCCCGTTCCGACTTTTAAAAAAAGTACCAGAACATATCGTACCAAAGTTCCCGCCCCACTATTATTTGAATTAAGATAATCATTAAATGAGATATATAATATCTCATTTCATTTTTTTATAACAGTAATCAATCAAGTTCTATTTGTTTTCTATTGACGTTAATACTTCAAAAGTTCAAACTTAAAACATTCTGGTTGATGGATCGAGTACAGATGTGACCTTTTTTACGTTTTATTTTGATTTGAAATAAAAAATAAAATGGTCATTTGCGTTTCGTCAAAGAAAACCATTAAAAGGCACTTCATGGAAATGAACTGTTATGAATGTATACGTCATTTACTTCGGCTGAGTTCATCATGTTCAAATGATATTTTTATGCCTTATAATTTTCAAATTTAAATAGAAAAAAAAAGTATTATTTACTTATTCCACTGTAAAAAGGGCTCTGATTCACTGTGATAGTATCATTGTTGCCATCACTCTTTGCTGTGAATTTATATATGATGCAAAATTCATCGTTCAGCGTTTATTGAATTCCACCAGCTACCTGAAAATCTGCCGTGGCTGGTATACTGCAGTATTTAGACTAATGGCTTGGATCATTGTTGCAAGAACTCAATAACTGTAGCATGTAACATAATACAGGGTGTCCGTAAAAGAATGTCCGAGTTTTAATGGTATATTACAGGAGTTTATTTTATACTAAACTAGCAAATTTATACCCGTTCTTCGCACGGAATAAAAAAATATCAAATAGATTCCAAATATGTGTACCATATACCCTGTTATAGGATCATAAACTTATCATTGTTTCCGCTCGTTATAAATTATAAAATCCCATTTCATTGCCTTAAAATTCCAAAATGAAAAATGCGCTATAAAATGCACTCATAAATGTCATCACAATTCCCTCATAAATACATAAAACCTTTTAGCTCATTTGGCGCGATTTGGGAAATAATTTGGCGAGAAAATAGATATAGCTACCCACACCATACATTATACAGCTACACCTACACATTATACACCTACCCCACATTATACAGCTCTAACAAAATGACCTTCGAACAACCGACCAGCTTATAAATTATTTATAAAAGAAATTACCTATTTGGCAAATTTTAGTTAATAATTTGGCGAGTTTGGCAACGTATTTGGCGAAAAAATAAAGACATAAAACACTAATAGCTCTAGTGCGATGGCTTTTATTAACCATCATAGTTCAGTAATAGCTTAACTTTATACATTTATTGCTTAAATATGCATACATGCAGTCAACAGAAAAATCAATGAAAAAAATCATCAAATAAACCCACAATAAAATCCGGGAATGAAGACTGGCGGAATTACGTCACTTGAAACATGTCAATTCTTTTTCAAATAATGAATTTAGTTTCTGAAAGTAATGGCAAAAGAATAAAATAAACATTTTGAATTTTAAATGTTTTCGTTAAAAGTTTTATTTAATTTTTTCAGCCGATGGCATCAGGAAAGAGAAAAAAAAGATCGGATTTGAGCGAAAGTGGTGTATTTTTTTCAGAAAATTCGAATTTTCTCTAAAAATGGAACAAATATGAAAAACTAAGCCTCAGGTGCACACGTTAGTATTAAAGGGAATCTATCTTAAAAATTTCGAATTTCTGGGGGCAGTATAAGTAGGTCTTTTACGATCCGAATACAAACACACAGACACACACACAGACTCTTTCTTTTATTATTATAGATATAACAAATCACACATGATATTGAATGAAAACTAACCTAGTTTTTATAATAAGTGCTCAATGTGTGCGCCTTTAGTGATACGGCACACATCCAAACGAAAATGCAATTCTTCCCATACTGTCTGCAGCAAGTCCGGAGTAATGGAAGCAACAAACAGCCTGTGCAATTCTACCTTTCAAGGTTGGTAAATCGTGGGGTAGGGGTAGAACGTAGACCCGATCTTTTACGAAGCCCCAAAGGAAGAAATCACAAGGCGTGATGTCAGGTGAACGAGGCGACCAGGGTAACATAACTCGGACATTCTTTTACGAACACCCTGTATAATAATTGACTGATTATTTCAGAACAAAATGTTGTAATTCATTATTGTGCTCACTGCAGTTTACCTGCCCACGGCACACCACACAGAAATATACACTTCATTGACTAGCATTGATAGGATGGCACCTATTTACTCTGATGTTTAAAGGCAATTCTACGTCACAAAAACAGCTATAACCAACAGTACAATTCTGATAAGTAAAAAGTAACTAAAAAGTTAGTTTAGGATAGATCCAATCAACGTTTTCCATATTAAAGTGCCAAATTAGTAGATAGACGGAGAAAGCCTTTATAAACGGTTTCAGTTTCTTACGTTGTGAACATATTGTGAAAGCTATATAAAAACTTTGAACAAATTCAAATAAATTATAGTCATCGATCCAGAAACTTACTAAATCGATTAGAAACATAGAAAGGAATCGCAGCTTTTCCACATTTTATTCCGGTGTTTTCTGATGTTCCAAATAGATTTTCAAAAAAAACCAAACAAATAATCTATTTTTCGGTGAACAATTCCCATCATTTAGCCGTTAGCATTCAGAAAAAAGACCCCAAATTGTTCCTTCGAGCCATTTTTTTTCACGTGTCGAACACGAATATTCCTTTGGTTTTCCAGATGGCTTCATATCTAGACATATCGGTGGCCGTAATAGAACAAAGTTTCGTACTGTCAGATTCTTTTCTTCAAATGCGTGTCTCCAAATCGTTTTTAGATGTTTTACATGTCTCAAGTTAACGTGTACGATTCAAATTCGGTACGCTTTTCACGTTCTCAATTTCGGACTGGGCTACTTGAATTGAATAACTTATTAAATAATTGTAGTTGTTGAGGGAAAAAAGAATATCCTGTTGCTTTGGCATTTAAATTCCCTTTTTAAAGCAACTAACCTCATTTTTCATGCTTTTTTTACTAACTGACTTGTTTTACACATAAATTTTCTATAAATAAATATTTTTCTAGTTTGAACAATAAGTTCTAAAATAGCTTACTTTCCTGTTACTTAAATACTTCCTGAATTTCTTATCGAAAAACAAGTAGGTTTGCAACAGTAAATGCCATCTACAACTGTTTCTACGCACAAGATTTATGTACATTAGAAAAAAAAATGTCAAACATCAGCATCCAGTTATAATTTAATTCTAAATAATACTGACGGAACTGCTTATTGAAACCCAATGATTGTATGTCTTGAAATTTTGTATATGAGCGATATGACCCTCCGAAAAACTTGTGTTCAAAGAGCACAAGTGGAAAACAAACATTGTGCAAAAATCGCAACGTTACAAAATTGTGTTGTTTCAATACAAGAATTTTGTTCATGACATACGAACACAAATTTATGTTGTTACAACACAACTGACGATAGCGAGAGGAGACGATTATTATATCCATTCGCAATTGACCAAAAAAAAGTAAAGTATATAGTTTTCTAAAATATGCATAACAAAATTAGAACATTCATTTTAAAATAATTTAACAGGAACATTAAAGAGCAAATGCTGAACTACATTTCGATAGAATACAATGCGTGTTGCGCCCTTAACACAATTTTTGTGCTAACCGTGCATTATTATTAATCCACAGTACAAATTTGAGTATTAATTCAACAGAACTTGTAATAACTCGGAAGAACAAATCTTTTGTGTTAAAGTTCAACGCAGGTTTTTTCTGAGGGTATATATGGTCATTGGTTTCCCCACAAAGGGTGCATCTAAATGGGTAATAAAGCCTTTATAAACTAACGCTGTTGTTATGGCCAATTTCCCACACACTTACATTTTCACACTACCAAATTTCCTAATTGGGCTGTTGCGATCCCCTTGACCAACATCGGCTCAACTATGGAAAAAACGAAACACCGAGTTGGGAGGTAGGCGGCTTCTGGAGTGTGTCGAGAATTGCCTCAAAATTGGGATCAAAACCACGCCGACGGATCCCTAAGGGGTCTTCGAAGGAGAGTAATCGTGATGTTCTTTTTTACCTAATGTTTTACGTGAAATCTAAAGAGAGGAGTTCTTGAATACAGGAAGCCTGTTAGACTATTGTCTGTGTTTTCTATATTTTCTGAGGGATGCAGACTTAAAAACCTGTCACCTGACAATCAGGTTTCTCAGCAACACTCGTAACACACCTTTTTAAAAAAAATTTATAAATTTAACAATCTTTTAAATTTTGAATATGAAGACATTTGTACTCATCTGCTACAGAAATATAATTAAAAAAATCAAAGAAACTAAATTTTCAATTAAAAATCAAAATTTTATTTTCATGCAGTGAAAACTAGTTTCCACTTCAGCCGATTTGCTTATACCTCAGAGGGTTGAATTCCGCCTTATCATAGAGAGGGTAGAAGGAGGCACATGGAGACAGATTTTGATTTCATGTTTTTTAAATTATAATTTTTAGCCTACTTTTCTTTTTTTAATTCGAAAGAATTAAAAAAATGAAAAAGTAGGTATTGGCATGCGGTCGATGTCCGTCTGTCTGTCTGTCTGTCTGTCCGTACCCTCCTTCCAAAATCGGTTCTATCGATCGGATCTTAAAAATTCTTTTTTTGTTAGAAAGCTATGACCTCAGATACCCAACTTTCATACTTTTTGTCCGTCTGTCTGTACGTCCGGACGGACATAAATCTACTATCTGTCGGCGAATTTCCCATTGAATTAGCATTGAAATTCAATTTTGAGTCATTTAAATCACTGTAGGTATTGAAATGCGGTTGATGTCCATCTGTCTGTCTGTTCGTATGTCTGTCTGTCTTTCCGTCTGTCTTTCCGTCTGTCTGTCCGTCTGTCTGTCCGTACCCCCCTTCCAAAATCGGTTCTATCCATCGGATCTTAAAATTTTTTTGTTAGAAAGCTATGACCTCAGATACCCAACTTTCATACTTTTTGTCCGTCTGTCTGTACGTCCGGACGGACATAAATCTACTATCTGTCGGCGAATTTCCCATTGAATTAGCATTGAAATTCAATTTTGAGTCATTTAAATCGCTGTAGGTATTGAAATGCGGTTGATGTCCATCTGTCTGTCTGTTCGTATGTCTGTCTGTCTTTCCGTCTGTCTGTCTGTCCGTCTGTCCGTATCCCTCTTCCAAAATCGGTTCTATCCCTCGGATCTTAAAAATTCTTTTTTTGTTAGAAAGCTATGACCTCAGATACCCAACTTTCATTCTTTTTGTCCGTCTGTCTGTACGTCCGGACGGACATAAATCTACTATCTTTCGGCGAATTTCCCATTGAATTAGCATTGAAATTCAATTTTGAGTCATTTAAATCACTGTTGCCAAATCAACAATGGCATGAGAAACTTTATTTATTTAAACATATTTGAAGCAAAATAATATTTTCATGAATCAGTTTGGAATGACGTCATAAAATGTAGCACAATTTGATTCTTTGATTATTCATTATTTATCTACCAAGAAAGCGGCAAGGCATACTTTTACATGCAATTATGCTTAGTTTTAATTTACATTTCTTATTTTTTAATGCAGTTCGGAGTAGTTTCATTACTTTTGTTATTAATAAATATTTAATTATTCTTCGAACTACAAATAAATCACGAGCAGATGATAAATAATATTTAATTTATTTGCGAAAGAATATTAAGGAAAATAGTTGATTTTGGCTTTTAGAAGTTTAAATTATAGGTGGGTGCTGTGTTTCGTTTTTTTTTCTAATGTGTATAAATCTAGTGTAGAAACGGCTGTTGATGATATTTACTTTAGGAACCTAGTTTTTTTTCCCGATTAGAACTTCAGTAAGTATTTAAGTAACAGGAAAGTAGGCTATTTTAGTTCTTTATGAACTTCTTGTTTAAATAATTTTTCTTAATTTTACAGCAGATTTGTGTTATAAGTTAGAGCCTTAGATATTAGCTTACTTGAGTTTAAAGAACTCAACATGGCTAGTTTTGCGGCTGCTCAAATTACTAATGTAACATATACATATTTGTTTGGTGTAAATGTTTCTGATCATCTATTTCTAGCCTCCAAGTATTACCAAGATTTAATTAACGACCTATGTAGTTAATAGTTTGTTAAAGGTGCACTACGCAATTTTTTTTAAAATATAGCTCAAATCCAAATATTATTTTCAAATGGAAAATTTATTATGATTATGGTGACGCTAGTTCAAAGTTTTACAAGAATATGCCAGGCTTTAAAAAAATTAAAAATTAAATGAAACACTTTGATCATCTAAATTTTTAAGAATTTTTCCGGCTAAAAATAGCTATTACTCAATGAAAGCTACAACTCGCTCCCTAAAATTCATTTTTTTTGTGTGCAATAACTCGCCAAATAAATGATGGCAAAATATAAATTTGGGATTTATATTTTGATTGGGTTACTAAATTATTAGTGAAAAACAAGTAGGTTTGTAACAGAATCTGTCACTTAACAAACTTCCACACAACAGTTGTGTTTAACAAGGTAAAAAGGCGTCAAACACAGCATTAATTCTATATTAAACATTTCTATGCTAAATTTGGCTAGTTTCATTTATTTTATTGCGAAAATACAATAATTATTACTTATTGTTTGCAAAAGTTAATTTATATTTCAAAGAATAAATATGCAATATTCCTCGCTTTTAAATAGAATGAAAACATTTCATATCAACATACAAAGAATCTCGTAGTGAAATATATTTGACGTCATTTCAAACTGATCAATGTCGCAAAAATAAATTTATTTTATTTATTGTCTAAACGAATTAAAGTTTCTCGAGCGTTTGTTGCGAATGGCAATGTTGATTTAATTCTAATAAAAATGGCTTCCTATGCTTTTTAAATGAGCATTAAATTTTGCAGTTTTTTAAATAATTGAAGTACTCCGAATTCGAATTCTTTTCTGAAATTTTCAATGTATTCTAATTTTGATGCGCTGAATTATTTGACGTATCACACTTGTCCGTAGCATTTGTAGTTTGGGCTATGATAGTGGGTGACGGACAGACAGATAGACGGACGGACGGACTGAATGATTATAATACCTTCCACTTTTTACGTTATAAACGTAGTGTGGAAGCTAAAATGGCGATTCTATTCACGATTTAAAAAAATTACAAAATATTTTTAAAAAATACAATTTTTTTAATGAATTAAAATTTAGGGAATTGCATTGGAAACAGTAAGAAGTAGTAAATGAAAAGGCATTAGCTTTCCCTGTTTTTAATTATCGAAGATATAATAGCAATTTCATTAAACTGTTTTAACATTACGAACGTTCAACTTCGAATGTTTTTAAGTTAGCAAATATTGCATAACAGTTAGCGAAAATTGATATTTGCCGTATTTTGACGGTGCTTCCTTTTTATGTAAAAAAATGATTGTGCCATTTAAATTTTTAAGGTTTTGGCTCATTTAAATATGTAGGCGACCCCTAATGCAAATTTTGATATCTAAAAAACATTTTTACACTTTCTTCCTTGACAAATGGGCTTGTTTCACAAGGGATCTGGCAACAGCTCCGCGGTCTTGTTTTCATTTTTCTCGAATTACTTTTGCCTTGGTATTCCAAATTGAGTTTTCTAAGAATATTATAGTTGTTATTTTTTTTTAATTACGACTTCTTTCAAGTTTTCCTTGATAAATGATTAAAACAGCCAACAGCACAGCAAGAAGTTGTAATTTTAAAAAATAACTATTAAAATAACTTATTTTTAGAAAACTCAATTTCGAATATCAACAAAAGTAATTCGAGAAAAATGAAAACAAGACTGCAGAGCTGTTGCCAGATCCCCCGTGAAACAAGCCCATTACATCTCTCTAAAAAAAATCATAGTTTTGTTTGTGAATGAGTTTAAAAATGTTTAAATGTTTAATAACAGCAGAGAAACAAAGGGCAGATCGTTTTCCCCCAGCAGCTGTAGAAATAATATGACTTAGAGTATCGTGGGAGCATCTACTTACTCATCTTTTGGAAATAAAGATTTTCATAAAAAACATGGTTTAAAATCAATATCATATTTGATAATATGACACACACTTTTAATGAATATAAGTGATGTAAAATTTAGTGCAACTTACCGTTTCCTTTTATAATTATGTGTGCTCACTTGAATTGTTAGTTAAGAGCAGTCAATTATAAAACGTTATTTGAATTTTGAAAATGATCTATTGCTTAGTAAATTATTGACCTCTTAAATTGTTGTTGTTTATGTTCACCAACAACATTTTATGTGCTGACAGCAATGACCGTGACAGGAATTACAAAACAATATATACGCCTTGCCAGATAAAAAAAAAACTATTCAATTTCCTTATTTTTGTTATTCATATTTTTAAACTTTTTGTAACTACAATTAAAAAAAATAGAAATTTATTTTTAAACTATAGTTAAAAGCGAATTAAAAGAAGAAAATGAACAGTAGTTTGAATCTGTACGATATCACTAAATAAATTCAGAGAAAACTGTATGATCTAATCTAAGCAATATCAACTGTTAAATATTCAGATACTGAGAATAACTGTAAGATCTAAGCGACATCAACTGTTAAATACTCAGACACTGAGAATAACTGTAAGATCTAAGCGACATTAACTATTAAATAAACATACACTGAGAATAACTGTAGGATCTAACTGACATTAACTATTAAATAAATATATACCGAGAATGACTGTATGGTCTAAACGGCATCAACTATTAAATAAACACACTGAGAATGACTGCATGATCTAACCGACATCAACTATCAAATCAACAGACACTGAGAACAACTGTAAGAGCTAAGCGACACCAACTCATAAATAAACAGACACTGATAATAACCCTAAGATCTAAGCGACATTAAGTAATTAAATAAACGGACAATAAGAATAAAATAACTGTAAGATCTAAGCGACATCAACTATTAAATAAACAGACACTGAGAATGACTGTGAGATCTCAGTGACATCAACTAATTAAATAAACAGACAATAATAATAAAATAACTGTAATATCTAACAGACATCAACAATTAAATAAACAGACACTGAGAATAACTGTAAGATCTAAGCGACAGCAACTATTAAAAACAGACACTGAGAATAACTGTAAGATCTAAACGACACTAACTATTAAATAAACAGAAAGTGAGAATAACAGCGGCATAAACTTTCAAATAAACAGACACTGAGAGTAACTGTTTCCTAATAAATCATAAATTATGATATGATTTCTTCGGACGATATTCCGACTCAACCCTTCCGACACGGAATGCTCTACAAATTCGGGTCATTGTCAAGGCTGATTCCTATTCGCCGAAAAAAGCAGCAGACGAACAAATCTTTGAAAAGAAGATTCTCCGAAGAGAAGATCCCGTTACATCTTCTCTTGAGATCGTTTGTTACGCGATCATTGGCTCGGCGCTGAAAAGAAGATTTTTTTGGGGAATTCGAATTTTTATTTGATTTGTGTTGGATTGCGAAGTTATATAAATTGGTCAAAATGGATTGGATTTTACCGGTATGTTCTAAAAGATTTTTTTTTATTAATTGTAATTTATGTGTTTTTTCCAGGAAATGTTATTTTTGAAAAAAGTGAATAGTTTTCGTTAGTCGCTAGAGACTATAGACAAAACAAAATATATAGGTAGTGATTTTTTTAGAAACTATATTGCATTGTTGTTAATAATTTTTATTGAATTAATCTGTAGTTTATGAGTGGAAAACAAAAGTGTATTTTTATCGTTATTATTGGTGTAAAAAAGGGATTTTGAAAGATAGCATTGGAAAATAAAGTCGTAGTAATGGAATTATAAAAGCATAACATATAAAAAGTTTAGCCTTTACCGTAAAATAAATCCGTTTCAATTAAATAATGGGGACCATAGATGACAAACAAAGTATTTAGGTAGCGATTTTTTAGAAACTATATTATATTATCAATAATAATATGTTTTATAGGATAAATCTGCAATTTATAAATACAAAACAAAAGTGTCGTTATAGTTCTTGTTGCTTTTTAAAAGGTTTATTAAAGATAGCAGTGGAAAAAAGTCGTAGGAATAGAATGTGTTTCAATTAAATAATGAGAACTATAGACAGAAAACAAAATATTTGGGTAATAATGTTTTTAGAAACTATGTTACATTATTATTAGCATTACTATTACTTTTTATTGAATTGATCTGTAACTTATATGTGCAAAATAAAAGTGTACCTTTATAGTTTTTATTGCTGTTAAATAGGGCTTGTTAACGATGGCAATAAAAAAAGGTTGTGATAGCATAACGGAATTAAAAAAGCATAACAAATTAAAAACCACCTTTAGCCTTTTCCTGCGAAATAAATACGGTTCAATAAAATTTTTGAGACTAGACGAAAAACAAAATTTAGATAATTATTTTTAGAAACTTATTTAAATTAGTAATAACAGTAATTTTTATTAATTTGTGAACTATAAGTTCTAAGCAAAAGTGTATATATCGTTGTTATTATTCTGTTAAAAAGGGTTTATTAAAGGTAGAAATAGAAAAAAGTCGTATTAATTGAGAGTCGTTATTAAGAGAATTTTTAGTTTTTGATCCATAGACGTCACAATGATAATAATTACTTTTAACCCTCTGAGGAATACAGACATATAAACCCATTACCTGGCTGTCAGGTTTTCAGCAGCATACTTAATTTTTAAAAAGTGATATATTTAATAATTTTATTAAATTTCAAAATTTAAAGCACAGAGGAGCCATTTATAACCATCTACTGCAGAAATAATTTTTTAAAAAAAATTTAAGAAATTAAATTTTCAGTGAATAATATCAATTTAAATCTCAAGCTTTCATGAAGTTCATGAACTGAAGGCTGACTGCAACTGACTCATTTGCAGCCAAATTGAGGGTTAAAGACGTTATCTTTTAAAAGCTGAGAGATTTTGGCTTTCCGCGAAAGTGTTGAACGACGTTAGAAACTTAACTGATAATATCGCCGAGGACAAATCCCGTCCCCAACGAAAGTTTATAAAACTTCGCTATTTTGGGGCGAAAAAACCCAAATCCATGTAAAGGAACACGCAAATTTTCGAATTATCTGTGTAAGCTTCTTATTGCCTCATCCGCTTACAAAAAAGATAGTTTTACTAAACAGACCGAGACAGAGACTAGTGAGTTTTGTGAAGTATATCTCTTGTTGGCTTAGCAATGTATACAAATGTAAGGCACTGTCACAAAATTGTGCACATTTTTTAAAGGGAAAATTTGATACGACGTAAATTCGCAATAAAAATATTTGTAATTGAAAAGTTCAGTTTAAAAACACCAATTGTTTCATAAAAAAAATAATACTTTTACAACGGTACTCAATATTTTTTTTACCCTTGTAGTCTGAAGAGCAAAAGAGAAATTTTGACCACTGTTATATCAAATGGCTTTGTGTGAAACGAATGCGTGTTAATACTTTAAAAACTCAATAGAGGAGAACTGCATCAGTATTAAAAAAAAGAGTACTATACTTTTTTCGCCTTTTTCAAATTAATGCAAATACTGCTGTAAAAAAAGTCATTTTTTGACACAATCAATGTTTTAACTTTGATACAAACACAAAATTGTCAACTATAACGCATCAATTATTCAGTGGTTATGATACTTTTAAAGTGATAATAAATTATGCAGATTTAATGCAAAGATGTTTGGATTAGTCTTTTTTTAAATGATGTTTTTTTTAGCTAATTGATATTATGATGTTATGTATAGAGGCGGCCTTTTACGAAGCAGTAAACATAAAATCCTCTTCATGGAGATGCAGTAAAAATATTTCTGTCACTGTTAGTGTTTACTTTGTATTTTGCATTTACCTGAGAAACTTGCGAATGAATAAGTTACAATTCAAAAAAGATTATATACTCTTCAAAAGTTTTGTAGTTCATAAATGCACCAAATGGTAAGATAGACAAAAACCACATTTACACTAATGTTTTTTACAATAATTGCAGAACATTTTGCGAGTTTACATACATTTGGTTTTGATGGGTGTTGCCACACCTCTCTAGAGTTATTATGAAACCTGTGATTATTTATGGAGCCAATTTCTAAAGCCAATTTTGTTGAAGGTAGATGTAAAATAGGATATATTTGTGGTTATTTAGGTTTATGGTAAAATATTTGCAATGCAAAAAATTATAAAACCGAATATCTCTTTAAGTCAATTAGAATTAGAATAAAACTTATAAGAAATATATACTAGGTTGGAAAAAATCACACAAAAACATGGTTCTATAAGCATTCATTAGAGTTTTGATTTTTACTTTTGATAAAATTATAATATGATGATATTTATGTAATAAAGTGGTGTAACTTTAGAAACATATAATGTAAAGTATTATAATAGAAACATAATTTAAATTGCGTTGCTTATGTTTGTGCTTATGTTTCTTTAAAAACAGTAAGATTGTTAAATTGCAATTTTTCTTATGTCTTGAAATTTCTAAAAGTAACAACAACAATTATTATTTTTTTGTAGCTGTAACTAGTTACTTTTCATATTAACTAACTGTAACTGTAACAGAGTTAAAATCTAAAGGTAACTTTCCTATCCCTGGTTACCCTTACCACAGAAAAGACCAGTGCAGTCTGACCAGTGTCCTATATAGTACAAAATAAAACTATGCATAGTTGAGTCAATTTCTCGGTTGACTTGAGTGGCTACTGGAGAAGCATGTGTAATGATATCAGATTACAGAATTTTGTAACGGGCCATCTTGGGAATTCAAAAGTTGTGTCGATGGCCCGCGGGCATTGATGTGACATTGTCATTAATAATGTGCGTTGTTGAGGCATGCAGCCATCTTGTGACGTTTCAGTAAAGTTCACTGTGCCGTTATCTATTTTTGGAGGGAACCGTGTGCTTCGAATGGAAAAGATATGAAGTAACAAATCCCATGTTCTCTAAACTATATCTATGATATCGGGTCCAGAGCGTGCATTGGCGATTTCGACCGATTTAATTTACTATCGTCAAAAGTCGTCAATGAACAGACTGGACCCTATACCTTAGTTATACTTTGGAGAATGTGAGGTTTGCAACTAGACTCTTCACATTATTGTTTTTATGGCGTTTTGAATGAGATTTACTGTAATTTTTTTTAATAATCTGACTCTAAAAAATAATTAAAAAAAATTATGGATTTTTAAATGGAAAGTACGAATATTGTAGGGCTTTAAAAACTTTATAATACATTATTTTGTATAAAAATACATTTTTTTAAAATTAAGAACTTGAGTTTTTTTATCTTTAAATAAACAACAGTTAAAAAAAAGGAAATAAAAGTTTCCAATAATTGATTAAAGCAACAAGATTTTAACAAATTTAGCGATTTGCTTCATTGATTCACATTGTTCTTATTGAAAATATGAATTTCTGATAACTTGCATTTATAATTTTTTATACGAAGAAGTAGGTAAAAATTTATACAATTATAAGACAATATTAATTCTACCAATAAAGCACGATTATATAGAAAAATACTAAAAAATGATTCGTAACATGGATAACTGGATTTAAAAAATCCGATACCTATGAATTCGATAAAAGCATATAACGACCGTTTTATAAAGCAACAATATTGGAATAAGCGACAAAATCCAGTTTTTAAAAAGGTTTACCTGCAAATGATAAATGAAAAATCGTGATATTTTTCATGCGTTTACGTCAAATGATGTTGGCATGCTTTTGGTCTAACTTTTAGCAGATATAATTCTTAAATTATGCAAATATCCTATTAAAGGTAACCTAAATTGAATTTCAAACTCAAAACCAATACTCATTTGTAAAGTTCAGCACGCAATGGTGAAAACATCAAAGAATGTTTTGTATTCCATCACTTACAAGTGATGGATGATCCTTTTCATCAAAATAAAATAAATTCGAAAAGCAATAACAAATTAAAATAAGAATGAGACGGGTTTTTTTCTGTAGAAGGTAATTGTTCCACTGCGTGTTGTATTGCTCATTAGTGCAGGTGTAAAAATAGCCCATTTCATCCATAAAAAGTAATACACATCCAGATGATTAGCTCCCAATTTAAACCACTGCAATTAGCCATTTGTGAAACAGATTCAGAATGGTACAAAAAAGTCTTAGAGGTAAAGTAGTATAGCTTCGTGTTTTTAACATTTAAACTCAGGTAGTGAAGTCTGTAAAAGAGTACAATTAGCTGTCGAAAAATGTAGCACCACGCAATACTGAAATTACTATTTTTATGGCTTTTTAAATGAGATTTACTGTAATTTTTTTTTAATAATCATGACTCTAAAAAATACATGTTTTTTTAAATATGGCGGCTTTTTAAATGAAAAGTACGAATACTGTAGGGCTTTAAAAACTTTATAATACATTCTCTGGCCTGTTGTTGGTCGACAATTTTTGTATTTGTATTTGTATTATTTGGTAAATACAGTAATTGCTAATTTCTTTTCCCGGCTGATAGTAGCTTATGAAGAAAAAATAGAAAAATATTTAAGTTTTATTGATATTTAATCGTGCTTTTTAAAAATCCTTAATAAATGTTTTTAGAAATTTAAATTTTTTTAATTCGATTGTTGCCTTATAAGACTAAATCCCTTTACTGAAGTTTTTTTTGACGGTGTGTTTTTAACATATTTGTTCGTTTTTGTTGATGTTATGAAAAAACGTTTTTCACAGTCATTTTTTTTACAGTCTGTATGTTTCAGCTAGACATATTGATGTCTTTTTCCGTCTTTAGATGTTATTCTGTAAGAAGTTATCGTTCAAACTGGATTGTTTTACCGTGAAAAGATGCATAACAATTGTAAACAATTTGGTATAGCAACTAAAACTATAAAGTGGTTAGTTTATATCTACGAAGTTCATACAATTGTACAGCCCCCCCCCCCTCCCCCCGCTCCAATAATGTGCCAACATCGAAACAAATACCATGCCACTTTCCCACTTTACCTGCTCAAAAATGTGCAATCACAAATCCTGCCTTCCCTGAATAAAATCGAATTGTTGTCGCGGCTTACAAAGAAACTGAAATGTATTTCTCTTGATTAGCCATTAAGATATGGTCTGATGCTTCAAAAAGGAGTTTTCGTGATTGGTTCAAATCGACCGGCAATCTGTGGTTGCGTGTGTAACAACGTTGTTGCTTTGTTGTGCTTATTGTTACTAAAAGTAACAACTGCAAGGTCGGATTGTTTTGGGTGCCGTAAAACGGCACATCTTGTCTTTATTTAGAATTTTAAGTGTGTCTTTAAATGAATGTTTATCTTTTTTATTTTTTTGTTTTTTACTACATTTTGAAATGATTTTTTGTGTGGATAATACATTAAAAAAACAAATTAAAATCCTACAATCCCAAATGAATTAATTTTGTTTTGTATTTTAATTCCTTAAAACTTTTTTTAAATGTTGCTTGAATTTACGAAAGACATTTGTGGCCAATTTGATTAACATTAATTATAATATTATATATTTTTTTAGAAATTATATAATCCTCTTTACTGCAGAGGTGCACATATGTGTACCTTTGTAGAATTCACTTGTTTGACAAAAGCTGCCTACTCCGGTTTCAGGGTAGCGCTTAGATTCTTTAACATTAAAATTGAAAAGAAAGGAGATATATACAAGTATAAAAGCAATGCTTAATGAATTTGGTGAAACAGGGTCAAAATTCACTAAGAGTTGATATAACATTAAATTGGCTAATGGTTATAAAACGATAAAACTAATGGAAAAAAATCCCGTACAGACGAACAAAAACATAAATAGTTAAAATCGAATAAAAACACAGAACCAAACAAGATAGAACATAATGTGGCAATCAGCTAGCATACAGGTATGATTAATATGCTTCAAATTAAAGTGAAAAATGGAGATCCAACAAGTCGTCGATATTTATAGAAAATTCAAAAAGTTGTTTTTTTAGATGCATAATATTTTTTTTATAAATATTTATTAAGTGAATAGGAAGTTTATTATATAATTTAGGAGCAAGATAGAAGAAATGTAAGTTGCAGGCAAATTCGAAAAAGAAACATTGTAGCGTACAGGGAGTAAATTAAGCTCTCGAAAACTCGGACCGTTAAGTGATTGGTAGTAAAGGAAATTAGAGGTTTAAAAATGGCTAATAGTTTAGGTTTGATTTACTACGTTTTTATGAGGACAACCTCTAACTCGTGAAAACAAGAACTGTTTGATCCTATTTTATGGAACTCGCGAAAAGAGACATTAATTTCCCATTTGGATGCCGTAACAGAGCCTTAGGGAAAGGAAAGGTCTGTGAACTTTTCGAACTCCGCTTTTCTCCCCGAAGAACATTAAAAAAAAAGCGCTCAAAAGATTCGTTGTAACTTAAGTAATTTAAACGAGTTATCTTTTATGACTTTCTTCGAGTCTATTAGTTAACATTTATCGGGTTTTCTTTAAATAGCTATTGTGTTATCAATGACTTCGTGAAGTAGAGCATTCTTTCAGCGATGTTAATGTATTTTTAATGTGTAATTTATTAGGTTAATTTCTTTAATACCAGAAAAGATCTTTTTGTATGGATTATAAGTTTCTTTTATCACAAACGAAGCATAAATAATGGTTTTAAGTTAATTGTTTGCCATATTCATGTAGAGATAGTATTGTCATATTTTTTCTAAGTACTTTGATTTTTCTGATCTGTTCACCGTATTTACGGTACAGGATGATCACTGTGGTAGTGTTAAGTCAATTGGACCGTTCACATGCACTCAGAAAAACCTGTGTTGACCTTCCAATAGAAAAAAAAACTGTTTGAAATAATTCATATTTAAGACTTTTAATATAGTACAACACCGAACGATACCATATCAGGGGAAAAAAAAAGAAGTTCCTCATTAATTTCAATCCTATCAAGTTCGACCACATCCTTTAACCTCAGCCAAAATGGGGCGTATCAAATATAGCAACAAGTGTGAAGGAGCTGACATATGGCATTGGGAAGAACATTTTTCTTTTAGATCTTCATCGCTTTATACAGCTTGACATTTTTAGTGTTTTTTTTTAATTAAGTTTTTGTTAGTATCTAAAGTATCCTTTTTACCCGTTCTATCTTCTGGTTGGCATGGGGACAAAATAACAGATTATTCTTGATATAGAGAACTTGAGTATGTTATTCTTCTGTTTGTATCAGAAAGTTTAACTGTATATTTCCTTTTACAATTTTTTGGGGAAAATCTATTCGTTTCATGATATTTTTTTTTATACTTGTTCCAAATAAACCATTACATTGTGAGTTTTACAATATGGATAAAGTTATATTGATAAAAACATATTGACGATTATAACGATTTAAAAACCTATTACTAGAATAATTTAATTTCAAGAACGGCGTGATAAGTTCATAATTGATAAATCTTGTACATAAAATATTTCTATTAACGAAAGTTAATTCTTTTTCATATTTTGCAGGTCTACTTTTAACAAAGGTTTTATTGCTGAATTTTATTCAAAGTTTAATATAAAATAAATTATGTCTATAATGTCTTATACACAAAAGTTCGTTTTCATAAGAATACCTTTAACAACATATAAATATTTTAATCAAGAAAACTTATGCAAAAAATATTTAGTTAATTAGGTTCCTCGTGTGGCGTTGGTAGAAAGACCGCAAACGAAATATAGAACACACAATTATCATTGGTAATAAGTGATTTATAGTTATATTTTCTAAATATTCTATAAAACGACTGAGGCATATTTCGAATATTGTGCTCATACAACAGAAGGGTTTTCATCAACTACATTTTGAACACCCCTTAGGTAAAGCACGGTTAATTCAAATCAATTACAAACATGATCTCAAAAAGTGGCACTTTTAAGATTGCCTATCACTAGTGAATAACCAATTAAAACAACAAAAAATTAATTGTTGCTTCATGCAGAAATTTTCATTATTTTGTATTACAAAGCCGTTTGATTAACGTATACTGCCGTTAGATAATTTGTGTAAAAATGTATCATTTTAATAAGTAACTACTTGGCGAACAGGTAGTGATGATGACCTTGCAACAGAAAACGTGATGATAATTACAATTGCTTGTCAATAAGAAAAGCTGTGTAACTGTCGCTCTGGCTATTTGGCTTGATTTAAAAAAAAAAATAGTATGGTGAATTTTTATTTCGATGGTGGTTTGTAAAGGAGAAATCGGATTAAGATCTTTCGACATTGTATTGTAATATTACGCTTCATATTTTTAAAAATTGTTAAGATTTAGTTTTTAAACAATATTATATTTTTGGACTTCCAGGAAGGGTCAGTAGTGTCTAATCTGCGGTTTGCATGTGGAATAAAACTAAAATTTAAATTTAAGTTAAAATGCTCAGCAACAGCAATTTGTGAATTTAAAAGGTCTAAAATTGTTGCCAGATTACAGGTTACACTAGAACCAGAGTAGGTAACTTCCCATTTTATTTTCATACTTCGTTTATACCATAAATAGCTGTAGGTAATCAAGTTGCGATTTCCTTTCATTGCTTGTCACCGACTTTCACAAACTAAATGTAACACATACAAGTGTGATTTTAAATTAAAGCTATATCTTACAGATATAGCAATAATTCGAATTTCAATTCAAAATGTAGAACCAAAGTTTGTTTATTTGACAAAGAGGAATTTTTAAGTCACACTGAATTATAAGTAAACCATATTTAGTTATGTTACATATATGCATTTGTTTCACAAAATATTTGTTTATCAAAAATACTAAGCAAAATAATAAGGACTAGAATGCTGAAAAAATGAAATGTTATAATTTTCACAACGAGATTTTTAATTTTGATCTTTATATTAAACAACATTGTAAAAACTAATTTAGCTTAATAAAAAAAATTTACGAAAAGAATCTAAAAAGGTTTTAAAACCTAAAAGTTTTTTTTAGATCATTTTCGATTATTTTTAAATTAAAATTATATTTTAAAAAATCCCACGCGGGCATAAAGGTGTCGGGTGCAATTTTTGGGGGAGAATTTTTTAATAATTTTTTTCCAGATATAGCAAATGTTTTTTTTTATAAAATACGATAACTAATGTGTATGTTAACCAGGGCCTGATCTACACTCTTAAAACAAAAGAGTGAAATTCACTCCTATAGGAGAAGTGCATTTTCGGCACCGGAAAGGAGTGGAAATTAACTCAAACTGAGTTAAAACCGCTCGTTTTAAGAGTGTAGGACGCAGATTGTTTTCTTTTATTTCTTTTACCCACTCCGAAAAAGAGTGAAATTCACTCCTATAGGAGAAGTGTATTTTCGGCACGGAAAGGAGTGGAAATTAACTCAGACTGAGTTAAAAACGCTCTTTTGTTTTAAGAGTGTACTATAATAAAATATAAAAAACTACTATAATATAATATACAAAATTTAGGGCCCCCTAAATTTTAGTTTCTATTATGCTAAATGCTTTAGAAACACAAAATTTTAATAAATTTTAAATTTTTTCTGACACTCCACTTTGTATAGCTTGACTTTAACTCAGACATTGACCCAACGTGATTGTTTTGATTGATATTATAAGGAAGCCGATACAAATGGTAGCAAAATATGAAAAATCGGCCAACTATAGCACTATCATTACGGACAATCATACACAGCATTTTCCGTAAAGGGGCCGCCCTAAATTTGTTGTGTCTACAGAGTTTTGTAGATCAGGCCCTGGGATGTTAACAAAAAGGTTCTTAGAGATACAATGTTTGAAAACCCAAAACCTTTAGCTTGGCTATGTAATCCCCGTTCTTCTACTTATTAAATCCGGCAATCATTTGGCTACTCAGAAACTCATCATCCTACATCCTTTTAAATTGCATACCAATTAACTGATCCCGCAGAAGCATCAACACTAATCTGGTTCTCGACCGCAAATATTATTTTTTTCCTTGTCGTGCCTAAGTGTTGTTGAAATCGATGTGAAAGTACCAGACCAAATTCCCATCTTTAATCGAACTGGATTACTGTGACCTTGCTCGTTATTAAGGTTGGCGGATAGATGCTATTAATTAAATCACAATTACCATTGTCAGATTTCGTTATTTATGGCGCCAAAGAAGGAGAATAATCAGGTTCATTCTAGTTGTGTATTGTGTTAGTTCGATTTTCTGTGCCTAAAGGGGTGAATTTTGATCCACGTGTGGCATGGTTTTGAAAATTTTGAAAATATCTCTAAACGGGTAAAATACTTCTATTGTTTTTTATTTGTGATTTATTACTGCTGCAGCCTTGTAAATAGTGGATTTGAATAATTTCCTACAAAAACTTCATAGTATTACGGATGAATTCAGTTATTGGTATCCAATTTTTTAAATAGACTACAGGTAGTACATTTAATGAATTAAATTTTTTTAATGCCTCCTCTTGATAAATCAATATATATACCCCTTCAATCCTCCAAACATGCATGAATCAACCACTTCATAACGGCGCGCGACGGTTGCTAGTCGATAACAGTGCGTTATATTGAATTGTCCAAAACAATGTATGTTAAATGATTTTACTTATGTTTGTGAGGAAAATATTAAACTACGAAAAAAAAAATGTAAATTTGAAAAAGCCAGCAACGTTTGCGATATATAAGAGTAAAGTTGATTTTTTTAAAGTGTAGTTACGCGCATCCGAGCATCTCCCCAATCTTAATTTTTCAATTCTGAGAACCGTCACTTTTTCGATACTTTGCTCACTAATCATGATTTCTGAATAAATCATAAATTCTTAATGCTAATTTGCAAAGGATTTGACAGAACACCACATAAAATCAAAACTTAATGAAATTTATTAAATAGGGTATTTTGATGGAGATGAACAATCTCTGAAGAAAACAGAAATTTTTTAAGAACAGAAATGTTGTTATTGGACTTTTAAAGTTTGACACACATTTACTTATATTTTTCTCCTATTATGAAAAAATTGTTTTGAAGTATACAACATTTTGTACATTCTAAATAAATATCTAAGTATTGAAAAATAATAATAATCATACGATGAAGGGATAAGCGTTTCTCCCCAGTTGCAGTAAACTTAGCAACAATGCATGATTATTCGAATTACCTACATCGACACTACTGATGTCATGAAGACTCCATTTTTCCTATTTTATCAATACAGGTTATCAACTTATGACTCATGCAATGTTATGCTACATGCAATCTATCAATGCAATTTAGGCGATACGATAATGTCTCATACGCCAACGGAGGTTGAAAGAATTAACACATACGCGAGTTTAGAAACGGTCATCCAAAACAAATTGTTGGTATGGATCCCTTACTGCCGGCAAGTAAACTGCATTAACCACAACAATGAATTGGACCATGTTTGCTCAGAATTAATAAGTCTTTCCGTATAGTTTCTTATTTTTGAGAGGTATTGAGTGCTTACAACAATGGCCCAAGTCATTTGTCCATACTGAAGTTTACCTGCCCACAGCAGTTACACGAGCAACATCACATCTATCATATGTAGTCAAGTAGGCGTATGCTTTGATATCGAGTTCTGTAGATGTCGCCAAAGGGTTTATATTGCTTTATTAAGCTTCGCGCGTCAGACGATTAGCAATACTTTGACTAGTGTGGTACTTTCGGAATTTTGCCTCTCAGGTTCTCTTGACCCTCTTGGAATTCGACGCCGTTGAAAATTGGTTCTCATTTTAGCTTCCACACTACGTTTATAACGTAAAAAGTGGAAGGTATTATAATCGTTCAGTCCGTCTGTCACCCACTTTCACAGAAAGAACCACAAGTCCCACAGACAAGTGGATTTTTGGAGTCATTTTGAAGCAAAAAATCAGATTAGGCTACATTCCAAATTTCATTAAAAAATTTAAATTAGAAGTTTATTTAAAATTTAAATAACTAAAAATTTTATCTACATTGAAATAACATGCAAATTCCATTTTTATTCATATTTTCACTGTTGCCATCTACAAGTCCCATAGACAAGTGGGATACGTCATTTTGAAGCAAAAAATCAGATTAGGCTACATTCCAAATTTCATTAAAAAATTTAAATTAGAAGTTCATTTAAAATTTAAATAACTAAAAATTTAATCTACATTGAAATAACATGCAAATTCCCTTTTTATTCAATATTTTCACTGTTGCCATTTCGTTAAACGTACGATAAACTTTATTTAAAATAAAAATAACTTTTGAAAGAATATTTATTTATGCGATGTAATTCAGTTTGGATTGTTGAAATATCACAATAGAGTTCTTTTGATGGTTTATTATATATGTATGAAGAAAGATGCATAGAGAATTCTAACTTGTCATAAAAAATATGCAAAGTTTCGCTTTTATTTTTAAAGCATCAATTGCACTAATTATATATTTTTCGAACTGTAAATTAATTTAACAAACGATAAATAACTGAATTTTCGAAAGAAATGTAAATGGTAAATTGTGGCGACACAAAGATATTTTTAAAAAAAGCTTACATTATTATTCTTCGAACTTCAAACAAATTAAGCAAACGATAAAGTCTAATTATTAAATCTGAGAAAGAAGATTAATGAAAATAATTAATTTTATCTTTTAAATGTTTAATTACAACTAGCTAAAGGCTCTGTTTGGCGAATTTCTTTCTGAGGTGTATAAATCGTTTGTTTCCTGTTGAGCACAAATGTTGTGTGGAAGCGATTTAAGTGACAGATTCTGTAACAAACCTACTTGTTTATTCTTATTTGAGATAATGCATGTTCTCATCTCATTTTTGAGTAAAACAATATTATTGAATGGTATAAAGGGCGAATGAGCCCGAATGACGCCGGGTCTCCAAACCAAAGTGCTTCTGTGTTAATCCAATGGAAAAAATTATTTTCTAAGCCACATTTCTCCGGTGTATTGAATATATTTGCAAATGGTTTTTATGTAGCTGACTTTCAGGTCTCTATATAATCCCACTTTTTGAAATTGGTTCGAATATTTTGCGTAACACTATTTCTTGAAAATTAAAAAAAAATATTCAAACCAATATCAAGAAGTGAGAATATAGAAAACCTGTAAGTCAGCTACATTTATCATATTATAAAACTTTTGTAAATATATTCAATACAGCCGGAGAAATGTAGCTAGGAAAATGTGTGTGCGTGTGTGTGTGTGGGGGGGGGGGGGGGGTAAATGTAGCTTTTGTGTGTTTAACCACCACCAGATATATTGAATTTCATGATAATGTATGATATAAAGTGAGACATTTCAAAGAATTTAATTTTATGTTACATGTTTTTTTTTGTATGCGGGGTATGTAAGGATGTTTTAAAAATTTGTCAACCATTTTCGTATATTTTAAACTTATTGAAACAAATTGAACTTCAATGAAGGGAAAGAGAAATCAATGAATTAACATTATTTGTGATGAGTTTCACTGGAGTAAAGTAATCTGTTTCTAAAAATCTAAAAATAAACTATCCGGATGTTAATTCTGTGTTCCATTTTAAATTTACGAACTTTTAATTGAAAATTAGCTAAAAAAAGGTTAATTGGAAAACACCAACCGTTTACGCCATTACTTCCGCCTAAAACTAATTCTTTTTATGGTCATTCAAAAATGCCCTTCGTTACGCTCGTCATTTTGATGTATTGAGAAAAAACAAAATTCTGCCAAGATTCATGTCTAAATTCCGAAATCGAGATCGACATAATACTGTTATTTTTTTCTATTTGCTTCTGATTGCGATGGAGCTGTTAAAAGTTGAAACGAAATTGAAAAACTCATCAGAATAGCGGCTCTTTAACCGAACGTGACGGTTACGCGAACAAAGACGCGATGCTCGGAATAACGAGGGAAAATTAAATATGGTTCAGTGAATACGATTTTTTAAAGTCAGTGTTTGTTTTGTAATCAGTGGTGTATGCAAGAAAGATCACCTGTCCAAGCACAAAACAACGAGAAAGAATTAAAATAAATACATGCATGAATATTTTACTAAAAAAATGTGTATAATGTATTTCTTGTTAATATATATTTATTTTAATTCAATATTACTATTTTACTTTATATCGTGGAATGAGTTCGAAGTTCTAATCTTTAAAATCTTAAAAATTAATCATTATAAATTTAAAATACTCTTACCGTTAAAATTGCCATCAATTGACTATTTAATACCAAATCTTTCATCAAAATTCCCTCAAAATGCACGTATTATTCAAATAATCAAATTAAAAATATGCACTCTAAGCAACAGCTAGTAGCAGCATTCTAAATGGCTAATATTTGCTCAAACAACGTCTCACTAGAGCTACAAGAAGGAAATTGGTGACGGGTTCCGTAATTTTGAAACGTTGTCAAGTGACGAGGCCGACGAATGAGCCTCTCAGCTCAAAAGTCTTAAAATCCACGGCTTACATAACGTACACCACACATACAAATCTTGAGGTGAGATTATTTTTTTGTGTGTGCAAACCGTTTCCGTCTGCCAACTGTGGTTAGGTAGGTAGGTTGGTACATGCATTATCCGGTTTGTTTGCTTGATCAGAGACCCGCTTATAAACCTTCGTCAAGTAAGACCGACAGAATTTTTACTGACACAGAGAGAGAAAGTATACACGCAGGGCGAAGGCGGGAATCGAACCACCACCTGGTACAACTGTGGTTTTACTGCGACGTTAATCAACCTGCCAACTCTTCTTTCGGTATTAACCACTTTATGGATTCCGGGAGGGAGCCAAGAGAAAGTTTAACGTTTCCCCCTTCGAAAAGCCTGCAATTGGTTTTCGACACATGAAAATTCAGAAACTATTTGAAATTTGGTATTGACGAGTTAAATCCGGAGAGTTGACAAGTCTGCGTTTATAGGTCAAGTGGATGAGAGCAGAACCTGCGAAAGTAAACTCCGCCGCATGACACCTCAACCCACGGGGCCTGTGGTGAACCTTTTAAAATGAAGCACTTTTCATTCAAATTCACTTTAAAAACAACCACAACGATCATAAACACTTAAAATAACTTTAACAGTTGGTCTGCTTGAGGATATCCTTGTTGAAAGAACGAATCTTCCGCTAAATCGAAGCTACACACGAATTTGCGTGCACAGACTTCTAGCGTGCCGATTCCACCCGAATTCAAAGTGCCGACTATCAAGACAGAATATTAAGTTCGTATATTCTTCATCTTCATCAGTTTCATTTCGGACGCGCTCCAGTTTTGGTAGAAATGTTTTGTTTATGGCTCTTTCGATAGTCGCCAGAAAAGAGTGCCATGTGAATTCAAAATTTAGCCAACTAGAGCAAATGGAAAGGATGGCTGATAAGGCATTCGATGTTCTGAATTTCTCAGACCATAATTAGTGATTAAAGTGAGTCTTATTCAACAAATTCTCATGAAAATGTGTCATTCTAAAAATTAAGTAGGAAGTTGGACTAATATAGAAAGTAGAGTGAAAATTTTCATGTTATATGTAGTCTTCATACTTGATAGTTACAACATAAATTTGCATTTGATATTATAACTTGATGATTTGTGCATGCTTGAGAATCAGGATACGTTTACATTACCCTTAATAAAAATGAAGGACATTTTAAGGACTAAAAGTTAAAAAAAAATACAAACTATACGATTCACGTTAAGAGGAATTCGAGTTGGAACATCTTGATAATAAGTTTATCTACATATATAAAAGGCAAAGTCCTGACTCACTCACTCACGTATCAACGGCCAGCCAAAACTACTGAAGGTACAGCTACCAAATTTTAGGAAAATATTCTTTTTATATCGTAGGCCTCATTTAAGAAGCGATTTTTCGAAATTCGAACCCAAACGGTTGTAGGAAGGCAAAACGTGAGCCGATTTCTCCATATGAATAATATTGTTATAAACTTTTAATTTTTACTTTTCGTTTTCTAATTTGAAAGAAATTTCAGCGCGTTCAGCGTGAGAGAAAATTAATATAATGGGAATATTTCTTCTGACGTCACGCTCTCTAAACTGCGATTTCATTGGTTGTTTGGTTCGTTGTCTTTGACAAAGTGTCGAAACAGCTCATTGGTTAAAAAAAGGTCACGCGATCCGAACTGCAATGCCATTGGTTGTTTTGTTTTTATGGCAAAGTGTTGAAACAAGCCCATTACGTAAGAACGTGAGTTTAATTTCTAGAGTTGTTATTTGAATATCATTATTTTATTGTCTTCAAATCCTTATTTAATTTTGTTATATTGGGTCAGATTTCTTCAACTCGATTTTAATTATATTTCCAAATCGGGAACAGCTATTATATAATTAACGTTCTCGACGGTTTGGCGATTTGCGTTACGTTGCCAAGCAACAAAAATAACCAAATATGGTAAACATTTCACCTCATATTTCATGCAAATCGATAGGCATAGCAACCCGGCCTACGTTAAATTTCTAAGTTCGTCAATGTCCCCAATGAACAGAACGGCCATTATATCATAGCTATACCAAAACTGAATTTAATTGATGTTTACAATTGGTAAGAAACGAAGATATGGCGGAATATTTTCAAAGTTTTAAAAGGTTTTTGTACTTCATAAAACTTTTACAGCCATACAAGATAATGCATGCCTGTTTCGTTTGTCATTACTGTACAAACTTGATGTATAACGATGTCCAAGAATTATTATAGAAACATGTTTTGGAGAATTTGGTGGTTTTTGCTACAATATCTCATGGCAGTAGAGGTGATAACTATTCTAGATCTGCTGAATACTTCTTCGAAATGCAATTATCTCTCCATATAGCATGTTTGTGTGAGCAGCAGGAAATGATTTGTTCAACTGTTTTTTGATCCTTAAATATATCCCGGGTCAGAATTTTCTTCGTTTATGAAATTGGCAATTTTTTCAGGGCTTTCTCATAGCCATGGCTATGAGAAAAAAAAGGTTTTCTCATAGCCATGAGAAAGTATTTAAAGTACAGGAAGAGCCTATGGATACAATCGGGCATCTACTTATTTTTTAAAAAAAAAATTAATGGTGACATCAGAATGGGATTAGATTCCTGATGGTGTGCTGACCAATGGAGAGGGGACCAATTTTCATAAAATAAAAATTTACATATAAAACGAATCGCCGTTATTAAGGGTACACCCGTGCAACCCCGGGTTTATAAAGCTAGTCATACATAAAGAGAAATGAAATTCACGTGAAGGTTAGTGTTACGATACCACATGTGTATATATCAATAACAAAACCACGAATGTGTCAAATCCTAGGGATAAGAGGTTTTTGAAAAAGGTGGGTTTAACATTTTCAGGTATTCCGTCTTTGTGTTTTTGTAAAAGGAAAGACAATATGTAATACTGTGGTAGAACTGTAATACTGTGGTAGAACTATTTGGCCTAAACACTGTTGAAACTGGCAAAAGTGCTGCTATCGTTTTTCGGAGTAATGTTGTGTAATGTTTGCTCTTTTTCCAAAATTATTATTTCCGTCGGATCAAGAATTCTTTTTTTATTTGAAAGGTATGACATCAGAGACCTATCTTTCATACTTAATGTCCGTGTCTGTCTGTTCGTCCGGACGGACATATGCCTATGTGTCAGTCGAATAACTACCCATTTAATTGGCAATGAAATTTAATTTTTTTTAGCCTACTTACCTTGTTTTTAATTCGAAAGAATAAAAAAAATGAACAAGTAGGTATTGGCATGCTGGCGATGTCCGTCTGTCCGTCCGTACCTCCCTCCACATTTAGTTCTACCCATCGGATATTAAAAGTTCTTATTTTGTTAGAAATGTATGAAATCGGACACCCATCTTTCCTGGCTTTTTGTCCGTCCGTCTGAACGTCCGGACGGGCATATGTCTGCTTGTCTTTTCTGGAGACTCTCTTTCAAAGTCTAGAAGATAATTCGGAAATGCTTTTTTTTATTAAGATACAATTATACAACTTCTCACACACAACAAACTCTTTAATTTTCACAGGTTGTTACTTAACCCTTCACTGCACCGTGTGCCATATGTGGCCCAGACGTACTTTTAGATATATAAAGTAATAGTTTTACTTGCGATATTTCATACTATTTAGAGATGTCAAAACGTTGCTACAAGTAACGAATTAATTAAAAATTCTATTAATATAAATTTTAGAAAAATAGGCTAATTAACTTTAACCTTTTTTTATTTGTTGATTGACTGGGTTTGTTAGTCTTTATCAGCCTATTTTATATGCATTGAGTGTTTTTTGTAAAAAAACACAAATTATTGGTATATATGTGTAATCCCTTAAACCAGTGTATCTCTTTAAAAAAGTCAGTATCTAGTTTTTTTTATATTTTTGGGCATTTTTAGTTTAACGCTCTTCAGATAAATCAGTGATTTGGGTAGCAAAGAATAAACGAAGATTTTTTCAAAATAATTTTCCAAGTAAGCAGGCCGATTGAAGATATTAAATCCTAGGTTTTATGCTGAAAAACAAAAGCGTGCAGTGAAGGGTTAAAAAGCGAAAAATTGTTGTTTTTGATGATAGTTTTGTTCTGTGCATTCTTAAATTAAATGTTTAAATATATGCATAAGCAAGCTCATAGTAAAGGATACTGAAAAACATGTATATTACTATTTGTTTTAGAAAGAGTAATATTTAATTAAAAACATTTTAATGACATGGTAATAAATTAAAAATAATTACAACGTTTACCAATACGTCCTTCTCTCCCCTACACACAGTATCAACAAAAATGTAGAAAAGCCCCAAACAGCTTTATTGTATTCCTTTTTTAGAATAAAACGTAATCTTCAGTTCTTAGCACGTAAGCAAATACTCCCGGACACTAATGCAGGAAAGTATCCATTAAAAACAGTTTAAAATTAAAATTAGATCAATTCAGCATGTACTTTTTTCTAATATTGTATACGACCTACTAAATCTGTGTCATTGGAAACTGTTATTAATTTAAAGCCTCGTCTGTAACTCTGTCATCACGCTTTGCTATTCATGCTCACGTTCACACAGTTCTTGTTAGGTTCTTATTGGCATTTCTCTTGAGAAAAATATAAATAGATTTAGTATTTTTGGTTTTTGTATAGTGAACGTTATCCCCAGACCTAGTTATACGTTGCGATAACTTTTGAGACCATTTTCCGTTTTTGCTTCTATGCTATGTTTATAAGGTAAAACGTGTGTTTAGCTCCCATGACATTCTAATCATTCTGGCCATCCGTCCGCCACTTTCACAGCCACAACCACAAATACCACATACAAGTGTGATACGTAAAATTTAAGCAAAAAACCGAGTTAGGTTAGGTTCGAATTTTCTTTAGAAAATGCGAATTACAAGTATATTTAACATTTTATAATAAAATTTACATGTAGAATTTATGTTCCCATTTAAATTAAATTGGAAGGTTGTGTTTTATTGTTTAATTTTTTTTACCAATTTATTCAACAACTGCACGAGAAACTTTATTTAAAATACAAATTTTCAGATTTTTTTTCCCACAAAAGCCAATTTGGAATGCAATCATAATGTTTATCACAGTGGGTTTCTTTGATGGTTTGCATTATTTGGTTAGAAAGCGGCACAATGCGTTTTTTTAATACTAAAATATATATGCAGAAGTAAATTTTAATTTATTTTTAAGCGTTTATTAATTAATAATAACGTCTTAATAAAAATTATTCTTTTGATGTTCTTTTCCTTGTTTTATGTTTTATTAAATGTATTAAATCACTTCATATAGTCATGCTTCAAAAGTGATTGATAGTTTAAACCAAGCAGCACATTTATGTGGGATCCATATGGGACCACTTACAAGAGGAATATTATGGGTTTAATCTTGTGGACCCACTTTGTGTGGGCACTACCGAAATTCGACTGAAGACAGGTTTATTCCGATTACTTCACAATTCATCTTAGGCTTTTTTGAAATAAACGTTATCTTCTAACAGCATTATTACTGTTGTTCTTCAAAAACAATAGTCGTAAAAAGAGTACGAGTTATTTCTTTAACATCCCATTCTAAATAATATTCAACTGTATTTTAGCTACGAAAAGCCTCCCTCCCTTTATGACCCATATTGAAAGATATCGATTACTTCGAGTGCTGATCTGTAATTAAATGCATAAAAACGATTATGATGAAAATAAAGACAAATCGATTATGTTCCCGATGTAGGTCTTTATTGTTTCGTTTATTTTTTATTTTATTAGACTTCTAAATATAAGATTGCAATCAATACATCCGGATTGTGTGATTGCTCTATACTAAAAGAGAGTGTGGTTCACCAAGTCGAATGTTAAGTAAAAATAAACTTGTTGCAACATAATATAATTTATTAAACAAAGATAACTATAAATAACAACAATAAACTTAACTTAAACAAACAAGATGAACTCATAATATAACGAACATAACATAACTAACCGCGGCACAACATAAGATATAAAAATAATAAATAACCCAAAAGGGGTGTGCGCGCCAACACAGTGGCCCTTCTGTATTTATACAAAACACAAAGCATCAGGAGATTAAAGTTATAGATCTAGTTAACTAGTTACAGTTCCAGTTAAACGTGCACGCCACAAGAGTTTTTAATAAACAAATGAAGAGCAAAAGACAAAAACATTATTTTCAACTTTTATTTGAGAGAGGAGTGCAATCCCATAGACCTAATTAATTAATTTTGAAATCCTATCTTGTTTGAAAGTATTGCTTTGTTATGTAACCATTTTTTGAAAATATGTTTGAAAATAGTAATACATAACAACAAAATAAAACAAATTTGAAGCGAAAATATCAACCGGTAAATTAATGATTAATTGATAAAGTTTAAAAATAGTGTCGCCGTTTGTAATATAATTATCATTCATCATAAAATTAATAATAATTTTATTTCCAGATGAAATTTTATCTTCAAATTTGTTTTATTTTGCTGTTAAGACGGTTTTCATGTCTTGTGAAAATAAATATTTCCATGGTAAAGCTATACTTTAAAACAGATCCAAGGATTTCGATTCAAATAATGTGTTGACTTTGTACTGACCTATCTTACGGGGGAATGGGCGCGCTGGACCGCGGGTCTCCAAACTCAAGTGCCTTCAGTGTTAATCCAATGGCGAAAAAAATATTTTCTCTGCCACATTTCTCCGGGCTGTTTTGAATATTTTTACAAACGGTTTTTTTAAATAATAAATGTAGATAACTTACAGGTCTCTATCTTCCCACTTTTTGAAATTGCTTCGAATATTTTGTGTAAAATTATTTATTGAAAATTTAAAAAAAATATTCGAAGCAATTTCAAAAAGTGGGAAGATAGAGACCTGTAAGTTATCTACATTTATTATTTAAAAAAAAACCGTTTGTAAAAATATTCAATACAGCCGGAGAAATGTGGCAGAGAAAATATTTTTGTCTCCATAGGATTAACACTGAGGCACTTTGCTTTGGAGACCCCTGGTCCAGCGCACCCATTCTCCCTTAAGCCCCTGTCAGACGTGATGGTAAACCTTAGGTTCGCCATCATAGACCGCGTATACACGTATATGTCTGACACCCCAGAACCTGTGAAGACTGTGGTATGGAGGTCTTTTGGTGGATATGACGGTCCAGGACCGTGGTATCCATTCGAGGTCGGTAAACTTCAAAGGAAACCCAGACTACACGGTCTTTTCGTGGCAGAAACGCATTTTTTTTTCGGTTTAGAAAACGAGTTGTAGGGTTGTTGGTTGGGGTAATTTAAAGACAGTAACCTTTTCAGTTAATAGACACCTTTTTTTATGTGCAAATTATATTAAAATAGTTTAAATTCATTCATATTAAATACTCTTAGACTCCAATAAATGTTTTGGTAAGTACTAGCATAGAACCTTAATTAATTTCAGAAAGACCCCTCCCCCATATAAAACAAAGGCTCATTATATATGTATTTCCAAATATTTGGACATTATCTCACGAACAAGAGATTTACAATGGCAATGCATTCAATGCAATAAAAATACAGAAGCAAACTTACCCGATCACCACCCCACAGGAAACGGACGAAGGTCAAATATCCCTCTTGACCTTAGGTTTTTTTACCCTCTCCCACGCCTAGCCGTATTGCATTCAATTCCCAGTGGGGTTAGTTTCGGCCCGCATGAGAAAGTGGATGAAACAGTGTAGTAAACTAAACCGCAAGATGGATGCACATTGCACATGTTTAGTCCAGAGAAAAAACTATGGAGTTTTTGGATTTATACGAAGAAGTAAGCACCATATCCTATGGAATCCTAAACACCCTCATCATATGGATAGAAATAGGGTACACGATTCATGGAAACGAATTAAAATAAAATTAACTTTTGAATGGTCCTTGAAACCGTTAAAAACTAAAAAAGATTATCTTCTAAATAGAAATAGAAAGCTGACAATTAAAGTTTTTTAAAAAAGCAAAACGCCTGGTAAAGCAACAGATCAGGTATACACGCCAGAGTGTTATGCATATGAGAAAATTAATTCTTTTTTACATGATGTATACGACTTAAAAGCATAGATTCTGAGGTAAGTGAACTAACTTTTATTAGTTTAAAAATGTAGAAAATATTTTTTTATAATCTGCGCAAAAGTCTCATTTATTGAAATCAATAACCTTGATTAAAGTAAAGCGTTTAAAAAACATTGCTCAAAAGTTACTTTTAAGCACACAGGTGAAATAGTAATCTGTATTTTAAAATGTTATTTGTAAATTTGAATTTAATTCTCTATGCATACTTTTGAAATAATTGGTGAATTTTTGAAAATTAACAGATTAACGTAATATTTAGAACAGAATATTAGTGCAGAAATTTAAACGTTATTGAATATTATTGGTTCACTTTCTGTGAAATTTTGAATAAATTTTCTTTTAATTAGATTTCTATTGACCTTTTTCGGAAAAATACTGCAAACACTTTGACACACACAGTGAAATTTTGAAAATATTTATAATAAAAGGCAAATTCCGATGTAAATAGCAAATAGTAACACATAATACATAGATATTTTCCACTCTTTCTCTCCAAAAGACCGTGGAAAGGCAGTGACGTCTGACACCCCTCAACCCTCTTATGAGGGTTCTCTCGAATTTCGGATTTCTGTTGTTTACCTACAGGAGACCGAAAACCTCAGGTTCACCATCACGTCTGAAAAGGGCTTAACAAAAGTAAATATAAAGAACTATTTTTAATAAAAATAGCCAAGTGCCCCTTTTTGAAAATTTTCAATTTTATCAAAGGTCATATTTCAGACGTTAAACAGATTTCTTGTTGGTAACTTTAACGAACAGTTGTTTCCAACAAAGGCCTGTAATTTATACGTAGAGTAACAGTAACTTTAACCAATAAGTATAAAAATGACAAATATAACAATTCTAAAGGTAGCTTTTTGGCAACCCTCACACACAGTTCTAAAAGAATTGAAAAATAGCCAATTTTACTGTTACTTAAATACTCATTGAAATTCTTATAAAGAAACACGTATATTTATAATAGTAACTGTCAACTAGAACCACTTCGACACAGAATTTAAGAATCAGTATTATAAAAAGTGCCAATTTACCGATGTGATGAGGCGTTACCGATTTGACGACGAAATTCAATAATAATATCAACCATTTATTAAAATTTCAAAATATAGTATAGCGACACGAAGGTAAGCAGATGTTAGTTCGGACGTACAAACAAACGGGTAACATGTATAAAAGTTAGGTTCTAAAATCTCTTTAAAAAGTGTCTTAAAAGTCATGTTTTTATAAACTTGTAAAAAAGTCCGTTTCTTACACGTGACAAAAATCAGAGTTTTATAAATATTTTACAAACAAGATGAAATGTATGAAAATTTTGATTTAATTTTTAATAATATAAATGACTCTAAAAAAAGTGTATTTAGAAAGGAGGCACGAGTAAAATAAATTGGGAACTTGCGCGTTAGTGCTTAAATATAATTTATTCAAATGTATGTATACCCAAATGTATGTATACCTATGTGTATGTGAAAAATAATTAATAATTAAATTATTAAACAAATTTGGAAGTTAAGTGCTTTGTAAAAAAGCAAAAGTATAACAAACTCAAAAATGTACAAGGAATTTGCTATTTTAACATCTATAAAAATACGTAATAAGATTTTCATCGAACAAATGTTTGTTATTAAAATAAAATTAATTAATATATTTTATATATTATTTTATTATATGACATTTTTAATATTAAAAAATTGCACAGAATGAAAAAGTTATATCTATTTGGCAAATATTTTCCACAATTAAAAAAAATATATATATTTAACCTTTATTTAGGTTGCTCAGACTACAAGTAAGTGAACCAAGTCCATTAAAAGCTTCTTTGTGCTACAGAGGTTTAAAGTTAGAGCTTTATAACAAAATTAACTCTTAATTTTTTAAAAATTGCTGCTGCCTATAGCAGATACTATCTGAGCTAGGACTTCTTTCATTATTGCACTGAAGTTCTACATATTTAGTGCATGCAATTGCGCTACTTTAAAACTCGAAAATTACAAAAATTGACTTGGTTTATGGCTTAGATGTCTACTGCGCAGTCAAAAAATCATATTTACCCTATTAAAAAAAGTTTAAATGCATTAAATTACCATCAAATCGTAATCATATCCACTTATACGAGGAAAATCCCTAATTGCAACGGATGCCTAACAAAAGCTGTCATTACAGTCACTCGAGAGGCTCAGACAGGACCTCATGAACCAAAAAAATAAAGCATCAATTGACACAAATCACCACGCCTTGCCATTAAGCAAACGATTTTTGTCTTCAGGGACTGTTTCGTCGGACAAAAAATTGTAATAGCAATTACCATATTACACTCTTCTTTTTGTCGCTGGCGATCAGGTACACGCTTTTAGAAAGGAGTGTGACGGCGATGCTGCCTTGTGAAAAACCAATGCAAAATAGGTTCCACAAGTGAAGGCATGGATAGCTGCCAAAATAGGCCCACATATAAGTACTTGGCAAATGATTTCGTGTTATTTTTTTTAAGTGACCAAGCTAGTTTAACACTTAATTCTAAGGTGCACAGAATAAAGTTTATAAATATCGATTTTAATCATACATGTAAAGAGAAATATTGTCCAACCGCGCATTTATGGCACACTGGATCGGGTCGAAAACATCGTAAAACGGTCGGAGAAGGGAATAATAATAATAATATCGAAGAAGGAAATAAAATTTTGAATATCTTCTCTTTTCTGCGTGTCCGATATTTTCGACAAAACCCAGAGCGTCATAAATGCACGGTCAGTCAGTATTAGATCCTGTTTTTAATTCCTGATTTAATTCCTAATCCCTGATTTGATCTTGATTTCGTACTACAGTCTAAAATTTTAAAATTGCCGTTTTTTTGTTTCATTTACCAATCTTTAAAAGATAAAAAAAAGTGTCTGTATTCGGTTTAGCCATCCTATAAACGGATTCTGCTGGACAAAAAATCCCGTTAATAAATTACGGCGCTTATAGTCACTTGAAAATGGATTAAAATTTCGAGGCCCACCAATAGCCCTCATGTGGATGTAATGCGACGTTAACTCAACCAATACCAAATGGTTTTGTAGAGAAATAACATTGAGAGTTTGTTTGGGCCTATTATGTCGATTTAGCGACTTCAGACATGCTTCACTTTTTTTTTTGTCGCCAAGCATAGCCATCTTAATACCGGTTAGAATCGAACTTTCACGGGCTGAGTTATAGGTCGGCACGCAAATAGATCCTGATTGCTGATAGAAGTGTCTGGATCGAGAAAAAAAAAACAATATTTACTTTTGGTTAATATCATATTTATTCGTCAGTTGTTTATAAAGTGTGACAGAAATCTGGTTTAAACATAGGTGTGGATATGTTTTGTATCACGCGAAAAGATGCATATCGTTTTTTGTGGTAAATAGCAGAGTCCATTGTATGACAGCACAGATTGTTTATCAAGATATGTTGTGGACATGATCTGTGAACTTAAGACATTTTACTTTTTAATAGGTTATTTTTCAGAGCCAGTTTTTTTAAAAGTCAGGCATGCTTGGATAGTTGACATTTTTAATTTTTCAGAAATTTGCAGATTATGTTCTTTATGTAAAACTATTAGACACGTATATTTTTGTTTTTGCAAAAAAAAAATATTGAAGTTTTGGGGTGTCAAAGTTGAATGTCGTCCGTTTTTTGAAGAAAAACGAACCAACTTACATATGACAATACTTTTTGGGTCAAGAGTGAAAAATCGCAGCGACAATTTTTTCGTATTCTACTAGTTCCATAGTACATGTTAGGACATAAAAACTTATGGTTGACCTTTGGCATAAAGGTCCAAGGTCATTCAAAGATATTCGAAAAAATGTTTTTTTTCTGAACTTTTTTTACCTATAAAATTTTCTTGTGCCAACAGTGAACTAAAAGTGTATCTGTATATGATCCAGTGAATACATACTAAAGAGAAGTACCCAAAAATATGTGTGGTGGCACTTTTGGTTGCAGAAATATTTGACCTTGAAATTGACGAAAATACAAAATTGCACGAGTTTCAAGGTCATTTATTCCTTGTGCCAACATTAAAAAGGTATAAAATTAGCTGGAAAATAATCCTTATTATTGTAGAAACAAAATTAATTCACAGACCTATGTCTATTTGCTCTAATTTCATTTAATGAGGCTCTAAACGTTGCAAAAAAACTCAAAATTTCGTGCAATTTTGATGTGGCTGAAACTGCCCATTGTATGTGAAAATATTGTAGTAAAATTTCGAATATATTTTTAACTAACTTTTATTGTACCATAAATGTTTTGATAAAATGAGAAAAATATATGAATGATATTTTAATGAAATCTGTACACTCTACAGTCTTTTTTCGTAGTGATAAAGATGTGTATAATACTCTATATGTTGCCGAAGTTGTTATAAAGCAATTTCAAGTAGATTATCCAAATATAAAGATCCTTCGAGCCAAATCAGACAATGCAGGATGTTATAGCGGAAATGTTTATGATGAAAGTTAATATTTGATTTGTAAAAGAGAGAGAGAGAGAGAGAGAGAGAGAGAAAGAGAGTGTGTGTGTGAGAGAGAGAAATGGAATACAGTTAAAATCTCATGATTAATATGAACCACGAAAAGGCAAAGACCAAGCAGACTGGGAAAGTGCAATTGCTAAAAAAATATGTGACAGCTTAATTAGACAGTGGAAAAAATTTAGTTACGCCAGAAGATATGAAGAAAGAAATACTTTATAAGGGAGGCGTCAAAAACAATAAGGTTGCCATTATTGAAGTAAACAAAGAAAATGTTTTATTTCAATTTTGGAAGATTGAAGAACTTATAACTCCTGAAGTAACTATCGGTTTACTTCAGGAGCAGTTGTAATTTATGAATTTAGTGGAACAGAAAAGCAACCTCCAATATTGCATGTTATACAACAACTTGGAGAGTTAATTGTCCAAAAACATCAACAAAAAAGATTTTAAAAAAAAGTATAAATACAAATAAGTAATAACAGTAATCGCCATTTCTTAAGAAGTGCCAAAAATACATTTTCAGAGCCTCATTAAATAAAATTGGAGCAAATACCCATAGGTCTGTGGATTGATTTTAATTCTGCAATAAATAAGAATTATTTTCCAGCTAATTTTATAACTGGTTACTTTTGGTACAAGACGTTAAGGAGCTCTAAACTTTGCAGAAAACACAAAATTGTACGAAATTTTGAAGTTTTTTTGCAAAGTTAAGAGCCTCGTTAAATAAAATTGGAGCAAATACCCATAGGTCTATGAATTGATTTTGTTTCTACAATACATACGGATTATTTTCCAGCTAATTTTATACCTTTTTAATGTTGGCGCAAGGAATAAATAACCTTGAAAGTCGTGCAATTTTTGATTTTCGTCAATTTCAAGGTCAAATATTTCTGCAACCAAAAGTGCCACCGCACATCACTTGCTATTTTTGGGTACTTCTCTTTAGTATGTATTCACTGGATTATATACACTTTTGGCACAAGAAAATTTTGAAAGTCAAAAGTTCAGAATTTTTTTTTTCGAATAACTTTAAATGACCGTGGACCTTTGTGCCAAAGGTCAACCATAAGTTTTTATGTCCTAACATATACTATGGAACTAGTAGAACACGAAAAAATTGTCATTGTGATTTTTCACTCTTGACACAAAAAGTATTGCCATATGTAAGTTGGTTCGTTTTTCTTCAAAAAATGGACGACTTTCAACTTTGACCCCGCAAAACTTAAAGAAATTTTTTTTTTATGCAAAAACAAAAATATACGTGTCTAATAGTTTTACATAAAGAACATATTCTGCAAATTTCAGAAAAATTAAAAATTTCAACTATCCCAACCTGCCTGTTTTGCCCAATTTAAAAAAAAAAAAAAAACTGGTTCTTAAAAGTAACCCACAATAGCCGTGTAATCTGAACTTAAAACACAAAATTAGAAATAGAGCGATAGCCTTATTACGTGAAACTATTTGTGAAGAACAATGAAAGAAAGTGAAAAGTTATAGTTTTGTTGACCTTTTCTTCAAATGAACTTCCATGTATCGGGTTTTCTCTTTATGTCACCGTGTTGTATATCTGCAACAAACATTAAAAAAAACCCATGTATTTTCCATAGATAGTTTCAGAGTCAAGCTTTCGGCGATGTATAAAATTAAACCTTCAACTTCGCAAGCCATCAACTCGTTAACACATATTATACAAACCCTTTATAATAAACACTGCGAATATTGTATTAGTAAGGAAACAGTTATTAAAACAATGGTGTTAAAAATAATTTTTAGAAACATTTAAAACAGGTCGCGGATTTATAATTTGTAGTATATCTAATTTATATACAAGTAAAATATAACATTGTCTTTTAAAACTATAAGTGATGTTGGGATCTAAGTAAAAAAAAAGCTCTTGATTTCTCTAATTTTTTTTTGCAGCGAAATATATGGTACTTTTCCCATGAGTTTCTTGCAAATGTTTATTCGCTGAAAAATTTTAATCTGTGTACACCTATCATACTTTAAATATTAAATGTATCTTGAGTAAGTAAGTAATCATGATTGAATGAATATATGCTTTGCTGAAATTTTTTTTATATTATGTATTTCTAAGAATACATTTTGTATTTTATAGATGGTGCTTCACATAGCAATACTAACGGCCACGACTCAAGCACAAAGCGTGAATATGAATCCCTTTAGTGGGTTCCTTGGAACAAATTATGAACCGACAGCAGATTTTACACTTAGTCAAGGGACTTATATTCCCAACTTGCCTACTACTTCTATTTACCCCATGATGGCTGACGAATCTTATCAGACCATGTTTGGTCTACCATCCATAAAACCCCAAGGAAACCCCTTTCTGAACCCGCTTTTACAAGAAGCCTCGATCCAGCACTCTGTGTCTGATACACGAAATAGCAATTATAAGAGAAATTTAAATATGAACCCTCAACATCAGCAGGGAAATAACAGGGGAGTGACATTGGACATGAGGGGAGGGGGATACAAACTGGAGAATCCGCGCAATGTCAGACCTTATAAGGCCCCCGTTGCCGAGAGCTCTGTACGAAACACGCAGAGGTATCAGGATGGTAGAACTTTCGTAAGAAATCCCTCAAATGGCAGAAACTCGGGCAGACAGGGTAATTCACCTCCACGAAGTCGAGGACCGACGTTGAACAATCCTCATTACAACCAGAAGTTCGAAAGTGTTCTACCATCCATGCCTCCAAACGTAGAATTTGTGAATCCGGAGAGCGTCTTGCCTCTGCATCCGAGCATTTACAAGCCGTTTTTACAACAGAACAAACAATTCGCTAGTCGGTTTCGAAATTTAAATAAATCGAAGCCTTCCAGTGGTGGAAGCTATAGCGGATCGTTTCAAGGAAGCAGTTTCGGCAATCCAAAACCCTCCGCTTCTAGGCCGACAAGGAATAGAGGAAGTCCCTCAAGTTCTGCACTTTCTCAGTCATCACTGTATTCAAATTTTGCACCTGACTTCGGACAACTATCCGAGTCCGACATAAGCAATTCGTTTTTCCAGCAACAAAGTGGTGGAAATCCTTTCAGCTCGCAATTCGATACTTCTTTATTTAACCAAGATACTAGCTTTTATTCCTCTTTCAGTCAAACGCCCGAAGGAAAAGCTTTATTGAGCCAAATTCAATCACAAGCGGGAGCACAAAACAAACCTTCGAACTTCAAATCACATAGTACATCGTTTGCAAACAAACCATCACAACATACTTATTCGAACGCAAACTCTCCCATCTTCGCCGGCTCTAGCATTTCCTCTTCATCAGGAGGAGCCGGGTCACAATCAGGAATTCCATCTTTCGGGTCCAATTACTTTGCAACTAGTCAAGGATTCGGACAAACAGATGCGAGTAGCCTCAACCAAAGTCCTAATATTGACTACCAACAAATGATGGCATACTATAAACAGCAAATGCAACAGCAGCCCCAACAAGAAATCGCTCAGCCTCAGCAGTATTCTGCTTCTTCTGGACAAAACTTACAATCACAATTTCAAGCCCAGTCATCTGCTCCAAGCTATTCTCCAAGCCAACAATATCAATTCCTTCAGGGACAGGGTTCTCGCTTCCAAGACCATTCCCAAACCTACACACCAGAGTCTGCTACATACACCAGAGCTAAAGTAGCTGCCAATCCATATCAAGCAAATCATAAAGACATAAGAAGTCACACACCAATTCACACTGATCAGACAAGTTACACACATTCTAATTTCGCACCCCTTGAAACCCTTGCTTCAGTGGCAAATAATAATAAAGCAGTCCATGACTATTTCAGTTACCACACATCAGGTCATCAACAGTCACCCCAGTTTACTGTCCATCAAAAAGTTCCAAGCTACTTAAAAGGCGGCCTACAGCAAATTTTACCGAATTCAGAAGAAAAGACGTCGATGGATCATATAGTTTCTTCGCAAGGAAGTAGTAGCAAAACCTCAGAATCCTCTCATGGTTACATGACCCCAGAACAGTTATTTGCACCAGAGCATACAGGATTGCAAAGCGAAGCCAAATTCGGATATCCATCGGCACATGGTGGATCTTCAAAGGATTCTTCTGAAAATGAAGCAGCGGGTTCTACTCCTGAACAGCATACAGTAGAAGGTAAACTTTTTTTTTATTCTTGCAATTTTTTGTAGTAATAAGATAAGAATACGTAGTGGTTATAAGCTAAAATCTAACATAATACCGTGAAATATTGATTAACGTTATGAAAATAATTAATCAAGAGAAGATATTCCAATATATTTTTATTCGTTTCGACCGTAAGTTTCTAATACGGAAACATTATAAATTGTAGCCCATGACAATCAGTAAAATTACGAAAAACTACCAAAAATAAAAAAAAAACAGATATATTACAGCAAATATAAAATAAGATTTTAGCATTTTTTCCACAACGTAATTTCTACACTTTTTTTAAACAGAAACTGGCAGTTTTATAGATATTGTGCCACAGCACTGCGATTCTTTCCTTTTGTTATTATTTACTGTGGTTTCAGGCAACATTCTGGAAGGCGGTGGCCGGGCAGCCCTTCACAAAATCACAATTGGCTATGACCCCTTCTCGCTCGAAGAAAGTGAGAAACTGAAGTACCAGAACGATCTCACGTCCAAGGAGGAATCGAAGGAAAACTCCGCTGAAGCAGAATCCGATGAAAGGCTACACGAAACCATTCAGGAGATTCAGAAGGTAAATAAAGATAAACGAACTTTATAACGATTTGATCCAATTTTAATAATTGTCTGAACAAAATAAAAGTATAAATAAATAAGGAAATAAAAAAATATATACTATACTAAACTAAAATCTTAGATATCCAATTGCAACGTTTGGTTTCCTTCCCGTAGAGCAAAATTTACTGAATCAAGCAGTTTAGAAAAAAATTCGTTCAACGAATTTTTTTGCTAATATATATACTTTTCAAATGGCCCTACTTCCGTAAAAAAATATTTTTACGGAAGTTTATTATGAATTACTGTTATCATATTTCTGAAAAAAGGTCAACCATTTGTTATATGTTAGGGAGCTAGACATCATAAAGTTATTTTGTATGTAGACAAGTAAATATTAAAGCAAAATAATTGCATGCCAAATTATCTTCCCTAGCTCCTGGCCAAGGCACCCAAAAACACCTACATGGTCGAACCAACGGACTCCTCCCATTCCTCCACAGCTACCACCAAATCCAGCTCCGAAGAAATGGTGAACCACAAAACAACACCATCCTACATGTTCCAGTACGCTCCAGCAGAGAAATCGGTGACGAAGCTCCAACCCACATGGCACGCCTGGAAATCGAACGCATCGCATTACCACCTGACTCTGCCAGAACAGAAATTTACGACTTCAGCGATTAGTTCGACAACTGAGTCGACCACAGAGTCAACGACTATGGCGTCAACGACAACTTCGACGACCGCACCTTACATAAAAGTGTCGATGTATCATGAGCCAGAGACGCCGATGTGTGCCAGGCATACTAATCTAACGTATTGTCTGCAGGATACAGAGTATCCGAAGTAAGTTTGTGGGCTATGGAAGGTAAAAATATCCATAGATATTGTATGGATTTGTAAAAAATCTGTATGTAAATTGTAAATATATTCGATGCTTGGAAATATTTTTTTTGCAACGGCGATGTTTTTTTTTTCATGGCGGATTAAGCTTTTTGCAGACTCAGCATATTCCGCAGAGATTAGGGCCATTTTTTGTGGCACCGTCTGGGCGGCTCACGCCATCTAAATTTAAGTAAAGGTGACGTTCAGATTGCAATGAACCTGAGCTCTCCGTGGATGTTAAAGTATGCCAAGATTTAATTTTTCCGAGAGAACCCAAGTCAAATGGGTTCCCAAGGTATCTTTTACATGCCAGCCACAGAATTATATGGCATACGTGTGGCGACCATTTTCCCTTCCTGAAAATCTGCGATACGCCGTGGTCGAACTCGCGAACTTCAGCTTATGAGGCGAGCAGTAATACCTTACAGCCTATGGTTAGGGTTGGGTTAAGATATCGTGGCACTAGAGTTTCAAAGGGGGCTATTGGCGATGGACGCCGTAATTTAGAACCACAATGACAGTTTGTTTACCATAGAGTAACTCCTTCCAGATATGACTAACATATTTTGACTGTTACCTCAAAGTCTAAAGATTAACTCATATTTAAAGCGCTAGTGACGATCGCACAGATCTCCATCATTTCATACAAATATGCATAGTTATCATACTTTATACAGTAAGTAAGACAATTGAGTGTGGCTTCTGGCATTGGGTGAAACAGCTGTATGCTTTCGAATTTCTCGCAAACAATATAGTTTGTATTAATACCGCAATATAATAATTACATGCAGTTGATTTGTATTTTGTGTAGTATGTATTATGTTTTTTATGACACATAACAGAGTAATTTACATTGTAAATAACAATTAAGTGCACTTCTTTAAACGGTGAATTCACAACTTTCTCTCAAATATTTGACAAAACAAAAAGTTTTACCTGAAACCAATCTTCTAGGGAAAAGATAAAAGAAGCAATCGAAAAGAACCGCCATCCCCTTGATCACTTCTTAGTCGACATCAGCGCATCGTCGAACTTGGTGGAAGACAACAGCATCAACAAAGTTCTGGAAAATTCTGTTCCACTCCAGTCCACAGCGGTCTCGTATTCCTACGATGGCAAGACCATCTCTCCAGCAGCCCAGGCTGGAAATGTTAGCTCAGCTGGCTGTTCTTCCAGCACTTTCTATGGCAAGCCACTGAGGGCCATCAATACAGCTGGGCTCTGGAGGACGATTGTGAATGTGGAATTCGAGGAGACCGGGGCGAATTATACCCAAACTGTTAGGCTGGAGGAATGCAGGTAAATATTTATTTTACCCATACGAATTATTGCTTTAAGTACATAAGAGTACGGAGACCGGGGCAGGTTTTGCAATGGAGCAAGTTTTCCACCTAGCCTTATATTGGAAATGGCCCATTAGCGGCGCCAACTTGGCTTGTTTTATGAAGCATCACATCCGTATGTAACCCACAAGAATATTTTTCAGTTCGTGTTGTGATATTGTAGTTAGAACTGTTTTTGTGTTTTTTTCAACTTTGGGAAATTTTTTAAGGATATATTGCAACGTAAACGTACTATTATTAAACGAACAATTTTATCGTTGTGTGTACTAAAAGGTGGTTTCGTCATCTATGTACCTTTGTATTTGTTTTCAAAATAACGTAAACCTCTACTCGTTAAGGTACTAGTATTAAATTTAAAGTAAAAATATGGCACCAAGGCAGGTTTTCAAAAACTTTACGGGGCGAGAATACTTCGTGAGCTTCATTGCATCGCGACATATTATTGAGTCGACATGGGGGGCGTCTTGTTCATCAATACCTTTTTAGTGGAATTTGAAGCGTTGGTTGACGAGGTCAGAGAGCGATATGGGCGATGTCGTTCACAGATGTCTTTTCTAATGGCATTTATAGCGTCGGTTGATGAAGTCGAGAACGATTGGTTAGACTTTACCGGTTTTATTTCAATATATTATTTAGAATTATTAATTATATAAGTAGGGGGAACCAGGGACATATGACCCCACTCGAAGTTTTTTGCTTGTAACTTTTAAAAAACACTATTTATGAATGTGTAAATGCAGATAATTTATACTTCATAAAGTAGTACACAATATATATATTAGTATTTTTCTGTAGTATTAACTGCAATAGTAGTAAAATATAAATTATTTAAAACTTTAGTTTTGGGTCATGTATCCCAATGCATAGGGATACATGACCCACCTATTAGGGATACGTGACCCAACCCCAAAATGTGGTAGTATAACTTAAAATAATCAAAAAACTTTTACCAAATAACAAAACTAATATCATATTATAAAGTTTATATAGATTTTATAGTATTTTCAGACAAAAATTATTACTTTTTATTTTTATCTCATTAATTATGCTTATATTAACGAAATAATCAAATTTTAAAGTAAATTCTGTTCGAAATACAAAACTGGGGCTTCTGTCCCTAGTTCCCCCATCATAAAAGAGTATAAAATAAAGTATTACAAATTCAATTATAAAGTTAAAAGGTTAAAATTAAAAAAAAAAAGTTTTTAATAAAATAAAGCAATTTCTCTAAGTAGCTAAACATGATGTAAATATTTTCTTTCATTTAGCTACTTTACGTAAATTGATATTAAAACACTGGTTCAACAGAGCAACAATTCAAAATAATGAAGTATAAAATTATTTTATACTTCTTAATATGGAAACTGTTTGCGGGATTCTGTGACCTTGTAGTAGTGTGTGCTCCCGAGTAGATTTCTGGGTTCTCATGAATAAAAAAAATGAAATACATTATATTGCACAAAAATAACTAGAATTAATGCGAGGCTAACCAAAAAATTGGATATTCTGTTGGATTATTTTTTTTTAAAATTTAATTATTTTTTAATGGTTCATTGCCAAAAGATTTTCTCAACAAAGAACTATTGGCAAAACATCGGTAAATTGTCGCATATGATTGGCAAATAATACATGCGGAAGTTGTCCCGATAACGCGCATAATTGACATTTGGAGGTTGCGTTGCAACGACCTCATAGTACGACGAAATGGTTTTTTTTACGATGTTTGGCAAACGGCCGGCCAACGATTATTGGCTGAATGGGTTTGCTCTCCTTGATTTTACATGATGTATTATTAACAAATACTTCAAACACTCCTCTTTATGCTAATCACATCAGCAGGATGAATCACATCCTTAAAATAATGAATTATCTTGACCCTAACATTCAATTTACTTCATTAAAATAACACATTAGATAACACAATAATAATTAGAATTAAAGGAAGGCTATTAAATCGAAGATAATTATACTTTACCGTTCTTGGATGTTCTAATTAAACATTAAAATAACATGTTCTCCACTAGCGTTTTCCGTAAGCCATTTGCTGTATCCTTGCCACCCTATTCACGATCATGCTATATACAAAAAACAAAAAATAGCAACATTATCTTTTTACCAACCGCACATTGATACATTTGTTCTACTGACGAATCTTCAGAAGGAAAGTTTTCTTTTACTATAAGATCGGAGGCTATAATCCTAACACCATTGACACGATAACTAATGTATGCATTTACGTTGTGCTAAAGGCAGTCGTAAAATTTTATTGTTCTTTACATTGTAGAGGGGCTGTTAGTAATATGATAAGCTGTATAAGGCTGTTAGTCTAATAATAGCAAGGAAAAAACCTCTTAATGTTCATCAGCGGTTCCATAGCCAGTTTCTCAAATTTCAGTGGACGCGAATAGAGTTAAAGGCTGATTTAACATCTATTTTATAGTTAAAGCATTTTCTGTGGTGCGGCAGTTAGCGATAAGGTTCGATGAATGGATGCATTCGTTTAGATCTAGATGTCCAAAGTCGAATCCTAAAATGAGCGGATATGGTAGTAAGAGCAAATTCTAACGTCGCTATAAAATGATCAATTATTTCAAACTTGATGAGGTTTAAAGAAATCCATCCAACAGGGCTTATTTCATGATAAACGACATGAAACTGTAAAGCAGTCTATGGGTGAATAAAGCTATCTACAGGAACATAAGTATGTTGTATAACAGTAATGTCTGCACACGGATTGGTGCTCACTATGTGTTACCATTGAAACTTCTCAAAAAGTAACATTTTGGCCTTTTTAATGAAAAAGGTTGCTGGCTACTGTACTCAACTGTTCACATATAAAATTTAGTAAAATGTCTTTCAGCCACTCGCCCGGATTTGTGGCCACATGCGGTACAGAGACCATATCAGCCTGCCTTCAGAACTACAAGCTGCATAGACTACTCGCCTGGGAGGAGCATAGAGGTTTCTACATTGATGCCTTCCTACTGCCCATATCGTGCTTCTGTGGCACCCAGCAGTCTAACTCCAGTTGAGATATTGAACATTGTCCAATGTACAGGATATTCACAATACCACCTAAATCACAAGGCTGGCTTACTAAGATGAGTGATGTCACATTAGTGGATGAGATGGATATTGACGTTCAATGATTGTTCAGAACCAACTACAATTTTAGCAAATCCTGTGTACTAATAGTGCAATGATTTAGTTGACAAATGTACAATTTGAATGGGGCAGAGTATAATTTGTTTGTGGGGTTGAAGACAATGTTTGACATAGCTGTGACATCATAATAGGCATGGCCGTTCTAATTTGGACGAATTAGTTACCGAAAGGTTAGTTTTGGGGTATAAGACAACGTTTGATGTTGCTGTGACGTTACTGTAGGCGTGGCCGTTTCACCCCTCCATTTCTTTAAAGAGTAATACAATGCCAAAACTTTTATCAAAACTTCAATGAGTGGCTAGAGTGATATTATAATAACGTCGCACTAGAGCTGGACGAAAGCTATTCTAAAGAAGATGAATGCTTTTGCTAGGCCACACGTAAAATAATAAGAGTGAGAAAACCTGCGATTTCCCGTCTTTTTATCTACAGAATAATTATAAATCTAGAAATCGGTCCGCAAATGTGACGTCACTCAGTTCAGTAAGTAGGTCCAATGTAGTGGTATTTCTCCATCAGAGATATTCCAATGCAAAACCCAAGACACTTAATCAATCAATGGCTCTCTATATTAGCTTAGAATGATATTTAGGGTTTCACTGAATGCAATCCAAGATATTTGATATTCAAAAGAGTCACGATTAGCTTGTAATAACAAAATCAGAGGTAATTTTGAATGTCAAGTTTAAAGTGGTGGAGTCTAAGCAGTCAGAACAAACTTAAGAGGGCAACTACATTTTTTGAGAGTAAGAATACTTTTCTGTGTTAATCCTATGAGGAAAACTAATTTTTGAAACTGAATTAGTTGTAACAAATATTTTTATCCAGTTGCAATGAATATTTTTACAAATTTCTTTTTTTGAATAATAAATATATGTGGAACAAATGTCGCTTAAATTTAATTTTTTGAAATTGGTTCAACTTTTTATATATATTTTTTATTTTCAATTTTTAATTTGTCAATAAAATCCTTGAACCCAAATAAAAAATTAATTTTAGGGACATTTAAGCCAGCTACATCGATAATATAAAAAAAGTTTTAAAATACATTACAACTGGAATAATAGGATTTGGAATAAAAATAAAAGGGATAATAAATACAAGTGTATTTGCACCATGAGATATTTGTATCTCTCATTAAGCTAACACAATTTTTAGAAATGGTTGGACATGGGAGATTAGACATAGAATCTAGAAGCCAACTAGAGAGAACCAACTTCCTTGAGAAGCAAGTTTTCTTTGTTAATTGTAAAATTTAGTGCTAAACAAGCAATGCATTAGCATGGAATATTCTGTTTTTATATTGTTTTGTCTTAAAGACGACTTGTTGGTGAATGAGTGACATAAAATATTTTTTATTTGAAAACTAATTTAGCATTAACTTTTGTTTTTATATTTGAGGCGAAAACTTTTAAAATCTCTTACTAATAGTTTAAATTTTTAAAAAGCATTAAAATTATCAAAAGCATTTAATATATACATTGTAAAGTGTTATTTATTAAATATTTGTTTTTAGAAATTATATAAATTCCTTGAAATGCTCAAGCATACACACAAAAATATATTGTTTAATAAAACCTGTTTTTCCAATCAATCCATTAAATTGAATGAAAGAAGAAAAAAACCACATGCGTATTCAGAGTATGTTGAATTATTAGATGCCGGACGTCTAAATTTATATTTTAACACAAATTGCTACAACTGATATACACACTAAATTGTTAAATGCTTTTAAAGTTATATACATATGTGTACCAGCAAATGCCAAAATGTTATGTGTAAATACTGTTAGTCTGTTTTGGTATTTTAGTGCTTATAGAATTGTATTTTTTAATTCGATGAAATGTATAAAAATACTGTTTAAGATATATAATTGTATGTTTGAATAATAAAATTTAAATAAAGAGTATACTACGTAGATGTTTCATAGAATTTATCAAAACTAAAAATGTAACAAATATTAGTCTCTCTTTATACAAAAAGATAATGAACATACTTAATAAATTTCATTTACTGTAAATTTGCATCTAAAAGGATCACAAAAAGAAACTGTAAAATCTGTATAAAAAATTTAAAATATATATTTTGCTGCTACAATGAATTTTTTTTTCTTTCAAATAGATGTTTAAGATAGGTCTAAAATTACCATATAAAAATGGATTCAAAGTATTTTTTTATAACAAAAACATCTTAGAATAAAAAATTTGTTTAAATATTAACAAAGGAAAAACTTTCAAAACATATTTAGAGAAAATTCACATCTTTGTACATGAAACATGAAGAAAAAAACTGATTCTTTTTCTTAAATGGTTTTATGATGCAAAATGGACTTTTTTTGGCTAGGAACAGAGGTCCTGCTTCATCAGAATAACACAAAACTGACCGCAGAACAGCAAAGGTAGACAAAATATGATATATGGATATGGGGTTGGGTTGGAGGAAGAGAGTGCATGGGCGGAAAGGGAGGTGGGGGGAGGAGATTTAAGCCAAGAATTAAGGTTGCTTTCTTCATGTATCGTAATATATATTTTAACATTTTAAGCCTTTGATACAAATTTAAAGTAATTAAGTACATAACACTATACACAATATAATTTCACAGTTATCATTCATTCATTAAATATTAAAAATGCTAATAGACATTAATATAAAAAATTGGTAATGAAAATTTATGATGTATTTATATTATAAAAAATATTAAAGAAAATGATGGAAGCCCTAAGAATTAAAAATACACTTTTTTGTGTGCTAAGAATTGAGAAACAAGCAGTGATAGTTTTTGAAAGTAATAGTTTATTCAAACATTGTTTTTGCCTCATTAAAATTTGCTGTTGAAAAAAACTTTTTTTGCAAGCAATCTTATATTGTATTGACTCTAGCACCACTTAATTTTTTTTATAGAACTAAACGTCTGAAACCTGCAATCAAAGGCTGAAAAGTGATTTTTAGATTTTCTTCTATGAAGTATATTAGTACTATTCCAGATGAAAATAGTTTCAGACAATCCTCACACAAAAACTTAACTTATAATCAACTTTTTAACAAAAACAATAACACATATCGAATTGACAAGTCTGTATGCATACGTTAAAATTGCCAACAAAATACTTTAACATTACCGTAGTTAGTAGCATTTAAACATGTATAGAAATACAATAAATGTTTACTTAATAAGCGTTCTGCTAGATATTGTTACAGAACTGAGATCGAAAAATGAAAATAAAATAACAACTTAAAAAAAAAGGAATTAAAACAGTAAGATAAAACAAATACCTGTAGTGTAACCCTGAACAAAAGTAACAAAAAAGCTGTAAATATATAATTTTTTTTCTGGAAACAAAATATTTTAACCTGGGGAGCTCAACACTTTAAGATCCAAAAGTTATACCTTACATGGAGTTAGGGCTGAATAAGGGTCTTAGATCGGCTTAGGACCACCTTAATACTGATAATCGTTATCACTGACTTAAATGTGTTATGTCCATAATGCCCTATTTTCTATTACACCTAATTCAATTAATAACAAGTTAGGACTTTTTACATAATTTTTTTTAATAATCAGCAATTCATTTTGAACAGAATGCAATTAAATTTAGCAATATTTCAACATAAGCTGCTAATCAGACAACAAGTATGGACTATTCGTATTTCGAAATTTAATTTGTTTGCAAATATATCAAAATAAGGTATAAAAAATAACAAATATTCAAAAGTTATCAACAAGCAAATAATGCATACTTAATACCAGTAAAGTAAAATGTACCGAACTAAGGAGCCAACTTAAATGACGAATCTAACAACGGTAGTATACCAGCTATGGAAGATACAGCACCAAGTAAACCAACAGTACGAGGAGAAATTGGCAAGTACCCGAGCTGGGAAAGTGGCAAGCACACATCACACCCGTTCTTAACCGTATCGACAACAACATCCTTATGAAGTAAAAGCGCTCGTCGAAGTAAATTTAACCGGCCAAAAATGGTATTCGACGGTTGTGGTTTCCTGCCGTGTAACTCATGATTCAACCCTCCAATGCTGAGTTTGTTCATTATCCTGCTTATTTCGTAGACGTCCCGGGTTAGATTCATGACCAAGTAATACAACCAGAGTTTGTAGCTGAGCGTAGTCCACTTCTGCTTGTCTACTTTGATTAGTCCAACCCTCCCGAGCCAGATGATGTGGTCAGCGAATAGGTAGAGTGCCATGTTGATCTTTGAGAATGTGACTGTGTAGCGTAAGGTGAGATCAGCAAGGTGTAGGGAGCTTAGGGCTGCATACATGGTATCAAATCCTCGTCCAAATCGGTATACTACAATAAAAATTGAAAATGCTATAACAACAATCAATAATGTATCAATGACAGGGATCAAACAATGGTAAAATTTGTTCACAAAATGAGAAAAAGAATTCTAAATGTTAAAAGGCAAAAACTCTTTCACTTAAATGTGCAAGTCACAGATTCCCGAAATTTTAAGGAAAACAGATGATGTATAAGAACAGGCATGAGAACACAAAAATATGAAAAAAGCTGAAAAAGCGCGTTGGGACCGATTTACTTTAAATATTAAATACGGGGGGAGAGAGGGGAGAGGTACGGTAATTATTACTTTAAGGGATTTTTTTTTTTTAGGGTACAGTAACTTTCACTATAATATTATTTGCAAAATGTTTGTAGGGCAATAGTGAGTAAAATTTCCATATTTCTACTCAGTGAAGTATAGAAAGAAGAGGATGATACAAATTCTATCTTAAGCCTCCCCTCATACAACTCACATAGATAAAGACACAAATAAAAAAAAATATCAGCAGTTATCGTATTCTAAAGTTATGATAATTATATAAAATAACTAGATTTGAAAACAAGGTTTACATTTAAAAAAAATTTTGCACATTGTTTATGAATCCTGTTTTTCTACAAAAACACAAAACAAACAGGCAATATTGCAATATAATATCTGTAGTTCACATACAAAATTAAAAAAAAAAAAAGATATTATGTTCTTCTCTCTTTAAAGCAATTACATGGTTCATGCGCTTGTTAGGAAAAAACATTTTAGCACTTTTTAAGTACTGTTTTAAGACTTTTTAGAAAAATTCAAGAACTAGAAATTACCAACAGCATAAAAGCTGAATATATAAAATACCGCCGATATTCGTGTATAAACAGACTCCATTTTTTAAAACAAAAAAAACATCTAAAATTAGAAAACAGATAATAGGCTGAAGTGTGAATCACTAAAAAGAAAAAAGTTTTAAAAAAACATCTTTTAACATTCAAGCTATTCTTGCCGACCCAAGTCAAGGACAATCGATTAGGAGAATCTGGTTGATCCTACTTGGCCTGAACTAGAGCTACAGAAGTTACGAGACACTTCTGATCACGCAGAGCCAGGAAATTGTCAATCATTATAAGGCGATGCCGCATCATCAGCGGATGCACGAAAATTACTAGGCAGCAAAATAAGTAAATCAAGTGGTCTTATTGTGCTGCAGATTTTTGATCAGGTGAAAATGTTACTCTTCTTACAAGAGATTGCACTGACTTATATCTGAAGACATCTTAGTGAAATCTAATCTTAATTCATCGTCAAAATTTAAATATATTTTTTACCTTTATTGTTAAAATTTATAATTTAAACTTGCTTTTTAATGAAATTTAAGTTTAGTTTTCATTAATATAGGCTGAAAGGATTTTTTTCGGTGGTGTTAATGCTGTGAAAAATGTGTTTTCTTCTGTATGAGCCGAACCCCTTTTTTAGGACGCTATCTTGTCCGAAATTTCTCGGATTATGCAGCAATTATTAAAGACTATGTATAGAAATATTGAGTTAGAAAATACGATGGTATCACGTAAAGTGGGTTTAAGATGACGTATATAGTTATCACTAGCTTCGGAAATTGCGTTCAGAAAATTTTTGATGTGATCCTATTTTGCAATAAATAGAATGGATTTTTTTTCTCAGTCATTTTTAAGGATTTGTAAATGAACTTTTTTTTATACAAGCACGTTTCAAGGAGTGTACGAACCATGACAAAATGTTCTGCGATTTCACCGCGAACTAGCAAATATTACGATGTGTTGAATTGGTTGAACAATCCGTCTTGAACTATTACTAAATTCTAAAAATAAAAGGTTCGAAAGTTTTATTTTTCCTATAAAAAACCATCGGCTTACATCGGTAGGATATAATGAAGCTGATGGCTTTTTTTTGCATCGGTCTAGCCATGACCTCCGAGGTCTAGCCCTAGTTGAGAGCGTACTAATAAATGTACGGATTTGACTAGATTGCAGAAATCAATCATGAAAATAAGCGGCATTCAAGAAGTATTTTCGCACTTGTTGGAGTACAGCGATATAACCAGCAAAATAATTTTACGATCCAGTTTCCATTTTCGAACAAAAAACAAAAACTGGAAAAAAAAAGCGGGAAACGTCAAAAAATCGGCAAATGACCAGAAATCTGGAAAAAGCGGAATTCCGCCAAAAAGCGGAAAATTCTCATGCCTGTAAGAAACAGTATGTCGATTTCCAATATAAATAACATCTTTATGATAAATGTAGAAAGGGCAGAGAGCAAGCTGTGTGATTTCAAAGATGCATTCTTAAAATGGGCAAAATTAAAAGATAGAAGAACCATGAATTGTAAACCAAATTGTTTAGTTAATAAAAAATGCACTTTTGTAATGTTATTTGAGTTAAGGTAGCCTTATATTCAAATTACTTTTCTTTGTGGTATTTATTGAGAGCAAATATATAATAAATCATAAATATATATTAATTGATAATAATAAATATATATTTGATCATAAATATTTGATTTAAAAGGCCATTTTCTTCCATTTAAAGAATTCCACAATTTTGTTAAAGCTTTTGTTATAGCAAAGCTACTCTTTTTTGCTAAAGGAAAAGATATCAGTTTAAATACTGATTAATACTATAATACCACAAAAGAATAAGAAACGTTTTGGAAACGTTGTAGAAGTACTCTTGTTTAAGTTTTCTTTGCATATAAACAGTAAGCTGCAAATAAACCACCAATTTTTTTATGTTTGCATATTGTATTAAATTAAGCTTGAAAATATATCTTTTTAAAAACTTGAAAGTTCCCTGTGGAGGAGCCCTTGTTTTAAAGAATCAGTGGACAAAATGTATGTCGAGCTGGTATAAAATAGTACATTTCTTTGACATACTTTTAAAATGTGAAAATCTTGCAGTGTTATGATAACAGTATTATAGAGACCACATCAATTAAAAAACTTCGCCCAGGATTCCAGTATTACTTAAAAAGAATGTTTAAAAATATGTATCATATATAATTAAAAAGTGACACCATGGTACCAACATTTTATGTTCACAAATACTCGAACTGACTTAAGTAAAATTAGAACTATGATATACACAAAATATTAAAATTGAGCTACCATGCTTCCTAATAACAAAGCATGGTTACCCAAGTTTTCTTTTCTTGTGTACAAAACAGAATAATTTTATAGTATACATATTTAGTCATTTATATTTTAGTTGAGTTCATTTACTTAAGTTTTCCGTCTCTTTGTCTTTTGTTTCCTTCTCTATTTTTCATTTTAGAAAAGAGCTAAGTGTTGCCATGTCAGCAACATGAGCGATAGCACATAAGGGAAAGAGTTGACCTTGAAGCACCAATTTTATAAAATAACTATACTTTTCAACATATGGATTAGTAAATTGAATTAATGCAACAAATTCTTTGTCGAAGATGTCTTATTTTCTGCTATTAATTTGGTATATTATTGTTAAAACCGAAATGAGCCATACTTTCAAGTTCAACTTATATTAGTTTACAAGCACACTTACGTTTTCTTCCTGTGCTTAAGATTGTCTCCAATTCTTTCAACTTGTCTATTACATCTTTATCCTTACCTCTAGTCTCTAAAGTTGCCCATAAAAACTTGCTGCTATACTGTACAAGTCTGAAATATGTAAAGATTTAAAACATTAAGTTTACATTTTGAAATTTGTGCGTATAAAAAGCATATGAAACAGAGTTTGCATCTTGTTTACATCAAAGAACTTGATAAAATGACAAAACTCAAGCATTATGAATATGATTAAATAAGTCAAAAGTTAATGTCAGAAATAAGTACTCCAGATATGAAAGGTATATTAATAAATATAAACAGATTTAACATGCCGAAATAATTTGTCTCGTCCAGAACTTTGATTATTTAGTTTAACAAGTTTATCCATGGTCAGACCAAGTAATTCTTTTGAAATATAAATATTTAGTAGGCCATAAAACAATATTTTATAAAGGCAAACAATGATAAGTTTGTTAACGAAGGAGAAATTAATAACAGGAAATTTTGTAATGTCATGTGCGCGATCAAATCCGATAAACCGATAAAATCAAAACAAAAACAATTAAAAGAACGATAACGATTAAATTTCTAAATCGTTAAAAACTTAAATTATCTTTTGAATTTTTCAATAGAAAAATATATTTATGACGTTTTATTTAAATTTATATTCATTTAAACATTTTGTAAAATGTTAAAGATTCATATCAAAGATTTATATATTAAATTAATTATTGTACTTGCATTTCAGACAGCTTTTTATATAATGGCAATACCGAAACGAGGTATTTAAATGGTTGTGGTTGTGAATGTTTGATATTTTTGTTGTGTTTTATTTTCTGTTTTATTAGATGTGAATTTATTTTGATAATAGGGAAATATGTTTTTTTTAAATAAAATACAAATCAAGTGATCGGTTAAATTTGCACTTGTGGTTATGAAAAAATAAACACTGTAAGTTTCTAATGTGTTTGTAAGCTAGATACGGTTTGCATTGAAATTCCTTTATTTCTAGAATTATCGATATTAAGACATGAATATAAAAAAGGAAATTTTAATATTTGGTACTTGTTCATGCAAAGTATCGTCTTAAAATTTTCTTATTTATTTAAAAAAAATTAAAACTGTTGAAATGGAAGTATTCAAAGGTAGACGAAATTCTGTAGTTGTGATCTGTCATTGCAGAAAATAAAAATGATGTATCTTACATATGAATTCTATTATCAGTAGCTGTTAAAAAACATTCAGTGGTTTGTTATCCCAACACACTCATTTTTTATGTGACTTAAAAACAATGCAATTTTATATGTACTTAAAGTTTGTATATAGAACAGTTCTCAATTTTAGCGTTTGAAGACAGTTGCAGGAGAGGATCAGTTTGGCCCGGTGGGTTGAAGAATTCTACAGGATAGAACCTTAATAGGTTCCATCTTGTAAATTGAAAATGAGACTGGTGCATATTAAAACTGTCACAGTTCAAAGTCCTGGCGCCGTGTAGTACAATGTTGCTATTAGGTTGCGTGGGGTGCCAGTTTAAGTGTCAGCCTTGTTACTTGACTGCAGTTGATAATTTCATCCTATCTATAATACTCTTTATATTACTCGAGGTATTAATTGAACCCAAAACCAAACCTAGCTGTGAAGGTGGTTTGGAATCCAAAAGCAGAGAAACTCATGTCTTCAATGATTATTTTTAAGTGCAAAAAACATATTTTTTAATTCTTAAAGTTTACTTGTAATTTTGTTTTCACTACCTTAATTTTGTTAATTTTTGTCATGTTGTATTAAATTTCAAAATAAGCTATGCACAGTATTTTTGAAAGGCATTTAACTTATCTAACACAATTTGCAAAAAGAAAAAGTTAAAATCTGAAGATTTTTATATCTATATTTTATATCTCTTTAGTATTAAATTTTCGTATTTGCAGGCAACGAAGGCAATATGATAGAATTTTTGAAAAGTGTGAAGTTTTTCGTGGTCAAAATAATGGTTACAAGATAAACATGTGAAAATGGATACAATATTATCTGAGTTCATCACACGCACATCGGCTGATCCTGGATTAGCTAGGGATTTACTAGAAGGTAATATTTAAAATAAAATTTTACTCTTTAAATCTTAACGCATCTAAATTATTTGTATGAGTTTTGTCTTCTATTCTTTAAATATTGTCTGAACTATCATTATCATTGTATTATTAACTATTTTTAGGCATATGTTGTACATAGTTAAGGATCTAAATTCTAGAAAACTTAGGAAAAGAACTTGTCTGGATTTTGGGGTTTTGCTGATTTTTGACCTTTTAGACGAAACCATAGATTTGGTTTTGAAGGAGCTGCTATAAATTATATTTATTAAATACTAATAAGTCTTAAGAAACTAGATTAAACTATCTTATATAATTTATAAAAATAAACTATAAAAGAATATAAATCTTATTAATACAAAATGGGTTTATATATTGGGTTTATAAATTGTTTTATATAAGTGTCAGCTCATCACTTGCTATCAACAATAGCTCCCGTATAGCCTCTAGTGCAACTTTAATTCAACTCAACAACAATATAAATTATAATCCATAATTCTTTCTGAAGTATAGGCTATTGTGCAAAAAAAACAATCTTTGATAATTTAAACTACCCTAATAAATTACAGTTATGCACTTAAAAACCTGTGTCGATTTCAGTTTCACAGTATTATTTCTCTCCTCTGTATTATACATGTTATAAATGCACCTTACAACTGTTTTCCACAGGTCACGAATGGGACCTGCAGTCAGCCCTGTCGGCCTTCTATGTGCTCAAGGGCATCACACCTGCTACGAAGAACAAAGAGACTCCACTGCCAATCAAACTGTCTGGGGGGCACAAGCAGCACCTGGAACCCAATTCATTTGGTCCTTCCTCCAGAGTATCTCAGCCCAGGGATTCTTCTCCAGATGTTGATGACATTGGAGGTAGGGACTATTATGACAACTGCGTATGGTTTGGTAAAGGTAAAAATTGGCAATCTCCACTTGTCACTTGTCACGTGCCGATTAAATGTCAAAATCGACGATTAAAAATTTGCCATTGGTAGTCAATTCAATCAATACTCTTGAAAACTCTAGCAATGCTAAAATTGGTTAGCTTTGATTTGGGAATCGCAATATTCGAATGTTCCTTAAACTGCAAAATCTAACAATTCTTAAAAATCTTGTGATTCAGAAATCGGGTTACTCCGTGATTTTAATTTTGAAAATCTTAGGAGATTTGAATAATGTAAATCTTTAAAAACATATAGGTTCCCAGTAATCAGCTCGTCAATCAATTTGACTTTTGAACATTCAGTAAACAATCAGCATCATCTAAAATGTGTTGTTCGTTGAGTCTTATTTAGATATGTATTATTTTGCATGATTTCAAAGTTGCCTTGATTTCTTTTAATGATTTATACTGACTCGCAATTAGACATTGTTAGTAAAAGTTGTTTATTTTCATAAAATTATGCTTTTTATAAAATTTTGTGCGATATTTGTTAAATGTGTATCATTCAATTAAACTGATGTTTAACGGCGATAAACAATTTAATTTTTATATTAAAAAAAAATCAGAAAATGGTGGCCGTTAACAAGAAAAGGACCTTAAAAATTAGAGGATACAGGCTACTGGCCAATATGCTAACTTTTAGCTTTGTGTAACCAAATATTCTAATTTTTCTTTACTTTTTAGGTAAAAGACTATCTCGTGGCATATCTAGAGCTACTGAAAATGTGAACCTTATATCCCGAGCTCGTAGCAAATTGGCGAAAGAATTTGTAGCAACTGTATCTGAAAAGAACCAAGTTATAGTTGGACTTGAAACTCCTGTATATACATTTTCCTTGCCAGATTTATCTATTTATCCTACAGATTTTAGAGAATTTTTAGAAAAAGACCTAATTGAAACCTCAACTTTAGTTTCTTTAGAAAATGCAGGTAAGGGCAGTAAAGTATAATATTTACAAAATATTTTAAATGCTGTAATTTTGAAAAATGAGTTTTGACTTATTTAGAAATTGTTATACAATTAAAGTATACTTATATTTAAAACATAATTAATTATAAGACTTTTTTTCCTAGTAAAATGTTTTGCTTAAATGACTAAGAACAGGGTGGTAACAGAACCTGGAAATCAGGGAATTCTCAGGGAACTTTTTAATTCTGGAAATATCAGGGAATTCTCAGGGAATTTTTCAAATTTATCAAAATATCAGGGAATTTTTTTCCATTTTGGATTATTTAAACAGCAGGTTTAGGTTGTTCTTGCGATCACTATACTAGCGGACACTTCTTGATCAAAAGAAAGTATTCTGGTTGGTCCGATTGTCCTGAACCGGAGCTACAAACGTAAAATCGACTATCTACCTATCACGCAGAAGCAAAAAACTGTCAATTATTATCAAACGTCAAATATGCTCCAAAGTCTAAACGCTGTGTATGATGTCGCCCTTAACGGTTACGTTGGGTGCCTACTCAGGTGACAGCTTGTCACTTGACTGTGGTTCTAAATTACGACGTCCGTTGCCAATAGCTCTCCTCTAGTATGACAATAATGCAAACTAAACTTAACTAAAAAAAAGTAATTGTAAAATCAGGGAATTTTTTATGAAAGTATCAGGGAAATCATGGAAATATCAGGGAACTTTTTTTCCAGGATTTTGTTACCACCCTGAAGAACTAAAATATCTTAATGCATTTGGGTTCATGGCCTTTAAAATCGATTAGTTCCATTATTTATGCTGTAATATTTAACTCTTGCTTATCAACCTAATGACACCTTTATCCAAATTTTTTCTTTAGGGCGCTTAAATTGGTGGGCTGAAAAGGGAACTTGCCAAAAACTCTGGCCTTTAGCCACTACTGGAGATGGGAATTGTTTACTGCATGCTGCATCACTAGGTAAATATTTTCACATTTTTTAATGTGTCATTTGTGTTGTAAATTATTACTTTAGTTAAAACGTGTAATTAACTAATATCATACCTTTGAGGGATAAGCAATTTTGCTGAAAGTTTAAACTTGTTTTCACAGCATGAGTTAAATATGTATATTTTTAACACAAAATCTATTTTCTATAAATTTTATAAGACTTTATTTCTATAGCATAGAATAAAAAATAACTCTACTAATCTCAAAATTTTAAAATTTAGTTAAATTAAAAAAAATCTAAATTTTTATAAATCATGCATTGCTGGAAACATAGCATTAAAGTGACTGACTTATACGTCTGTATCCCTCATGGGGTGTAACTAATTTACTGGTGGTTACATATGTAAACCATATTTCCTTAAATAATAATTGCACAAGGTATATTTCCTAGAGTGACAAACAGTGGGGATTTCATCGGATACCTAAAATGTTTAGGTAACATTTGATAAAAGATCACTATTATTTCTGAAGGAAAAAATAGTAAAATAACAAAAATTATAATTAAATTTATTTAAAAAAATTTCCCCTTTTTTTTAGCAAATTATTTATGGCAAGCAATGATATAAATATGCTGCGAAATTTATAATGTTCTAAAATGTTGTCGAGCCTACTTAAGACAAAAATGCTAGAACCACCTCTGATGTCAAAGTGAAAGTATAACACACCTGTGTATCAGTTACAATTATTTCGTTTCTTCCAGGCATGTGGGGTTTCCATGACAGGCTTCTCACACTCAGGAAAGCTCTGCATAGTTTGCTTTCCAACAGCACCTTCACGGAAGCTTTCTACAGGAGGTGGAGGTGGCAGGTTTCTTTACAGAACAAAGAAGTAAGCAAACAACTCTCTCTCGAGAACCTGTTTTTTTCCCCCAGTGTCTATCTATTGGGTTATAAAGTGATGCTATTTGTAATCAGTGTTGATTTCCCAGCAATATAATATTTTCTAGTTTTTTGCTGAAACATTTCCAAAGTAATCATAATATTGTTTTGTAAAAAAAAAGTATTGCTTCCCTGTATACCCTGCTCCAAAATACCCCGTCACAAAAATCTTATTTTTTAAAAGAAAATTTCTTTGGGGAGCCCAGGCGGTAAGGCGCTTGTCTTGCATGCGAAAGATCCTAGGTTTGGGTCCGAGCATTGCTTAAGTAACTGCACACCTATAAACTGTCTGTGCAGCTAAAAGTCCGACAAATAATACCCCGTGTGGAGGGAGTGCTCATAAAATTCAGGTGTTGGCTCGTCACTTGGCTGTGGTTCTAAATTACATTGTCAAAGCCCCGGTGCGATGATAATTCAAACTAACCAAAACTTAAATTCTTTTGTTAAAATGTTTTAATGCTTTTTTTTGCATGCCTTATGGAATGTGTATAATTTTTTTTTATAAAACCAAAGCATATTGCTTTTGACAGTGAAACTGGATTTTAAGTTATCTAGGAAATGGTCCTGTAATTAAAAGAATTGTTATATGTATAAATATTAAAATGTTCTGCAGAGAAGTTTCTTGTTTTGGCAAAAATGCCACACTTTGAGAAGGTTTTGCTAATGGGTTCAATCCTAACAAAGACAGATGGTAGCTAGGTTCTACCACCTTCCCAATTTAGACTATGTTTGAAGAGTGGTCACAGGAGTTTCAAATAAGGTCTTATGAAAATGTGCTCAGTGAGTCTTTGGTGAAGTTGGGTATTGATCTATTGAACTTGGGACCTTTTCATACCAAGACTGACTCTATCTACTATATGCTGCCTCAGCTGTTATATATAGACATTTTTTTTTAGCCTGAAACTGTGATCAATTCAAATTGAAATAATTTTTTTTTCATAAAGCATCCAGTACTGATTGTTCTACCATGAAATTCACATCCAGTTTTTCAGTCATGATACATTCTATTTTAACTCTCCGAATGGCCAGTAAATGGAAAAATAAATGTATGATTGTTTTTTCTGCATAAAATTTTACATTTTTTGAAAATTCCATATTAGTCTAAAAATCAGAATTATATTTATTCCTGAAGAGATGATTTCAAAATCATTTCCAAATGAAAAAAGTAGAATATGAACAAAAATTCAATTTTTGTAACATTTCTAAATAATTTATATTTACTGCTTGGAAGACAAGTGCATAAAATACAAAAAAAAGGGTCTAATGCTTCAATTCATATGATAAATAATTTTTGCATGGGTAAAATGTTTATTAATTTCAAAATGTGAATTGATGTGTCTTTAAAGGTTAAATTATTGAATTTTAACATTTAAAAAATATATATGTAACATTGCAGGCTGGTCTTGTGTATTGCGAAGAAGAGTGGAAGAAAGAATGGCAAACATTACTCAAGATGGCTTCCACAGAACCGCGTCTTCTTCCTTGTCACAAAAAGAACTACTGTGAAAACTCTACCAAAGGGTAAGTACCCACATAATTATTTTTCATAAAATCTAATCCTTTCTAAAAGGATGTAAAAAAAAGACTTGCAACTTCTGCCAATTCCTGTCTAAAATTTAAATGGTATGAAAACTTTCCTACAATTCTAAATGATTCATAGAAAGACAAACTTTTTATCTTGCACAAATATGTTATTAGACTTTAATCTCTAACTTTCAATCATTTGAGAGGCAGCCAGAAAATTAGTATTGTTAAATTCAGTACATATTCTGAATATGTAGATGTAATGATTTTGTTAACATAAATATATTTGGCTTGTAAGTTTACTATTGTTAAATTGTAAAAATATTCAACATATACAGGGATCCTATGCCACCTGATAATTTTGATAGACATTAAACTAGATATTTGAAACTTATCAAAAATATTAAATGAACCTCTAGGAATTTTCTTAGATGGCATTAATAAAACTAAATTTAGCCTGGAATTTTTTACTCTGCCTTTTTCTACATTTTTAAGTGGTTTAACTGAGCTTTTGTAAAACTGATACCGAATTATTTTTTGCCTTCAATCAACGACTTTTGATATACAATTTTAATAAAATAAAACTTATTTTCTGAATTGATATGCCGTTTATTTATTGCTTGGGTAACTGCTGGCATTTTTCTAAAAATTGTAAACCTTTGACAAACTACAAATTGCAAAATTCCCACGATCGTATAATCCAGAAACTCTGGATATCCTACATTGTTATTTCTACAAATTTGGAAGTGCGGCTATCCTAAAAATAGAAAACTGGTAATTCTATAAGCACCGAACTCCGATGGTCTTAAACAAACTTACAACAACATTTTATCTCTTTTCCAGTCCCCTACTAGCCGTCCCAGAAGAATCTGCCCCACCAGACGTCTACGAATCCTTAGAAGAATTCCACGTCCTAGCCTTGGCCCATGTCCTAAGACGTCCTATCATCGTTATTGCAGACACGGTTCTTAAAGACGTGACGGGGGCCCCCTTTGCCCCCATCCCTTTTGGGGGCATATACCTGCCCTTTGAGTGTCCCCCTGCAGAATGTCTGAGATCGCCTCTGTGCCTAACTTATGACGCGGCACATTTTTCTGCTTTGGTCGCTATGGAGAAGGAGGCGTTTGCTGATAAGACTCCTCAGCCACCAGGTAATTGGGAATTGTTGGTTAATCCTTATTTTCTGACTGATTGTTAGGAGGCTTACTCATTTTGGAATATCATTGCAATCGTGTAAAAATAATAATGTTGAAAAATCATTGAGTTCAAATGAATTGTTGCATTTGGACAACATTATGCAAAAGCACATAATTTTATTTTTGGAATTTTTTGAACCTTTGTCACAAGACTCAAATATTAACTTCTTTCTAGTTATGTGATTTTTATTTTAAAACATTTGTTATTTTTTCTATAGCAATCTTGTGTATATCACATTTATCAAGAATAGTTTTTGTTCTTGAAATCACCTCAGTATCGTCTTGTACTTAAGCAAGTTATTTGGTTTCTTACCTTTTTTCAACTATCACATCAACATTTACATATTACAATACAGTAAAAGAATTAGAAAGATATGGAAAGCATTTAAGAAAGATTATTGTTTTGTATGAACACAATTATGTGCACCTAAGTAACAATAGTTAAAGATTGTAATTCCCACTGGTTTTTCTTTATCCATTCATTAATAAAGCAGCTGTGATCAAAGTTTGTTGATGGTTATGTGTTTTGTCGAGGTTAAAAGGAGCAACAGAGTGTAAATTTTCATCTAAAACTTTATATACTTGAAGACAACAAACTTTTTGACATACTTTTATTTCCTGTGCTTCTACATCTTACTTAAAAGGTCAGTTGAATATTTTTGCGGGAGGGAGTTATCCTGTTCCTAAAAATGCTTAATTACAGAAAAAAAAACAGCTATGCTCTCACCTAGGAATAAAATTAAAACAAGTAGGTTTGTAACAGAATCTGTCACTTAACTCGCTTCCACATATTTGTGTTTAACAGGAAAAACGCGCCAAACACAACATTAATTCTATATTTAACATTTACAAGCTAAATTTGGCTAGTTTCATTTATTTTATTTCGAAAATTCAATAATTATTACTTATCGTTTGCAAAAATTAATTTATATTTTAAAGAATAAATATGTCATATTCCTCGCTTTTAAATAGAATGAAAACATTTCATATCAACATACAAGGATTCCGTAGTGAAATATATTTGACGTCATTTCAAACTGATCGATGTCGCAAAAATAAATTTATTTTAATTTATTGTCTAAAAGAATTAAAGTTTCTCGAGCGATTGTTGCGAATGGCAAATGTGATTTAATTCTAATAAAAACAGGGCCTTTAGCTATTTGTAATTCAAAGTTTTAAACGCCAAAATTAACTATTTTCATTAATCTTCTTTCTCAGATTTAATAATTAGACTTTATCGTTTGCTAAATTTGTTTGAAGTTCGAAGAATAATGATGTAATCTTTTTTAATAAATATTTTTGTCGCCACAATTTCCCATTTACATTTCTTCGAAAATTCACTTATTTATAGTTTGTTAATTAATTTACAGTTCAAAAAATATATAATTTGTAAAATTGATGCTTTAAAAATAAGCAAACTTAGCATATTTTTTTATGCAAGTTAGAATTCTCTATGCATTTTTTCATACATATATATAAACCATTAAAGAACTCTATTTGATAATACACAATCCAAACCGAATTAATCACAGTAAATAAATATTTTTTCAAAAGGTTATTTTTTTTAACAAAAGTTTCTCGTACGTTTAAGAAATGGCAACAGTGAAAATATTGAATAAAAATGATTGCATGTTATTTCAATGTAGATTAAATTTTTGTTTTTAATCTTAATAATTCATTTAATTTTTTAATGAATTGGCATGTGATCCTAATTGTTTTTTGCTTCAATGACGTATCCCACTTGTCTGTGGGACTTAGGATGACAACAGTGAAAATTTGATTAAAATAAATTTGCATGTTATTCATGTGAAACAACAAATTTGTTAATAATTTTAATACTTCTATTTAAATTTTAATGAAATTGGAATGTAGTCCTAATATTTTTTGCTTTAAAGGGACGTTATCCACTTGTCTGTAGAAATTGGTTTTTCTGGAAGTGTGACAGACGGACGGACAACAAGGACACGATTATAAACCTTCCACCTTTTACGTTATAAAGAGTTGGAAGCTAAAATAAGAATAATAATACTTAACACTACACTATAAATTGTCAGAATACTAATTATAACTTACTCATTACTTGTTTATACCAATAAAAGAAACCTCTTTCCCCCCACTTGTTCTAGCCGCTGTCCCCTTGATAGACCCCGACCACATGCTCCTCCCCATCCAGTTTGCAGTGGACCCAGGGGTAGAGGTCAGATGGGGTCTCGACGAGAACGACCCCATCATAATCTCTAGGCTCACCCTCACCGACAAGGACAAGCTGGGGCTGCTCAACGAATACTTAGATGTCACAGACCTGCCTGTTTTTGGCGTCACGAAGCAGGATTCGGTGGATTTCCAAGTGAGGAAGGAAAATTGTTTTTTAATGATATCAAAATCAAATTTGTAAATGAAGAAGGGAGAAAAAAAATTAAAAGGGATTGAAATGATGAATTTTCTCCAGACTTAATTTTTGATGGATCACCTCTAACAACTTGTTGTGTGAATAAAGAAATTGGTTTGAGGAGGGGGACTTGAGGCTTATTTATTATCCATTAGCCCATTTTAATTAATATAATTAATTACCCATTCTAGTTAATTAAAATCTCTCTATTATTCTTTGTAATTTAATTAAAGGGGTATGACTGCAGGTCTCCAAACCAAAGTTCCTTTGTGTAAATCCAATGGAAAAATATATTTTTGACGCCATATTTCTCCAGCTGTATTGAAGATTTTTTATTAACGTTTTTTTTTCTTCACAAACTTTCATTCCTATCTGATTCCTTTGCACGAACTTTTTGGACAAGACAACGAAACGGAGAATTAGTAATAATGCAATATTATAAAGAAACTTTTAGTCTGTTTACTTACTAAGAGCTTAATATCATTAGTCTTGAGAAGTACACTGTATTTATATCTGTCTGGGTTGTTACATTTAAAATATTTTGACCTAGACTTGTAAATATCAACCTCATTTTGATCCACCAGCCATTTTCTTCATATTTTTTATTTATAATTTATTTGTAATATATTAATCTAATGTTGTAGGAGGAAGACTCAATGTCAAACTCAACAGATGTTGAAAGGAGCTCTGCTGCTGGCAGTTTTGACTCGGACGACAGCAATGTTGACCGCTACTCTGGTTTGTAGATATTTAGTAAATTATGTTTTAGGAGGAGAAAAAAAGTTTATTTATCATATAATAGGTTAATATAAAGAAAATCCAATATAATAGAGTATAAAGTATAAGGTAAATAAATACGGGTGCAATGGGCTTCATTGTTAAGTTAAGAAGGTACAAACTTAAACCTTAAATTTCTTTATAAAAAATAGACCATGCTTTACATCTTGTATAGTATTTCTATTGAAGCTTATAGTATTTGGGTTGGCCACAACATAAGTTTCCGTTTGTATGCTTTCAAAATAAATAATGTATTTGGGTTTTAGCTTTTTTGCTACAGTCTTCAACAGTACTAAGATGTCTGTCCAGTTTAAAAAATCATAAAATTTTGAATAGTTAACTCTTTATAATTGATGCCTCCAGTTTGCTTGTTCATTGTACTATCTCTGCCAGTAGTGAATAGAAAAACACTTTAGACTAAATTTATTTGTTGGTTGGATAACCCCTTTTTGTCTCTTTATTTTTGAGTATGCAGCACCATTTATATATATTCTGATTAGTTTACTAACAACTACCTAGTTTTTTTTTTATAAACTAAACAATCTTTTTGTTTAGTTACTTTATTAGGCTTTCTTCTCACCCAAAAGTTACAATGTTATTATAACGTGCTTTCTTACAGGTTCCTCATCTCCTGGTGGCCTACTCTCTTTACAGAGGAGCAAAGCCACAAGGCAGCTCCAAAGTGTGGCGAGGCAGTTTGGATCCATCGGCAGAACCATGTCCAAGAAGATCAAAAAGAACTTTGGTAGCTTCACCAGGAGGGCTTCCTTCAGGGGGACCCCGGAGAGCAAATCTGTGGACTCTCTGAAGAAAAGGGCAGACATCTTTGGTGCGTCTTTGAGGTTGTCGGCAAGTGGCATCGTTGGTTCACTGGACGTCATAATTGCAGCGGTTATCCACACAGATAACAGGCATGAGTATCAGGAGGAGATGATCAAGAACTATCTGAGTTCAGCAAGGGGTAGGTTCCTGAAGGAAAAGGGGAAAAAGAGACAGGACGGACCGTCGGACATTAAGATTGACCAACAAGAGTCCTTGTCCCAATGTGTTGTCCCGGGCTGTAGCCTCTACGGGACCGCTGAGACAAGGTATATGTGTTCTAGTTGCTACAACCAGCAGAAGTCTCAAGCTACCGGGGACGAACCTAGATTTAAAAACTCTCCTCCAGGGCATAAAAAAAGCAATAATGGTGTTGATTTTGAACTGAGAACTGAGAACAAAGTGGCCTTAAATTCAAAATCACTTAGGGGAGAAGGTAGTAGTAGGTCTGCTAAGAGTTCCACTGTATCTTTGCTAGCAGGGAATGGGGTCAGGCCCTCGGCACACAAAGCAAAACTGCATCTCAGCACCATCTAGATGCGTTTGTAGGCTTTTACTTTTCAACTGTGGGATCAAGGTCATTTAATTTTTTTCCTATATTCTTTGGACTAGAGAATTTTTTTTTATTTGAATTGCCTATAAGTTAATATCTAGTAAAATCATTCATAACAATTAAAAAGATTAAAAAATTATTAATTTTATAGTATCATTAGTTTGAAGCAAACTGGCCATTCTATCAAAATATAACCCATGAGTTCCTGTTCCCTTTAAACACTGCCACTTTAGATTAGTTAATGACCCAGTTTGTAAAATTTGGTACACTATGTATTGTGTAAAACCTGATGTCCTAATGATTTGTCACCTTATTTATTTGTAAACCAATATTTTAAGGATTAAAATGTACTTTTGTACAGGGTGGGTAAGAAAGAATATAGAGGTTGCAATCAGCGCTATAACTATTCAATGGAAAATAATTTATCGTTAAGATTAACAAAGAATGTAGACGAAACTTAAAAAAGTCTTCATGATGTTTCTCTATGTATTTTTTTTGGTGCAGAGAAGCACAAGCCCTAGGCAGGGATGAGTTGAATATTTGCAACAAGTACGTATTTGCGTCCCATTAGTCTCAATGGCAAGTCCTTTGTAGAAAAGGCTTGTCCTATGTAGGAGTGAAATGGGCTACTGCCTAGATATTTTCTGTATGACCAAAAGAAGTCTAATTGAAGATCTATGACATATTAAAGAGTCCTGGAGAGAAAAAACCTTCATTGACTGAATATCTGTCTGTATCGGGTTTCTTTGGTGACGATAGCGAGTCCTCGCCTAAACTGGTATCTTTATCGTGGAGGACTTGGTTCTTCTCTCGCGACAAACCTGAAATTTTGAGTTTCGCATAAGGAAAAGATTTAACAAACGAAATTAACATTTTAATAATTTGAATAGCAAATATGTTAAACTTTAATAATGTATAATCAATTAAAGATTACGCGTATTACTGAAACAATTAATAGAAATTTTAAGATTCGTAATTTTAGAAGTCCTTAACTACTATACAATTTTTCTACCAATAAATATTCCATGGGAGACTCAACAAGAGAACAACGAAGAGATAAACCGGTTTCCGGGAGCCATTGACTGCCGTGCAGACCTCAATGCAGGCAGATTCCCAGTCGATGAAGGGTTTCTTCCCAAGGACTCTTCATATGTATATGAAATTTTTAAGTTCCTTCTACATTCTGTGTTAATCTTAGCAATAGATTCTTTTCCATGAAATATTTACAGCTTTTTGTAATCACTATATTCTTTTTAACCCTATATAATGGATCATAGGCAAAGGAAGAATTAAAAAAAATTCTACATGAAGCAAAATTACATCATCTGACATTTAAATGATTTTACTTATCCATATTATAAGATTTAGCACTTTATTTGCTTATATTTACTACAAACGAGAAACTAAGTGATACTAAATATTTGTTTTAGCCTTCACATTCATTCATGACATATTACAGGATCCTTAAATTTTGACCTTGAACCCACTTTTTAAAGTAACTGGCCATAACTCAAGCCTTATATGTATTATATGTAGATCTATTTCAAAGAGTTTACAATGTTTATCCCAAAGATTCTATTCATAAACCACATTCACTCATTTGAGGTGCACCAAGTATTTTTTATGTTGTAAATAATTCATTATTATACACAGTTGGTCATATTTGCACCAAAATGGCAGGGTTATTTTTTAACAAAAAATTAATACAACTATGTGATGATAATTATTTCCTAATCAGTATTAAATAAAAATTAACATATTTGTTAAAAGAGTTTGTTAATTTTTTGTAAAGTTTATTGTTTATGTTATTTCTTAGCATTATTTTAAAAACGATGAAATTTTTTTGTATATTTGTCCTAGATTGCTATTTATTATTATTTTTTTTAAATTCTTTGTTACACTTAATGAGTTACACTTTTTTTTTTATTGTTTTGTATGTGTCTTAATGGTCTTATTTATAGTTTTTAACTTGTCAATTTTTTAAAACATGTTTTTATTAAAATAATGTGGAATCTCTTTGAATTGAACAAAATTAATCTAATTTTGCAAAAAAAGGTTCATATTCTTTTTTTTGCATTTTTTAATTAATAAATTTTTTGTTTAATATTCTGTTTTAAGTTATGAAAATCAATATTTTTTAATATGTTAATCCCTTCAATTCCAGACTTATTAATTCTAGCTGCTACTTTCTAAAAATACTTACTGTGCATTTTGTTAGATTTCAATCTTGCTAATTTTACTTCATTGCTATGTATCCAGGTATGATTCATGGGATATAATATACATAAATAAGGGCTACTGTATAGTTTCCCTTTTAATTGTGCACTTTAATTATTACTAATTGTTTTTTTCAACATGTTTAATTTTTAATAACTTGAATTCCCTCAATTTCAATATTACTGTGTTAATACTCCTTTCGAATTTGAAGTGTTAATATCTAGGGTATGTAAAGTCTGTTAAAACCATTTAATAATTTTTTAAGGATTTTAATGAGTGTTCATTTTGATTTAAATTATTAAAGCTCAATACTTTTTACTAACTTAATGTCAGCAGAGTAAAAAAATAAATAAAATTAAGCCAAAGAGTTAGTTTTTTTTATTATTCAATTGGGACTGACTAAAGACAGTTGCCTTCATAATTGAGAAATATTGTAGGTTTTAAAATACTTATAATATATCCTCTTCAGTTCAGATAAGTATTATACATGTTAAAATCCAATGATATGTCTTTTTCTGATCTTTTATTTTCCTTATTAGCTTCCACACTACGTTTATAACTTGAAAAATGGAAGGTATTATAATCGTTCAGTCCGTCTGTCTGTCCGTCACCCACTTTCACCGAATGAACCGCAAGTCTCACAAAGTGGAATACGTCATTTTGAAGCAAAAAATCAGATTAAGCTACATCCCAAATTTCATTAAAAAATTTAAATTCGAAGTTTATTTAAAATTTAAATAACTAAAAATTTAATCTAAACTGAAATAACATGCAAATTCAATTTTTATTCACTAGTTTCACTGTTGCCATTTCGTCAATTGTACAAGAAACTTTATTTAAAATAAAAATAAAACTCTCCAAAAAAATATTTATTTAGTGTTATGATTCAGTTTGGATTGTTGTAATATCACAATAGAGTTCTTTTGATGGTTCATTATATATGTATGAAGACAGATAAATAGAGAATTATATACTTTGCATAAAAAAAATGTTCAAAGTTTAGTTTCTCTTATTTTCTTAGAATCAATTTTACTAATCTATTTTTCGAACTGTAAACAATGTGGCGACAAAAAGATATTTATTAAAAAAAATACATCATTAATCTTCAAACTTTAAAAAAATTTAGCAAACAATAAAGACTAATTATTAAATATGCAAAAGAAGATTAAAGAATATAGTTAATTTTGGCGTTTAAAAGTTTGAATTAGAACTAGCAAAAAGCCCTGTTTGGCGAATTTCTTTCTGAAGTGTTGTTATATAGTGTGTTTCCTGTGTTGAGCACAAATATTGTGTGGAAGCGGTTTAAGTGACAGATTTTGTAACAAAGTAACTTGTTTATTTCTTATATTTTGGTCTTTAATTATTCAAAACGAGTATGAACCCTTAAGGACAAATGAGCCAAAATAATCGTGGGTCTTCAAACCAAAGTGCAAACGTTTTTTTATATGAAAAATGTAGCTGATTTACAGGTTTCTGTAATCCCACTTTTTAAAATTGGTTCGAATATTTTGTGTAACATTATTTATTGAACATTTTAACCTATAAGTCAGCTACATTTATCATGTAAAAAAAATGTTTGTAAAAATATTCATTACAGCCGGTGAAATATGAATTAGAAAATAGTTTTTATCCATCAGATTACCACAGAGGAACTTTGGTTTGGAGACCCATGGTTATTTGGGCTCATTCACCTATAACAATAGGTAAATAGGTATCACTGAATTGCAGTGGTTTAAACACACTGTTGTGCATTTATTCAATTCATATAATTTATAACACATTTTTATTACAGGTATCCTACAACTTCTAGAGTTTAAAAATTGTAATTTGTTATTTTGGAGTCTCTCTTTGAAAACCGCTGATAATTATATTTTCCAATAATGCCTAACAATTGAAATCTTAAAAAAATCTTTCAGTCTTGCACTATGGAAAATTATTAATTTATAATAATGTATTTATAAAATTATTACTTTTGTTATTTTGATGCTTTAATTAATGAAGCACAAATAATTATGCAAATCAACATAATCTAACAGTATTTATATATTTTAAATAAATTAAAAAAATAATTAAAAAAAAAATCCATGTTCTTGTAAAAATTAATTTTTAGTTTTTTTGGCAAGAAAATGTTTTTGAATTAAATTTCTTTTTTATAAATTGATTTTGCCCTTTTAATGTTTTAAATGTAACAGTTTTGTACTAGAATTGAAATTTCTGGTTCTGCTTACGCATTACACATTGTTTTCAGTGTGTAAAGTATTTTAATCTTTAAAAGGTTTTTTGCTTATGCTGCAATTCTAAATTTTCTTGAAATTTGTCAGACTCTTATTTATTTTTAAATTGATTATCAAGGACCCTTAAAGTTCTAAATTTATCACTTCCAGATATTTAGCTAAACAGAATTGAATTTTAAAATCTGTTTCACATTTTAAACAAATTGTTATTACCTTTAAAAACTAATTTTTTTAAAATAAATTTAGCTTTATTTTTAAAGAAATAAATTAATGCATTTCTTAATTTTTTTTATCATCGGCATTATTCGTACCGCAATTTAGAATTATAAGCATCATAAGGTTAAAACCCATTTGAAATCTGTTCTTAAAAATTCCTTTTTTCATAAAAATTTAAATGAATATTGTATTTATTGTTTTAAAAAATAAATCTTGTTTTTGATACTTTTCACAAGATACAGTTAACAGATATCAATGGGCATTTTAGTTTTGTTTGTTGATGGTAATTTTTCTTACAGGTTTATTTATGAACATCTGTTAGAATACAAATTGTTGCCGTTTTAAGGGTTGGCATTCAAAAATATTGTGTAAGTAGATATAGTAAAAATATATGAAGGGTGTAGTTGCACAACTCGCATTCTTCAAAGCATAACTAAGATATAGGGTCCAGCCCCTTCATCAGCGACTTCGTCCAATTGAATTTAACATTATCAAAAGTCGCCAATGAATGGGCCGGCCCCTGTGCCATAGTCGTACTTTGGGGAATGTGAGTTTTGCAACTACACCCATATATATAATGTACAAACGATAATAAACCCTGTCCAAAGAACTATGAAATCTTAGAAACTTAAATAGATGTAACTATATAAAAGTGATATAATTGTATCATATATACAGTCCCTATTTTTTCTTTTAATTGTTATCAGTATCACAGAGATGCTAATATGCTTAAAATGAATTGTATCATACATAAAAAACTATTATAAAATGTTTTAAAAGTGTGGATACTTTATTTTGTAATATTGTTTCAATTGAATGCAAACAACATTGTATAATTGCCATTCTGATATTAAATTAATAATGAATCAGATATTTAAATTAGTACAACATGATTCATTCAACATGTATTTAAAATTTTTGCTGATAATCTAAGTACAAATTATCAAAAGATTCAAAAATATTTTGGACAATCATTTTTTTATGTTTAAATGTAATATATATTACCTCTAAGTATTTTTCATGTTTATTTCAAAATAATTATGGAATATCATTGAAGATGATAAACCTTTAAACCTTCCTCTATTTCTGCCTAAATTTTGATTTTTGAATTATGTATATATTAAATATATTATATTGTGACTATCAAACAAACTTTTTTTTTGGGGGGGGGGGGGGGGGAATTCTTGAAAAATAGAATGGTATTTATTAGAAATTTGTATTTTTAGTCAATTCTTTTTTTAAAAATATTTATAATTTTGTAACACTTGGAGGTTTTACAGCTCACATAATGGGCATGTTCCATATGTTCGTGAGTGGCAACAGTTCCAGCGGTATTGTTTTCATTTTTGGTCCTTCTGAAATTACATTTGTTTTAAACAAAACAATATCTTTTTGCCTTACTGAAACGAATGTTGTGTACAAAATTTTCTTTCAGTAGAACTAAAGCTTTCGTCTGTTCTTGAATTACGCTAAATTGCTGTCTCACAACTTCGCTTAATTTCTCCGCGTAAGACAAAATATCATCTAATCCAAAGTTTTCCAACAACATTGGCGTTTTGGTAATGCTGCATAGTTGAAATTTAATAGAATTCAAACCGATAAAGTTTAATAAATAGTTGGAATAAAAACAAGTTGCACGAAACGAACTTTAAAATAGAACAGACGAAAGAAAAACGATCATTTTGAGAGCGAAACAACCAATGAAATTGCAGGATTTCGTTATCGAAATCAAAAAGTAAATCGGCGACTGTAGACCTCCAAGTGTTAAAAAATAGCGAGTTTAACTTATTTAAGTTTCTTATTTTTTAAATTATAGTAATTATTGATACTGTTTAATTGTCAGATTTGGTCGAATATTCCCCGCCTTATTGTGATAATCCGTGTGCATAGTTTATTACATATATCTAATTCAAATAAAATTTCTTTTTAAAGATCTAGTTTTTGATTTTTTTTATCTCAAATGGCCTATATTAAATACGATTGGATTTAAGTTTCCTTTTTCCTGAATGAAGCTATTGGTGGCGGTATTGTTTTCAAATTCTAGAATGGACATGCAGTGACTATAGATCCCGCTCACAGTTGCTTGACGTGAATGACCCTGTGAATTGTGAACCTTGAGGAATTAAAAAGCAAATAATTATAATTTTTTTTTTTTGTCGTGTCCATGAGAGTCGAACTCTATATGTGTCCGTGAATTTTGACAATTTCCTCTACGACTTGCTTGATGTTGTCTCCATACGGATCTAGCATAGTCGGCAGTACTCCAATCTTTCTCAGGCTGGCGCTCATAGCCGGACACTCATAGATGTGAGTAGGCGTAAGCTGTGTATCAGGACAATGTTCACAGCTTCTATAGATCTTCTTGCCATCTCCATCTATCTTCATACCCCTGTGGTGTCCGGTTCTCAGTCTAGTTATGGTTTTAGAGTAGATCTGTTCGCAGTCACTTCAGAGAGAAGATGTTTGGCCTGAATGGATTTTTCTCCAAGCTTATATCTGGCCACTGCATTCGCATCCTGAAGAGAAACATCACTGCTGCTAGTGTTGAGGTCTCTGCCCTCCTTGGCCAATCTATCCGCAGTTTCATTATCTTCTATGTCGACGTGTGCAGGAATCCACTGGAGGATGCAGGTCTTGTTTATAGTCTGAAGATCTTGAAGACCTGAGATGATTTCTTGGGTGATAGAAGAATGTCCCTTTAGAATTGCTTGGAGGGCGGCCTTTGAGTCGCAAAATATCACTAGGCCCTTTGCCTGCTTGGAAGTGGGAAGGGCCTTATAGATATTTAGTGCCTCCAGAATTGCCCTCAGCTCACAGGTGAAGTTAGAGGCTATGTTTCCCGCACCATATTTGCCCTGGTGAAACACACCATCTGAAGTAGTTAAAAACACACCGGCACCCCCGTTGGTGATGAAAATAATTATAATGAAATAAAGAAAACAAAAAAAAAAATTTAAAGCTACTTTATTTTTAAAGTTTCATATACAATAAAATATAACTTAAAAATCAAAACAAAATATTTATACCAAAAATTCCTTATTATCTCACTACAGAATAGTGCATTGATAGTAGACTATGCTGCTGTTCTGAACATAAGGTATCATGGCATAATAACCGTTTCTATAATAACCGTAAGCAAAAGCTGAATTTAGCAATTATACTTTCGACAAATGTTAAATGTCATTTAATTTTAAAACTAAACATTTATCGTAACATGTTTCTTTGATTGTGAAATTTCAAAATTTTCTCTTTTGAGCAGCACATCTGCCGTGGACGTTTTAAATAGTACTAATACCATCATATAAATATATTCATGTGTTACGTAATATACTTTCCACATTGTTAAATTTTATCAAACTTACTATTTATAAAAATATTAGGTAGTTATTTTCTCCTTTTAATTTCATAGATATTCCGATTTCACACAAAATTTAGGTATTGACCAATTCCTAAAGAACTATGGAGACTAGACGTCTGCATTTCGCAGTACAATTTAATTAGTTATTGGACTTGGTTGTTATAAAAATTTACGAATATATATTCGTTTTATTTGACATAGTTTTCAAACGAAATCAACCGTAAATACAACATAAAGCTATTGATGAATATTTTCAGTGTAATAAGGAGTTGGTACTTTATAAAACTTTTCCAACCATCCTAGAGCCTCCTGCTATATTTCCCAAATAATCTACCCAGTTATTTAAACAGTTAAAACACAATTGATTTTAGGTTGCTTATTTCAACGTGGGAATCAGATGAATCAGTGAAAGGCAAAGGAGTCCTAGCGGTGAATATGTGCCACCGGGTCGGGTGGGTCAAGTTCTTAAAAACGTTATGTTTGATGCGTCAACTTGCTGACAGATGATAGCATATGCGTAACATTTTCTTATCGGGTTATGAAATTTTTCAGTTATTTTACATTTAATATGAGGTACTATATAGGAGGCATTTCTTACACATTTGTAAACATCAATTAACTTCAACTCGGAAATATAATTAGAATAGAGTTGAGGAAATCTGATCCAGCATAAAACAATCAATAAGAGGTATTGCTTGAGCCCTGAAGTGAACTTAAAAAGGGTACAGGTTTGCCGATCTGTCCATGAACGTGCCATGGTGGGTGTCATTGAGTTCGCCCAGAGTCTTCAGCATAGTGCCGATACTCTTAAGAACTTGACTCATCCGGTGCACATTTTCACGGATTTATGCCTTTCACTTTGACTCCCATGTTGAAAGCAGCCTAAAATCAATGGTGTTTTATAAAATAACTGGGTAGATTATTCGGGAATTATATCAGAGGCATTGCTTGAACCATGAAGTGAATTTAAAAAGGGTACAGGTTTGCCGATCTGTCCATGAACGTGACATCGTGGGTGTCATTGAGTTCGCCCAGAGTCTTCAGCATAGTGCCGATACTCTTAAGAACTTGACTCATCCGGTGCACATTTTCACGGATTTATGCCTTTCACTTTGACTCCCATGTTGAAAGCAGCCTAAAATCAATGGTGTTTTATAAAATAACTGGGTAGATTATTCGGGAATTATATCAGAGGCATTGCTTGAACCATGAAGTGAATTTAAAAAGGGTACAGGTTTGCCGATCTGTCCATGAACGTGCCATGGTGGGTGTCATTGAGTTCGCCCAAAGTCTTCAGCATGGTGCTGATGCTCTCCTCTACTGTTAACATGGCTCTTTCGTGGCCGCCCATGTCTGTCTTGACCCATCCGGGACACATGTTCACTACGAGCACTCCCTTGTCTTTCACGTTGGCGGCGATCACTCTCATTCCCATGTTGAAAGCAGCCTAAAATGATTTTTTTTAATTAAATAACTGAACTGTAAAAAAGTCAGTTACAACACAAAATATTTCTGTTATTTTCTTACAGAAAATTTCTGCTTTCTTAATCTACAGAAATTTACTGTAAAACTTCTCAATTAACTAATAGAAACATTTTCTCTGTAAACAGATAAAATCTGTAACCACTGATACAGATTGCACTTGTTGTAAACAGGGTGTTTTTTTCAGTTTAATTACGAAAATTAAATTTGATCTATAGCTATGCAAAGTACTGCCGTGGCCACGATGGCATATAGTGACCAATGTGTCTGGTTTCTATGCCGTCAACCAGAGTTCGTATACGGGTTACGACATGATGTTTTATTTTTTAAAGCAATACAGAAAATGTCTCTTAGGCATGAATATTTTCAGAATTGCTTGGCTATGGGAAAATTCTGTCAACAGGTTTTGTCCGCAGCATATAGATATTTTCTGGCAACTTTGCTGCCAGAAATTTTCTGTAATATAACAGGATTTTTTTACAGTGTGGGTAGATTGTTTGGACTATTTATAGATCGGCAGTTATTTTGGCAATGCCCGTTCCCGAACCTGGGACCTTTCGCATTCAAGGCAAGCACCTTACCGACTGAGGCCCCTACCCTTTAGAAAAGAGAGGGGTCCCATACTTAGCTTAATACGTACTACATAAAAAACATCGTCAGCGATAAGTCACCTATTCGTGAAACACATAAAACACTGCGATTTCGAATCAAATAGGTGCAAACAAATAAAAGCAGGCTTGCATCAGAAATTAATACTAACCTTACTCATTTTATAGCCCGGTACAACTAAATCCATTTTGAGTTCTTTTCCTGTTCTCTCTATGCTTCCCGCCATGGATGTTATGTTGAGGACCATTGCCCTAGATGCCGACATTTCGCTAGAATTCGATGCACTGGCGGCTGTCTCCAGCAAGGGAAAAAGCGTCTGAAAGAGATATATTTACTACAAATTGCAGCGTACGGTATGAAACTATTAAATATTTTCGCAATTTAGGTAATATATGTTTTTTTTCGTTTGTTAAACTCTGAGCTCCTAAAGTTTTTGCATAGCATATCGGAATCATTTATTGACTACTTTCGCTAGCGGTTCAACTGGACAACGATCATCAACGGGATCACTTTAAAAATTGCAACAATTTCTAGAGTTTAAAAAATAGTTTTTTGCTTTATCGCATGTGAAAAGATCCAATGGATAACTGGAACGGGGGGTTCACCACTGTTAAGTCACAGCTACGTCAAACGTTGTCTTAAACTTCAGAAACAAACCACCAGGCAAATAATGCGTCTAAACTCGAAAGGCCACTTCTACACTCTACAGTGACACCTCAGTTACGCCAAGCATATTCTTATTTCCCACAAACAAACTATGCGCTTTACCCCGTTCGAATCGTCCATTGAATTAACATTTTTGCCACTTCTATTATCCGGCAGCGTAATCACAACGATCACTAGCGAAATCGCGTGGAAAGGGCCTATAGGGTGTATGCTAAACTCCCTAGATATTAACTCGACTTAAGTCGACAAAGTTATGACAACTTTATCAGTATGTCATGATAACTCGTGTTCACCAAATTGGATCTACCAACGTAGACATGAGTCGTGACGACCTTTGCGATATGGCAACCTGTGTTCACCAAAATCGCTATTGACCAACAGTGTCGTGGGCAGGTAAACTGCAGTATCTAGGGCCTAGGCTTCCGACTTGGACCATTGTTGTAAAAATTCAAAAGATTTAACACACACGAATAAAGTATACTAAATGTCTAACGATTTCAAGGCAAAAGTGATCCTGCTGTAGATACTGCAGTTTACATGCCCACGGCAGTAGAGGGTACAGCATTTGTATTGCCTCGGGTGGCGAAAGGTTCGCCAACTCGCCAAAACCATTCATGGTCGTAACGCTTATGTGCATATTAAGGGCGAATGACCGCGGGTCTCCAAAACAACGTGCCTCTGTGTCAATCCAATATAAAAAGCATTTTCTAAGCCACTAAATGCATTTTCTAAGCCACTAAATGATAAATGTAGCTGACATTACAGGTGTCTGTAATCCCATTTTTGAAATTGGTTCGAATATTTTGTGTAAAATCAATTATAGAAAATTAAATAAAAAAAAATTCGAACCAATTTCAAAAAGTGGGATTATAGGAACCTGTAAGTCAGCTACATTTATCGTTAAAACCCGTTTGCAAAAAGATATGCAATACAGCCGGAAAAATGTGGCTTAGAAAATATTTTTAAAAAATTGAATTAACACAGAGGCACTTTGGTTTCGAAACCCGCTGCAATTCGGTCTCATTCGATGTTAAGATAGAGTGCAGCACTAGACAAACCTGTAGGAGCAGAATCGGTGCCACAGCATTCGTCTTAAAATGCACTTCTAGGTTTTCGGCTGTAAGGCTTGGAAATGCCATTAGTTGAGCCATTCCAGCATTATTGATCAACAAGGTGAGACCCTTGTCCCCAACATTTTCTTCCACTATCTGCTTTGCTATGTCCCTGTCTTCCTCCTCATTTACGTCTGTAATGATAATGAACATTAAACACATACTAAATTTTTCGACAAGGATTTAAAAAATGCTTTTTGAATGTAACTATAGAGCGAAGGCAGTGGAAATACAAAGCCTGATTTTAGCTTACTTTCTTTTTTTAAAATTCGAACGACTTAAAAAAAAGGGGAAAAAAGTTATTGACATGCTGAAGGTGTCCGTCTGTCTGTACACCCCTTTCAAAATAGGTTCCATCCATCGGATCTCAAAAATTTGTTGGAACGGTATGAACTCGAATACCTAGCCTTCATACTTTTGTTCGTCTGTCTGTAAGTCCGGACGGACATCTATCTACTGTCTGTCCACGAATTACTCGTTGAATTAGCATCATAATTTAAATTTTTCAACATTTAAATCGCTGTTGCCACATCAACAATGGCTTGAGAAACTTTATTTACTAAAAATTAATATTTGATAAAAAAATTATTTTTGTCATATCAATGAGTTGGATGCTATTTTAGTTCTTTTAGAACTTCTTGTTTCTTCGCACGTCATCCCAACTCGCAGACGTATCCTGATAGCTAGCCTTGATTCACCGTGGATAAAATATAAACCAAGCCTTAACCTTGGACTAGTGTGGACATCTGTAGATAAACTAGGGCATCCGTTATTATATATTATAATACAGATGATATTTTTATTTCACATTTTTCTTATTTTTTTACATCTATTTTCAAACCAAATCATTTAGTTTATGGAATGTAGGTATCTGCATTTTGTAAGGAATTTCTCCCATCCGCCTGTCTAACTGTAGGACCCTCGGTGAACTTCGATTTAAAAAAAATATATTTGTTTGAAAGCAATGTAATTAGAGAACAAACTTGTACGTTTGTTTGATATATGTCCGTTCATCTTACACTACTCAAAACAAATTAGGGGAGCACTTTGCGTACTTTTGTTACCCGTTCAGTCCCAACTTTTTATTTTTTATTCTAAAAAGCTAAAATTTGTGTAAGAGATGTATTATGCATCCAGAGTGAAAAGGTAAAAAACAAGGGGGGGGGGGGGGGAAATCTTAATTTTTTAAAACTAAAATTTAAGAAAAAAAATTGAAATCATAAGTTTTGAATAAATTATAACAATAATTTTTACAAAACTTTATTTGTTAAACATATTTAAAATCAATTTTTAAACATCTAAAAATGCAAACGTGAAGAATGTATGGTCAATTTATTTAATAAAATTGTTTTAGAGAGAATTTTATTTTACCATGTTTTTCATATTTTCATTTAATTAAAACAAACTTTATTTAATTCTTCAAAGGACATGATTCTTCCATTAACTATACAAAAAGAAAATATAACTTTATAAAAAAATGTATGGAGAATTTGATAAAACTTATTTGAAATAAGTGCGAGCTTAACTTCAATCGCAAAGAAAAAAACGCAAGTAGCTAGATGATTCCAAATGGAATCATTGTTGATGAAATTGTTTAAACCATACGCTCCCCTAATTGTTTTGAGAAGTGTATTTCGGACTTCTTTTGAACTTCCATTTCATTATTCCATTACCCCAAAATTATATGTTTTTCCATGTTTTCATTTAACTAAAACAAACATTATTTAATTCGTTAAAAGACATGATTCTTTCATCTAACGATACAAAAAGAAAATATAACTTTTCAGAAAAATTTATATAGAATTTAATACAATTTATTTGAAATTAGTGTGAGTTTAACTTAGTGAGAAAAAAATCGCAAGCTGATGATTCCAAATGGAAACATGGGGAGAAAAAGAATTAACTGTTTTTCCACAGAACATTCTAATATAATATTTTTCGTTGCTTGTAACTTTGGTAGAGCTTAAAGAATATTCATTACCCATCTTTATTAAAATCACTCTCGACTTCGAAGAAGAATCTTGAATAGCTTTTAGGTCCTAAAATAAAAATACACTTTTATTTTCATTTGAAACTTTGAATGTAAAGCATTGGATTTTAAATATGAAACAATGGTTGGTTGGTGTCGTGTCAATGGAGAGAACTATAGGTATCTATGAGTGTTCAAAGCACAGCCGGCAATTTCCTTGATGTTGTACAGTTTGATGTCAGGGAGGGGAGGGGGGATTCCCCAAGGCTCTTAACCCTTTCAGTCCCAAGAGCAATTTGACATCATCATTTTAGAATTTTTTTTCTGATCGTCTATAGCCATTTACGATATCAAAAAGCACATCATTCGATTTTTCAAACTTTTTTCTATTAGAAAATATTTTTTAATAATCCCAATAGATGTTAGACATATTTTTTTTAAAATTATGATCAAAAAATGATGATACCAAATGGCATCACTGGGACTGAAAGGGTTAAAATGGCGGGGCAGTCAAAAATATGGTTTGGTGTTAGTGGAAAATTATCGCAGTTACTGCAGGGACGGTAAGTTCTATTGCCATCTCTCAGGATTTTCATTCCTCGATAGTGACCAGTTCTATAAGGCGGGTGATAATCAGGCCGGTGATAATCAGGCGGGTGATAATCAAGCCGGATTTCTAAATAGGCTGTAGCCTAGAGCGGCGAATATTTTGGGGCGGCAAATTTTACGACCAATTAAAGCAGCAATTCAGCATAAAAAATTATAAAAATACGAATATTTTTAAGAAAAAAACAACACATAATTCACGTTAATGCGTAAACCGTAAACGTATATATAGTACTAATATTTCGTAGCAATCATGGTAGCTGCGAGGGCAATTGCACGCCCACCTCAAGGATTTCGAACTTGAAAGAAAAATAGTATAGAACAGTTTAAAAAATTCGCCTATTTAGCTTTCGATTTAGTGTGTAAATGTACATAGATGATTCTAATATGTGTATCTATTTTAAACAGCACATACCACCCTATTTTGCAGCTAACCAAAGGGGGAGAATATTGTGACAGGGGCGGCAAATCAATCGTAGCCTACAGGAGGCAAATCTTTAAGTCTGGCCGATAAGGCAATTTCCTCGGAGGCAATGACAACCAATTTTTCATGGGGGATCATTCAAGATATGAAACAATGAATGACGCAGTTTTAAAATACATTACTAAGTGTCTCATACGTAACTCCCGAAAATTTACAATTGAATGAATACGAATACAGAAAGTCATGACGGGAATTGAATGAAATTTGTGGATTATGACTTACTAAAATTGCGAATTTTTTTTAAGTATTTACAAATTTCACATTTTTAAGGATGTGGTCTTTTGCATATTTATATTAAGAAAACGGCTGGTTAGTTTTTAAAATGAAGAAATAAAAAAAAACGTGATTTAAAGAAAAGTCATCCACTATATAAAATTTAAACTATTTTTAGAATGAAGGTAAAAATTTAATGAAATGAGGAAAAAATGAGGATAATAATCAGGAAAAATGATAATAATGAGGATAATGAAGTGAGGTTAAAAATGCAAAATGTAATCATGATAAATATTCACTGAAAAGCAGTCACTAAGGCAGTCGTTTGAACAAAAGTGTTAACATTGTTTAAAATCACCATTCCCATTTTTCAAAATCAATGCTTAAACTATACTTTCAAGCTAATTTAAAACTTTTTCCATGGCATTATCAAATTTCATACTACCAAATTCAGAATTTGGAATAGCACAATTCTAATTTCATTACTATAAATTACATTTTGTAATTAAATATTATTTATCAATATTGTGTCAAATTCTTGTGGCATCTCGTAACTCTTCTGGCATTTTGCAAAAAGCTTCTGATTTTTTTTACATGTGTTGTTAGGATAAGAATATCAGTAAGGGTATTTAAGTAATAAGAAAGTAGGCAATTTTAGTTCTTTTCGAACTTCTTTTAATTCGAAAGAATTTTTTAAAAAAATCGAAAAGTATGTATTGACATGTTGGAGATGACCGCTTGTCCAATGTCCAATGTTAAAAATTTTGTGCTTGGTTTCACCATGATATTGGTTCCTAGTAGCTGCAGCGGCTGTTTGGTGAAATGTTTCACCTTTTTTTCGGTGTTTGGTTGAACCATTTTTCTGGATTTAGAAGCAAAAACCTGAGAAATGGTTCAACCAAACACCGAAAAAAAGGTGAAACATTTCATCGCACAGCCGTTGCAGCTACTAGGAACCATATTTTTGGTGAAACAAAGTGCCTAATTTTTAACAGTGTAGACTAGACACCTATATTTTCTACTTTTTGTCCGTTCGTCTTCACGTCGGGACAAACATCTTTCTATAACTGTCTGTCGACGTCCATTTAACTACTATACGTACTCCCCACATACGTACTCCCTACGTCGTACTCCCGATTTAATTAACATTGAAATTTAATTTTTTACTATACTTTCTTTCTTTTTTTTTAATTTGAAATAATTAAAAACAAGAACTAAAATTGCCTATGTAGTTCTAAAAGAACTAAAATAGCCGACTTTCGTGTTACTTCAATACTCAAACAAGTAGTTTCGTAACACTACTTGTTACGAAGATTAAAACGGCTCCAGCACAAGATTTATACACCCTAGAATTTTTTTTTTTCAAACACACAAAATTTAATTCTAACTCAAACTTTTAAAAGCCAAAATTTACTATTTTCATTCATTTTCTTACGTAAGTTCAATTAATATTCTTTATCGTTTGCTAACTTTTTTTGCAGTTTGAAGACTAATTTTAAAAAATTGCTTATTTAAAAATAAAAGGAAAGGTCAAATCCTAGTATCCGTTCCGGTGACATTTGGCGAGTTTTAAAATGTCATAACGCCCAAATGATGCCAGCTTCTTATGCAAGCCATCTAGTATAACTTTTTTTTTTTCTATACTGTAACTTTTTATTTCAAAGTACGTCATGATCATTTAATTTTATGTGATAATAGAACAAACCAAATAAGAAAATGTTTTCTTTTATCATTATTTTTTTAAAAGTGTAATTCGTTTTGTCAGCACTAACTTTGTCAAGCATATTACATTCTTTTAGTATCCGTCCCGTGGTTGATTTTTTAAAGCCATTTTTCCTTTTTAACGTGGTTTTCCGCTTCTACTCTAAGGTCGTCTCAATATTAAGTCTTAAATACATGTAATAAAAAAAATACCCTTACACAGAAGAGTATGCTATTTCTGTAATTTCATTCTAAAAATGAGGAAGACTGGACATCGAAAGATATTTTATTATTTCATATTAGATATTTAAAGTATTAAAATGTAAAAGCTATTGAAGAGGACCAAGTTAGTGAGGTTGTTTGCTTTTTGGCAGGGCTTCGGCCCCATTCTTTTAAATACTTAAAAAGTTTTCTTTACAATAAAATATCTTTGAACGTCCAAACTCTAGCTCATGTATAGAATGAAACTAAATAACAATCATGCTCTTCTGATGTGTAAGGGTATTTTCCTTACATACAAATAAATATTAAGATATTTATTGATGAAAACTTACTCACCTGGATTGTTTCAGGATTTCTGTAAGTAGCAAAAATAAGCCTCGGTGCATCTTTAAGCAAAGAAAACTGCCGCACAAATTCGAGCCCAATACCTCTGTTTGCACCGGTAATAAATACGCTATCTACTTTCATTTTATTTATTAATAAGATAATTATTAATAAGTTATATTAATAATTATTAATTAATAATTAAAGTTAATTCTTAATAAGTAATAAAAAGTAAAATTGAGTTGAAAACAATTTCTTTCAAACACAAAATCCAATCAAAAATGCCAAAATCTATAGAGGTGTGTTGCACTTAGCCGCTATTATGATAAGAGATAGTGAAGGTTAAAGATAAATACGCTAGTGCAAAAGAGAGAAAAACATCCAAACAAAGGAAGATAGAAATAAAAGCGGTTTAAGTCATTATTTTTTTTAAAATCTGTATTGAGTGCAAGTTTGTTTATCAATAAGCATTGTAAAATGGTTCAGAGACAGTAGATTAAAGTTTTCACAAAAGATATTACGAAAAATTAATAAATAACGCAAGACATATTTTGAAAATGACTTCTCAGAAATACCAATTTAATACATATGTTTTAACTTCGAACAAAATTAAATTTTTTCGAACCTACCTTCACATTTTCCTGAGCAGTTAATGCCTATCGGGTATTTCGGGAAACTATTAACCCCGAGAACAAAATCATATTTTGTACCAATCCGAATAAAAAAATGTTGTTAATGATTTAAATCTAAATTTTTAAATCACGATAAAATTTATGCAGAATTTTTTTCCAACGGGGCTGCTTTATTGTCAGCTAAGCTTTTGTAGACTCGGCATATTCCCCAAAACTGAGAGCCATTTTTTGTGGCACCATCTAGGCGACTCTGACTACCAATTTTGACGATCAAGATTACAATGAATCTGAGCTCTCTGTGGATGTTAAAGCATACCAATACTTAATTTTGCAGAGAGAACCCAAGCCAAATGGGTATTCAATTGATCTTTTACATGCCGCATAATCATATGATATGCGGGCCTACGATTTTCCCATTCAGAAAATCTGATGACTCAGCAGGGGCTAAATGCCTATGCAGAATTAAAAGCTTTTCTAAGCGATACTTCTATTGTCTAAGTAAACAAATCCCGCTTTTCTCGCTACCATAAAAAGTAAATTTAGACAAATAAATATTTTTCATTTTAACAAATCTTCGTAACACAAATATTGTTCAATTAAAATGTCTTTGCTTTTTCGAGATCTTTTAACACAAATAAGAATAATTTGTTTTGTAAGTTTTTATTATGTTTTTTACACCATTATACCGATTGTGCATTTCAGTTAAAATAAAAAAAAGTCTGATTTAAAACTTAAATATACAATAAAAACATTTTTTCGTGATATCTTACAAAATGCGCTGATATACGGAAGGTGGGCGAAATTTCTCTTATCAACGGGTAATGCAACATCTGATCGTATTTTGGATTGGTTGGTTGGTTGGTAGACATATATATTCAGGTTTGTGTGCTTGGTCAAAGACCCGCTTATAAACCTTCGTCAAGTAAGACAGACACAACAGACAACACACACACATAAGTGGATCCATCTAATATTTTGGATAAATTTTGTTTCATAATGTGTTATCATCACTGTCACCATTTTTTTTATTAACGCTTATAAAACTTCTGATTTTATGGGTGACACCTTACCATCTTAGTGGTTACCTCCCCCCCACCACCATTTTTTCTTGGTTTAAAAGACGTGCGTTACAAAAAAAAAGGAAAGTTCATTACTAGAAGAGTCGAAATCGTCAGGTGAATTTTGTAAAGAACTCCCATTAGAAAACCGTAACTATAGCCCTCTGAGGAATAAGCGATTTGCCAAATATATAAACTTGTTATCTCTGCATGAGTTTTAAACAAAAAAATATTCAACTCCTTAGTTAAACTTTTCATAAAAAAATTGATTTTATTTTTTTGCAGAAAATGGTTTTAAATTATTACTTAAATGGCATAATTTATAAATTAAAAAAAAATGGTGGAGTGTTGGGAAACCTGGAAGTCACTTATCTGGTTTGTGCGTTTGTGTCATTGTATCAACCTAGTTTTTTTTCTTACTAAAATTGTGTCAGTAAAAATTCTGTCTGTGTCTGTCTAACTTGACGAAGGTTTATAAGCGGGTCTCTGATCAAGCACACAAACCGGAATATATATGTATACCAAACAACCAAACAAACATAAATAATGTTTGTGCTCAAATAAATAAATAAATAAATAAATGAGAGAGAGAGAGAGAGGTTATATACGGTTTTCTTGTTATTCGAATTTTAAATGCGATAGCTATTTTTTATTCTCTTCTCTGCGTACATTAACATTAATTTCGTTTATATCACTATTGCTTCCATCGACTTTCAGAACTGGCAATTCCAGTTTTTTTCGTTTTGTTACAAAACTTAAAGGACAGTTATTAATGAAAGTAAAAGTGGTGAAATCATTCGGAAAAAAGTCCAATGCCACAGTTATATAATTTACGGTTGAAATTACAAGGTTACAAACATAATGTTACTTTTATAACGTGGTAAACTGCTTTATTATTTATGGTTTAAATAAAAAATATATAACAATTTTGAATATTGATAACAAAATAATAGACAAAAATTCAATAAGTTGAATTATTGCTTTGTAGTAGTAGCTTAGAAAAGTTACAGAGGCAATATTTATATCCAAGTTTTCATTCAAAAAGGATTGTCTAGAGAATTTTCAAGCAATAAAAAATATTATTTTATAAAGCCTTATTATTTTTCAAATCGTTCGTAGTATATAATCTATAGGCATGTTTCAGGTCTTGAATGACAATAGAAATGCGAAATGAAATCAAATTCTGTCGGAAAAAAACTTTTTTTTCACTTTTTTTATTATTTTAATGGTTTGTCATTGTTTAATTCTTATGTAAACGCAATGTGGTTGTTGCACGTCGTGTATGGCAACAGCTCTAACGATTTGTTTTCATTTGTTGTCTGGAAATACTTTGGTGTTCGAAACTGAGTTTTCTAAGAATATTTTACTTATTAAAATTTTTAAATGTCAACTTCTTGCTGTGCTGTTGGTTGTTCAAAACATTTCTTAAAAACTCTTTCATAGATGAAAACAAGTTTATTTTCATATATATCGGTCATTTTGGGAGTGAAACCAAAGCAACCAATGAAATCGCAGTACAGAGAAAAAGGAAAACAAGAGCGTTACAATATCTGAAAAATTCCCATTGGTAAATCAATGTCATGTTGGATGAATGAAAGCTGGTAGGGAATACATCACCATAAACAAGCTAATTGAAGTATGTTTTTCCAAATGAAAGTTTTTAAATACCTCTAATTTTACCTTGTAACTTCAAGTTAAAATTCTGAAACATAAAAAAAAAACTTTTGTCGACACAATTGATATTTTAATCAGTATTCACTAACAAAACAATACCATAGCTTTCAACTAACTTTCATAACAAAAGATTATAGCAATAAAACAAAAGAGATAAAAAAAAAAGTGCAAACACAATAAGACTATCTTTATTACGAACTAAACAAACAAATAGATATATGAAATACCGTTTAAACTAAATATTGACTTCCTATACAGTATAGACACCCTCTAAACCGGCTTAAATGTGTCCGAGGGTAAACCGGTTAAGCGAAAATCCGGTTAAACCGTAGAAAGGAAATAAATTTAAGGTTTAGATGTACATTGATTGCAAATTTCTACATTGATGATATTTGGCCTTATAAAAATGGGCACTATTATAATGATGAGTTATTTTATTCAGTGTTTTAAATCATTATAAGTTACACTGTAAAAAATCTGTTAAATTTACAGAAAAAATATATATTTACAGAAAAAGACTGTTATTGTCTTTTGACTGTTTTTAAGAGCAAAAAATTAAAAAAATCTTCAAAAACCGAAAAAAAAAATCTTTAAGAATGAGAAACATAACACTTCTAAAAATCAAAATGTTTCAAACAAAATTTGTCATGAACATATTTATTTTAGATTTTTTAAAAAATTTTTTTAGTCTGTGCGGAAAAACCGCCACCTCCACAATTTAGACATGTCCCTGAAGGGAAACCATCAAACATTCAATACAAGAGGGACTATGCTCTTCACAAGAAGAAACGGATATACTAAAATTATAATACACTGCATCCAAGCTTCAGTATTGGAATCAGGAATCAGGAATCTCCTGCGTGCAATCCCAATACTGAACCGTCTGCGACAAAGTAATTACTCGGTCGCGAGGGCTAGTATTGGATTTTTGTGCTAACCACCACACTGTCAAAGTTTATCTACATAATAATAAAATAGAGATCATAAATAAACTTAAATGAGCAATGAACACGATGATGAATGGAACGTAACCACATATAGACCTAAATAACTAAAATGAAGACCGCAATACTGAAAAATCTAAGAAAAACAAATTAGGATACTCGAAAAAAAGTTAAAGTTTAAAGTAAATGTATTTTGATTTGGTAAGGAGGTCTTAACAGTATTCACAAATGAATCTTTAATGAAATAAATAGCTTTTCTTTATACAATTAAATAATCAGATCTTTAAAAAAATAACTTTTCTTTATAATAATGGGGAAATACCGAAATTTTTAAATTTTTAAATTTTGAAATTTTTCAGTTCCTGAGAAAAAAAATACATAAAGAGAGACTCCGGTCCTCCTTAAATTATTAAAAAACAAACCTTTTTGAGCATCTATTTCTGAGCTTTTAAATCATTCTAATACGATGTAAAAATCGATGCAATCGATTAAATTGTTTTAACTTTGAATAGTATTGTTATAACAAAGTGACGTGTCCTTTCGCTGTACATTGAAAAGTAGCCAATAATGTAATTTAAGTTTCAATAATAAGTTTCAACAATGCGATTTCTTAAACAATCAGATCAATATCTGAATCTGCCATTTCGCTAACAAAACTTCATCCTGCTTGCATCAAAAATTTTTTGTTAGTTGCTCTTTATAAATTTTACGCTAATATTGTCAAAATGGCTTCATTCGCAAAATATTTGGAAAGAGTTGGAGAATTGTAAGTATATATTTAACATAATTTTAAAAAAAATATTATTATAATAAAACAGCGAATTCAGGAACAATTATAAGCATTGCTAACATTCCGTACTGTACTAATCGTGGTGGTTACCCTTGTTACAATTTCGCTTTCATTCTTCAGAATTTTGTAAATTTATAACTAAGATCTTCGAATCTTGTTAAATCAGTGAAATATTGCATAGTCATTTTTTTACCACAGTATAAAAACAAAACTACTAAAATGACCATTATCAACATTAGAATAGAGCCGAATTGAGCAGTAGAATATGTAATTTTATATTATTTTTCATTATTATTTGCTCTTTTTTCGAGAAACCAGTTCAATTTTAAAGGTTTCAGTTT